>OX465097.1:63841442-64208942 GCA_949987625.1 Chalcis sispes | reverse complement strand
GTATTTTAACTGATCGACCCGACCCGTTGCGCGCATCGAAACGAACCGATTACCCTCGCGTCGTCGTCAAAGCCGAAAAAAATCCCGCTGCTCGCGGACTTGCTCCTTACGCCCCAATTAGTGCGTAAAATTTTAAGAAAATTAAACAAACGAACGCGCGCGACTACGCTTAGAAACAAAGTACACGCGCGATTTCTCTCATTTTTCCTCGGTTTATCCTCGCTGCGTAAGACAAAGTCGCGATTATACTCGGCCGTTACAAATTTCGGCTTGTTAACGAACATTATTACTTATTTAAAAAAATTATTCAATCGAAAATCAATTAGGAGAAAATTAAAAAATTCAAGAGGTATAAAAACGAATTCAACCAAGAAGTTCAGTCTCCCTATTAATTCACGCATATCGCATAAACAAATCCCTCTCGGTTTCGAACGCTTGCGCTAAGTATCGTTCAAATACGTAAGTACATAAAATATCACAGTTATATATATATATATATATATATATATGCAGACGCGAATCGAAAAGCCGCGAGCACGCAGGAGAGGCGCGTCCTTCGTACGAAAGCAGAGCACACGGAGCGCGCGCACGATGCGAGAAGGAAGAAGGAATCTGAGTGATGTGAGCCGATCGCTTAGCGTTTTCCCATAGCGCAGAGAACTCTCGAAGGATCTGACCCCGAGGTTCGGCGGCCACCACCTCTCGAACCTCACTCGCGGGAGGGAGAGCGCGAACTCACCGGGATCGCCTCAGAAATTGCCTCGGGTAATCACGGCCCCTCTCTCTTTCTCTTTCTTTCTTTCTTCCCTCGTGCCTCAGTCCCGTTTTTTCCTCGGTCGTCTCTCTCCACCTCCACCTTCGCCAACTCGCTCCACTCTTTCTGTTTCTTTCCCAGCCCTTCCCGCGTTCTCCTCCTGCTTTACTCCTTTGACTGCGTCCTTCGGCCCTTCTCGTCGCCTTGGCGCAACACTTCTTCCACTCTTTCTTTTTCTTCACCTTTTTTCATCTTACCCACCCCCACCCGCGCCTCCTCTCTCTCTCTCTCTCTCTCTCTCTCGTTCTCTTTCGTTTTGTTGTGCTTTTGTTACGCGCTTCTCCGTCCTATCTTGGTGCGTTCTGTTACCTTAAATTATCGACCGTGTGCTTTGTACCCAAACATACATGTGCGAACTTGACCACACGATGGGTTAAATGTTCCATCGTCGACTAATTTTATGCGCTTGAATTTGCCATGTGATTTATGTGAGAAATGTCGTGAAAAAAATCCTACGCATCGATATTGCATTAAAGAGATTATAATTTTTAATTAAATAATAATTTATAACACAAAAAGTTACTTCAAAAAAACATCGATACCTTTATAAGTATCGTCTCATAAAATCTATATGCATAATTTGATTCAGTTCACATTATTTTTTTTTAACCTAAAACAATCCTATGGTGTCGACTAAGTGTATCGACATTTGAACACAATTGTAATAAAAAAAAATATTCACTCAATATTTATAAAATAATATACTACTACCAAGGATGATAATACATTAAGTAGTATGCGTCGACTGCGGTAAGCCTAACGTATGTTTTCTTTATTAAAGAAAATTTATCTACATTTGGATCCTCCTCATACATAAAGATTTATACATCTGATTAAATAAACGTTTTTGCAATCTAAACAATAGCGAATGAGAAATGTGAATACCTTTTAAAATTACAAACTATAATTCCGTATTATTTGTTAAAATCTACTAATATCTGTTTTCTAAATAACGAAAAATCTCCTTTGTTAAACTTTTCATGTAAGAGCAAAAAGATGAGAAGAATAAAGTCGAAGAAAAAATTTAACTGTTATTTCCCGAACGCGTATATGTAAATCATGCCTCGAATCAAGTTTATCGCATAATAAATATCTCAATCAATCTTCTCTCGTTTTTATCCCTCCTCTCGTTCGCATATATCCATTGTAGTTTATCTCTTTCTCTCTTTCTTCCTGTACTCTCTTTTTAGTATCTACACAACCTTCGCGAGAGCGAAACTCACAAAGATATTCGTGTTCGCTTTTTCCGTAAAAGGTGTACCGAGCGATAAATTTTCTTCGTTTTCAAATTTTTTTTTTTTTTTTTTTTTTATGCGACAATTGACGTGCTCTTTCATTATGGAGATCTTTACTTTAGACTTTTACCGAATGTTTACTTTGTGTAAGTCTATACGTGACGCGCTCCAAAATAGTGTGTCACTTTTTCACAATGAAATATACCATAGGTGGTCATATTTGACTGTTGAATGCTGATAAATAGATCTAATGTTTAACCTATTTAATAATTACTCTATGTTTTTATTTTCAGAAAAAAATTTGTGCTGCACTTACAAAAATACATTAAATATTCGTAATAGCTTTATATGAATAAACAAACAGACGATAAGATAATTCATTTATATGCTACGCAATCAACATAATGTTAAAAAAATTAGTTTTTCAAGCTATTAATGCATTACGTTTTCACGCAAAGTTTGTTTGCTTTCGGCGACGTTAATTTTCTTTCGTCGAATATCGTAAGATGTGCATTTCTAATGTGATACAACATTAGCTCATACTTATCCCAACAATAATCCAATCGATCTCAAGCCGAATCTAAGCCAAGAAGTACAAGCAGGCAAAGCCGCTAGTAGAATTATCCTCTAAATTTCTCGATAGGTGATGTAAAGAAGACGCAGTCCAACTTATCTCGATATAACTGTATTCGAATATCATCTCAATTTCTCGCGCGCCAATTCTCAAAGTCGCGCTTTGGCGCGCGCACGCGAACTAACGAAAGCATACTAATTTTTATCCGCTACAAATAATGGACATAACCTCACACCTCCCTGAGCCTCGCGTACATTGTTCGATAATTTCTCTCTCTCTCTCTCTTTCGCACGCGTGCGGGCCGCTCTTCATCCGCCGGCACCTCCACCTCGTTACATCACGATTTTTCGCCCTCCACCTCCTTATCTCTCATTCTCTCGTCGGTTTCTTTTCTTCGCGTCGCGGCTTACATTCCCTCTCTCTCTCTCTCTTTCTCTCTCTCTTTCCTCGAGGAGCAGCGCACCTCGTATTCTTACCCGCGCTCGTGTGTGCGTTATGGAACAACGAGAGAAGAGAGAAAGAGAGAGAGGGTATAAGGGTACGTGCCCGGGGGCCGATTCCCATACCCTCCTCCTCGGCGCGATAGCGTATAATAATGACGGGCTCGTGCGGCCTCGGGCTTTTCACCTCTCCTCTCTCTCTCTCTCTCTCTCTCTCTCTCTCTCTCTCTCTCTTTCTCTTTCGCGTAGCTTCGCGGAGTCACCTCTGGCGTTCTACGGCGAAGGTTCCCTCTTTCTCTCGCTCGTTCCCTCTCTTCCCCTCGCTGGTGCTTTTGTTTTTTTAGCCTCCGGGCCCGCAGACTCTCGCTCGCTCCGACTTGACTCTCTTTCTCTTTCTCTCAGTCGCGGATTTCGACGGAGACGCGAGCGGGCGAACGAGTCGTGGGACCATTTTTTCCCCGCGCACACCAGATTGACGATATATACACACACACACACACACACACACACACACACACACACATATATATATATATATATATATATATGTATATTAAATGCGTAGTGGGAGGAATAAGACACCGCGAGGCTGACTTGCGTTGCTTCGAGCATTGGTTTTGTTTACTACCTTTTTTCTTACCGTATTATTTTATTTTTTCCTTTATTTCGATGCGAGTTTGATTATTTTTAAACGAAAATCATTATTAAAATATAATTCTTAAAACACTTTTGCAATCGTAATTAATATTTGAAAAGGCAAATTTAATTTTTTTATTTTATCTCATAATTTGAATCATTGTAAAAATTGATAAAACAATTTACTTTCCTTTTTAAATAAAAATAATATAACATTAATGATTTCATGCTCAAACTTATTTAATAATATATACAAATCATAGTGTTTCATTCGATGTAAAAGTAATATACGTGTAATATACAAAAATGTAATATAAATGAAATTTTACATGCTGAATGGCATCGGTTTATTAAAAAGTAAATTAATATAAGGAAAATCTACAAATCAATGCCTGTGAACTTTGATAGTCATCAAACTATAATTGCAGGTATCATGATGAACTTAAATCGAAGTAAATCATGAGTATTGACAACATAATAGTAAGTTTAATAATCAGTGTTATTAATACCGCATATTAATTAATTAAGCTAACGATTGACTGCATGCAGATGTAAAAACTATTACAAAGTGTCACAAAAAAAATAATGATAATAATAATAATAATTTACTAATTTAATGTCGTATTTTAAAATTGCGTTTTCAAATCTTTAAAAAACAACAAATAAAAAATAGTATATTTTAATAAATGATATAATAAAATACATTATTTATACTGTAAAAACGAACGTGATTTTTATACCGAAGCATACAAATTATTGTAAAAAGATGTAAACGAAGGTGACTTTGTAACAAAACGAAAATCAGATAAACAAAAATATTCTCAAGATTTACCAACTCCTCGGCTAAGGACCAATAAAAAGCTCGAAAAAAAAAGGAGAAAAAAGAACGATAAGTTTTAAACTCTCAGTGAAAGTAATGACCTGCCGTATAATAAACATCTACCTGGCACCAAGAGGTGACCTCCATCATGAGAACGGGGTCCTCCTTCTTCGACCTTGGGAGGTGAATCACGAAATCAAACTGTGGCAAGGTATAATATACGCGCGACGCGCTTGAACTTGCCAAAGCGCCGTTTACTTTCTCTCTCTCACTCTCACTCTCTCTCTCTCTCTCTTTCTCTCTCTCTCGTTCCTTGTCTCTTTTAGTTTCGTTGCTTTGAAAATATTTCCAAAAAACAAACAAATATATAAAAAGCAAAAAATGTATATAAAAGCAAAAACGCGCATTAGCTGTGATTTGCGTCTATAAAAAGTAGATGATTCTATGGTGACTCAACGCCAAAGGTTTTTGTACGGTAATATGATTATAATTTTCATTTTTTAAGAAAAACTTCTTTTTATTTTTCAATCGCTTTTTACTAACGTGAAAATTTTTTTCGATAAAGTAGACATCATGCGATAATAAATTACTAATAGAACTTAAATTTTTTTTCAATTAAATTATTTGTATACGAGTAACTTAAATTTAGATCATAAGAAATATTTTAATAATACAAGTGTAAAAAAAAAATAAATAAAATGCTAATTATATTCATATAAAGTAAAAATAATTCCTTATTATGATAATAAAACTTACAATTTACATTTTTTATTCCATCTTTTAATTTGACAATAATAACTTTAAAAATAAAAATCATTGAATAATAAGCTGACTGTAAACGAATCAAATAAAGATTGATAAGTTTAAGTTTAACATTGTCACTTAATCAACTATGTATATAAAACACGATAAATACGCAATTAAAAAGCAATCAACTACCATCCGTACCATTTTAAAGCGACAATTGCACCCCGACGTATTCCGATGACTCTGCAGTCAAATCAGCCTTAATCGAGCTTACATCTACGCGCTTACGAGCGTGAATACGTCCGAGTTAACGATGACGAATGAATGGTGTTCAAGGTAGGTCGCGTTTTTTTCCAAAAAAAGAAAAAAAAAACAAAAAAAAAACAAAAAAAAAAGGAAAAAAAAATGATTAATCGCGGCTTATAAAACAGCGCCAGAAATGCCAATTATTACCTCAAAATTTAATGATTTGCCTGTGAAAATTTCGTGGGATTTATTCCGTTGGAAATATTTGCCACTACGTCGAATCGCTCGGCGACGAGCTAATGGATTCAATGAAGAAAATTGTTTTTACGTTTATTTTTGTTTCGCACTTATATCCGTAAATTTAATCGCTGTAATTTTAGCGAATATTTCCTCTTTTTATCCTTCAAAGTGTGTTTAACACTTGCCGCGAAAATGTATTATGATTTATGCGCTAAAATCATATTGAATTATTAAAGAATTTAAATTTTATTTTGACATTAATAAATCTTATTATATTCGATTTAAATTTAAATTCCGTTTTATTTAAAAGGCATTAGTTAATAAGTGATGATTAAAACAAATTTAATTTAAATAAAATTACTCATAATCTATAATATTAAAAATAATCGTAAAATATTTTAAAAAATGTATTAATCAAAATAAAACAGATAATGATATAAAATAAGATTGAATAAATTATTTGAAAAAAAATAAATAAATAAATAACAGCAATGAATATAATACTTCGATCACAATCAATGGTATAATAATTTCACCAACAAGCAATATTTAATCCGTATCTCTATGTCAAAGCACGCATTTTCGCCTAAAGCGAGTTCGACGACCGCTACATATATATCTCATCCACAAAACAGTCCCATAGCCCGACTCGGTGGCTTGCGTCGTTAATTAAAAAAATAAAGGGGCTCGTCGTAAACTCCGAGGAGAACAGCTGTTGCTGCCGTTTGCTGCCTATGCCTCGAGTCTTTCCTATATGTCCCCGGGTGATTTCGAAGCAGGTGCCAATACAAAAGCGATCACCTGGCCCCGTATTCGGATTCGAAGGGATAATTTTTCGGATCTTGAAAGTTTCGGCAGTTTTTTTTTTTTTTTTTTTTTTTCTCTCCTTAGGATAAATGATTTTTTTGCGCTAGATTTTTTAGTTTTAAAGTTTTGAAAATTTTTAAAAACAAATATCGTCGAGTAAAATTTGAAATTTTTTAATCGATGATGCACAATTTAAATAATAATTAAATCAAGCGTAGACGTCGAAAATTTTTTAAAAAATTATCGACAATATGAATAAATCGATGAATTTTACGATGAAAAAAATATCATAAAATGAACATAAAATAACATATGGAATAAAAAATTACATTTTTAAATAAAAAATTGAAAATTAAACGAAAATTAAACGTCTATATTATTTTATTTTACAGATATCCCGAATCCAGGCTAGCAAAATTATTTAACGGCAGTATCCCGATAGTTTTGGATTCGTTAAAACAGCACTACTTCATCGACAGGGATGGCGGAATGTTCAGACACATATTGAACTTCATGCGAAACTCCCGATTACTGATACCTGAAAATTTTGCCGATCTCGATTTGTTACTCGAAGAAGCTCGTTACTTCGACATTGCGCGTGAGTTTACCATGCGATCTTATTAATATAAAGTAAACATCAATTTGATGATGATTAAGAAAAAAAAAAAAAAAAAAAAAAATTTCATAAAAATATCATAAATTTTATAAAAATATCATAAAATATGATAATATAAAATAATCTCAGCACACTTATCTCCATCTGTCGAGCAGCGATGATCCGGCAGCTCGAGCAAATGAAGAAGGAGCGCATAAAGAACGGGGCCGCGCCGTCTTCGAGCACACCGAGTCCACCGCCGGATCAGATTCTTCACCGAGGCGTAGGCGGCGGTGGCTCGAACAACATCGGCGGCTCGGCCCCCTCGACGCCTCTGAGGGGCGGCGAGCCCGGCGACGGTAAGCTGCGCGCGGCGGATACCTACGAGTGCGTCGCGCTCCACGTGAGCCCCGACCTCGGCGAGCGGGTGATGCTCTCGGGCGGCCGAGCCCTCCTCGACGAGGTCTTCCCGGAGACGACGCAGGCGGTGCTGGAGGCGCGCTCGGGCGTCGCCTGGCATCAGCAGGACGCCCGTCACGTAATCCGTTTTCCCCTCAACGGCTACTGCAAGCTCAACAGCGTCCAGGCGATCACGAGGCTCCTGAACGCCGGCTTCAAGCTCGCCGCGAGCAACGGGGGCGGCGTCGAGGGACAGCAGTTCTCCGAGTACCTCTTCGTCAGGCAGTCGCTCGCCGGCAACACTTGACTGAACGAGCTCTTCCTCAACTCGACGACGACGGCCGGTGCTCACTCCCAGAGAAAGATCGGCAGCCGTGCGCTGAGAGCGCGCAGGGACGAAGAGTTTGAGTGAAGCTGGCGTTCTCGCGCGCGTTCTCTTCCGATCGATGGGATTGAGATGTTTTTGCCCGCGCGACGCGGGCTTTGCGAGTCGTGGACGGGTTAAACGGGTTGCGAGGTTTGTTAGAAATATCGTTGCTGGCTCGATCGCCCGGATGATTTACCGATTTTTTACTCTTTAAGCGTTAAAGAAAAATTTTACGATCAGCTGATCGACTTCGGCTTTATTAAAGAGATATCGGTGCGCGAATCTTTCAATATAGACGGAATGACAAAATTTTAAATTTGTTACTTTTGTTATCGATGTATATATTTTGTGATTCGATCGTTTGCGTCTTGTAAATATCTGTAAATTTTTTTATTTTTTTACGATAAAAACTATTTCACCGGTGTAAATCTGTAATTTTTTGCCGTTAGTTGGAAATCGTGAAGTAAAAATGATAAAAATTATATTAAATCTGAAATAATTAAAATTTAAAATTTTAAAATTTCGTTTTGTACAATAATCGATCATTATCGATCATTACTATCATATCAAAATATTGTTTTTATCAAAGCACCATATAAAGCTTTTTATGTCACCAATTTTTTATTCTTACGATATTTTTTGTCTAACGCAAATGGATCATTATTTTCAAATATTTAAATAAACAGTTAAAAAAATATATTATGGTAATGTTTAAAGATGTATGAAAAGTAACAAATTCACTTTGCCATTCTCTCTTATATTGTTTAATTTTTTTCAAATGTATCCAATTGATTTTTTCATCGTCGAAAAAAAAGTGTAAACTTTTTTGCAAGTCGAGCGTTATTAAGGTTAAACTACGAAGGGAACTAAGTTGTAATATATATAACGACTTTGGTCGAAGTTTTTTTTCCATCATAACGCAGTGTATTGGCAGAAGTTATTTATTTGTTTAATATTAAAAATTTTGTAACTAATATAATTGTCACCTCTTATACTCTTTTATTCTTAGCAGAAAGCTCAATGATAAATGTCTTACAATTATCATTCAATTCCATTTTCCATTTAATTTCAATTGTTAAAAAAAAAGTCAAACATTCAACTTTAATGAGCTCATCTTCTTTTAAATATTATTCAAAACTTTTACTTTTTTTTTTTTTCAAATATAAAGAAAGAAACTATGCATTTTGTAATATAAAATATGATATGTAAATGAGGCATAATAAAAACATAGTGCTTCATCATTTTTAGAGTCGGTGTTCAAAGGAAATTGCGTGCTATAAAAAAAAAAAAAAAAAAAGAAAAGATCTAAATGTGATGAAGGCTCCGAGCTCTTTTTATATAAAAATGCTCAAACGAACATTGTGCAAGGATAAGTGAAAAAAAAAGAAACAAAAATAACGATTATTTTATTGTTTAAACGAGTAAAGCTTAAAACGTTTGTTCATCTTCTTGAATTAAAACTTTAATCAGCATTTTAACCGTTTGAGTCCCAGGATGTATTGAAAAAACACTGTCAAAGAATCCCAAACAGCGCAATCGCGCTTTCTCTAAATGAGTACTTTTTATTTTGTAATGTATTATTGCATTATTATAGTATTATTCTACCATATGTAGCTATTGCAAAATGTACTATTAACATTAAAAGGAGCTGTACGATGCACTTTCTTCAGTAAATCGCGCGCATTTCTGACTTGGACAATCGGTAACGCATCGTCAGTTGTCCACAATGCTAGAAATGTGCTGGGTTTTCTCGACATAAAATCTCAACAGCGCGATCGCGCTGCTTGGGACTCAAACGGTTAATAAGTTTAAATTTTCATTTATCAAAATTAATCTTTATTCATAATTTGATTTTAAAAAAAAAAATATATATATATATATATATTCCATAATCAAAAATTTAAAATGAAAACGAAAATGTTCGTTTGAGCATTGCGTGCCTCTAAAAGAAAGCCTGTATATCTATGTATTAAAATTACTGATCGCGTTTATTATGTACTGTAAATATACGTTTACATTTGCAGATATTGCGAAAATTAAATTTAAAGAACGCACGAATAATATATATATATATTAAATATAAATGTGGAGACGGCCTGGATTTATTTCTCTGCTGAAACGATTTGAAAACAAAATATAAATAAATAGAACAACGAAAAAAAGTCGATTGTTATTATTGACGTTAATTAAGAATTCTGATCTCATAAAGACAGCTTATTATTAAAAAGTACGAAAGTGCATTTGAAAGATAAGTGATTATACAAAAAGAATAAAAAAAAAAAAAAAAGGTGTTAGATCAATGTCGATACACCGTTTCTACTAAGTTGACAAGAAAAAAAAAAAAAAAGAAAAAGGAAAGAAAAAAAAAAAAACGCTTTGCTTCGAATGCGGTTCGCTAGACTTTAGGTGGCGAGGTATACATATAAATATTATGAAGGTACTATGAAATGTCGACAAGACGTTTAAGAGATGTATCTATTATAAGTACGACGATAATAAAAACGTTTATAACTGTAACGTACGATTTTTCTTATAAAAATTATGAATCCTACGATTTCATATACAAAATCTATAAAAATTTATTTTTTAAACACTAAAATTATTAAAAGTTAGAATTATTTTACTGTAAGGAATTTAATTAATTTTTAATTTCGATTATTTTTATTAGTATCTAGTTATTTTAAAAAGTATTTTAAGAATTACTAAAGTAATAATATTTATATTTTGAGAATAAATAAAAATTATTTTTTATTTTCTTTCAAAATACAACAAAACTTTTTTTTAATTTATTTTTCAACTACTAATATCCACAGAGAATAAAGTAATGCTTGAATTCAATTTTTTAAAAATTTATCTTGATTTAACAAGATATTTATTGTAATTAAATATTTAAATGAATCAACCGATCAATTTGTTAAAAAATTGCGATTTTTATTATCAAAACAACATACTACGATAAACGTTAAAGTTAAATCCATTAAAACTTTAATTATAAAATTATTACCATAAAATGACTTAACATATTATTTATAAATACTTAAATCGCATATATTATTAAGAAGTTAATAAAATAAGGAAAAAGAAGAATGGAAACAAATTACACCTTTTATGATATTAAAATACAATATATTTATTAATAAATAAATCGTTTAAACAGTTATATTTATTAATAATGTAACAGTTATATTTATTAATAATAGTTATATTTATTATATTTATTAATAAATAATCGTTTTTTTAGCTAATTGTTTAAATCAGAATATATATTCTTAATCATTTTACATCGTGACTATCTGAGTAGAAGCAATTAATGTTCTCCCCTTAATTTCAAATAGCGTTCAAAAATTAATCCAAGACTTTTCCTAAACTAGTCCCCGAGCAAAAAAAAAAAGAATAAGAAAAGAATGAAGTAACTCGTCTAAAAAACTCTTTTCCCCCAACAAACTAATTTAAAAAAATTTTCCAAAAAAGACAAACAAAAGCTTCCGGAGCGCATAACTTCGTCAACCATCAGCAGTCCAGGACACGCATTAGCGCTCGTCCAAAGAGGAACGCGAAGGTTGGTAAGCGAGAGAAAGAGAGCGTGCGTCAGAGAGAGAGAGAGAGAGAGAGAGAGAGAGAGAGAGAGAGAGAGAAACGCCAACGAACGAACGGACGAGGAAAAAAAAAACGAGGACCAGCCCGGAGGGGTCACAGAGGATAGAGGTTGGAGTAAGAGGAAGAGGAGAGGGGGAGGGGGGAGGGGGCTGAACATTACCGCGGATAACGCAACCGCGCGGGAATAAGGGATAAAGCTCGCGCTAGCTCTCGGCGCACAAACGTCGCCGCCGCGGGGGCCAGTTTCCATGGTTACCCGGGCTGAACTCAATATCCGCGCCCGCGCGTTCGCTCTCCCGCTTGGGCGCGAGCTATATAGCTCGGCAAGGCCCCGCGGGCAGCCACTCGCCTCGGGCTGTCATCCCTCGAACCTGCCGAGCGAAGCGCTCGCCTGATTATATTCCATTTCTGGATCGGCCCTCGGGCCACTCGGCACTGCTGCCGTCGCCGGCGTTGCTGCCGCTATTCTGTGCCCGAGAGAGAGAGAGAGAGAGAGAGAGAGAGAGAGAAAGAAAGATGGAAAGAGGAAAGCACGAAAGAGGCCGAAAGAGAGAGAGAGAGAGAGAGATACATTTGCTGGAGGCCTGATGACTAAAAGAGAGAAAGAGAGAAGGTAGATAAGGTTATGTTAATATTTATTGTTCTGCAATATATGAACAAACAGAATGGTGGATTGCCGGTGGATAAATTATTATTCTGTGTGTGCTTACGCGCTCGCGCACCTATGTATGTATGTGTGTGTGCAAGTACGAACAAGAGATATTAATAAGGGGAAAGGCAGAAATGTGTGGAGTCATTATTTTGTGTCGCAATATGTGTAGCACTGTAATTCATTGAAAAATATTAAATTTTCTTTATGCCTTTGCACGCGTTAATAAATATTCATTGGAATCGATTGTTTGTAGAAAAAACCGCTTTTAAAAAATTTTGCAAATTTTTCGATATTTATATAAAAATTTAATTTTTTTCATAATACATTTACTATTGTATTCCAATAAACTTTTACTAGGATATTTTCTGAAATTTATATTGCGATATTACGAATGCTAAATTTTAAGACGTTAAAATTCGAATCATTGTAATACAATAAAAAAATTTTATTATTTAAATGGACAAATATACAATTATAATAAATTTTTTTTTTTTTTTTTTTTTCAAGCAATTAAAAAATACCTAATTCAATCAATTATGTGCGATTAAATCTAAAATTATTAATAAGTAAAAAAATTTTAAAACTCAATTAATAATACAAAATAATCAAAAAGGAATTACTGCACAAAAGGTTTCTATGAGGTTTTTTCACAAATCTATGACCTCGAAGTTAAATGTACCCGGGTACATCCCCAGGCCTCGTTCATTTCCAATGAGGAATATTATGTGTGCATGTAAAAAAAAAATTTACCTATGACGACTAGACTTTCAAAACGCGACGCAAAATCTAGTATATGATAATTATGTGTATAGCTTTGATACTCTAACGCATACACGTTCATTTAATACATAAAACTAATATATAAAGATAAAACAAATTGAATCAATAAAAAAATTGAAAAATACTTATATATTTAAAAATTTATTTCAATTTTATTTTCTTTTTCGTATATATATATTGTTTATTAAAAGGTGATAAGTTAATGATAAAGTATAACTTTTATAGGGTCATTTATCCAGTATATAGACGACGACCAGTAGATACTTATTTTTGCATATTTTTGACATTGTGAATAACGAACTTGAGATGCTAGTAAGATTTGTGCTTCTATAGCGATGGTACATTTATTACAACAAACAAAATTATTGATTCGACTGTATATATGAAAACTATGTTGCACCTTACTAAGTTTTTAGTTTAATTGTCTACGATATGATGTCATAATAAACGTTAAAAAAAGTAAGAGATTCGCGTATTAATTTTTCATCTATTAGCTCTGAATTTCTAATTTCAAATCAATAGATAAACCTGTTTACGTATATTAAACGTAAAGATGCATCATCTCATTTTTTAAATTAATTATAAAATTATATCGGATGTATACTACGAGTACGAAATGAATAAGTAATCATTTAATCAATTCATTGTAATATCAATAAATTTTCTAAGAATATTAATTGTAAAACTATATAAACATAAGTCGTCTGTCTACTGAAATTGTCGTTCATTTACGGATCTAATCGACTATTTATTGATATTTTTAAATTTTTCTCAAATTTCAATATTTAAAAATCTATTCTTATATTTTTTATTAATTAAATTATGCGAATCTAAAATCATATTTTATATATAAAAATATTTGATGCGATTTATGATCGTGAAATTAAGTATTAAGTTACGTGGCGTAACAATAAAAAATAAAATCTATTTGTGGGTACTTTGATATGTTAATTAGTACATTCAGTTTAAATTGTAAAATAAATTCTGGTTATTGTTTGATCGTTAATGCAAATTAATACATTTTATAATTACGTAACTTTTTCTATTAATAATTAAAAATTTTTTTTTTATTTTACCTAATTATAATTAAAAATAATGCGTATTATTGGGAAAATTGTTGATATTAAAGTAAATTAATTGAACATAATTATAAATTATAACTGTTGCATAATAAAGTAACTGCATATAGCATAAAAGAATCGAGTTCATATTTTACTAATACCTTAACATAAGCAAATTTTCACGCAATTTACTTCCTCCCAAAATAATAATAATAAAGGTAAAAGAAAAAAAAAATTAAAAAATAATATTGCTCCATTATCGCTCCAGGCCCTCATAAGTCGACTTTATAACTCTAAAATTTAAAAAGCAAAAGATAAAGAAGCCGAGGCCACGAGAAAAGACGTAGATTGTTGAGAAGAAAAGAGGGCCAGGCAGAGTAGCTTCGAGGCATCGACGCAAGACGATTCGAAATTCGAGGAACCATCTTTCCATCTCTGAGGCAAAGGCTGCGCCCTCGAGGTCCACCGAAAAAAAAAAAAAAAAAAAAAAAACACCCACACGGAGTCTGTGCGTTCAAAGTGCACGCCGTCGCTACTCTTTCTCTTGCTCTTTGACGCTACACGCGACGTATTTCTGCACAAGTTGCACCTTTGAAATATATCATTTGATTGCCCGAATAAAATAAAATAGTTTGCGTATGAATTAATTTAATCGTTAACTTGTGCATTTAATTGTGCTGAATCTGCAAAAGAGTCTAGTTTGTTCTACGAAATGTAATACGTCAATATGTTATATATTTACTAGACTGTTTTATATAAATGTTCTACGTAAATTTTCACACACATCGTTATTTTACACTTATTAATTTCGACACTCATCTATTTACTCATAGAAACAAGTATAAAAATAATAATAAACGGAAAAAATTGCATAAAATATTTATATATGGGTATATTTGAATATTCATATAATATTTCATTTTGAATTAAAAAAAAAAAATAATTTTCAAATTGAGAACACATTTTTACAATCTTTTTAGCTATAATTCTTTGGCGTTGAGAGGGATAAAAAAGCAGTATTATTTAGTTTTTTTTTTTTATGCTTAAAATGTAAAAGCAGAAAATTTGCTTTTATGTTGAAAATTAATTGCATTCATAAATGAACTTTTAAAGCTAATAGAACTCACATCTGTTGTAATTATGACATATGTATTATAACATTTTATTTACGGAAAATCATAAAATCTTCAGTAGAAATCATAAAAAATATTTTAATATTTTTAAATAAATCCTTTGATAAAATTAACAAGATTAATTTTACTTTAAAGCTGTAAATTTACAAAAAAAAACTTCTATAGACTCTGATAATATTATAATATAATTAAAAATTGAAAAATAAAAAGTTTGTAACGTAACTTTTGAATAAAAAAAAATTTTTTTTTGATGTTCTTGTTTTAATCAAATTATTTTTTTTTTTTTTATTCTTATGAATTGATTTAAAATTATCAAAATGCATAAAATTTTATTATGATAATGTTTAAAATAAGCATAATTAAGAAAATTATGACGAGAGTTGAAGAGAAAAAAGTGTTAACTTTTTTACTCAAAAATATCATTTTTTAATTATCTAAAAAACAACTAAAAATATTGCAAATTAATAAATGTATTTTGTAAATTAATTTTTGATAGTTAATATAACGATTGGATCAATACTTGAACGACGTAATTCGCTTATATACTGCTGCCGTTCTGTAAATGGCAGATAATTTTTTATCGAGATCTTACAATTTTGAATAAAGGAACTTTCAAATCCCTAAACGTCAAATTTTGTTCAAATTTTGTTTATTTTCGTTTATTTTATTCTATTTTATCATTTAATCTACTGATTTTTACCCATTCTTTTTATAATATACTATATAATCTTTAAAATATTTTTAATGGTACTATAAAAAACTATACAATATAAACTATACAAAATGAAAATACATTTACCAATAACATACAATAATATACTCAGCCTATACAATTAATATTTTTTCAAGATGAAAAAGATATTTTTAGAAAATGTAACGTCGGAGTGACGTTACTATTGCGTACTAAATTTGACGCAAACCTGCCTTGTGCCTTTTTCGAGCCTAAGTACTAAAACTTATGGGCTCGGGACGGCAGAGGTATTATTTGTAAGATTTTATAGGAAGGGTGGTGAGATGCGGGACTGATTAACCATATAGGCCGACGTTGGCCTACAGATTATTCTGGAAAGGACCTAACAAGTGATGTTTGGAGAGAGATATTTAGCCGATCTTGGCTAATACTATCTCTTTGGAGGTTAAAAAGAAAAAAAGAAAAATTTATATTCAAAAACTCACTTTTTATTCCAGAAAGGTTTGAGTTGGCTGGAAGTCCTCACTCTCTTTCTCTCTCTCTGTTTGAATTCTCTCCCTCTGTGTAGTTTGCTGCTTCTCTGCTTCTTCTGCTTCTTCTGCTTCTTCTGCTTCTTCTGCTTCTTCTGCTTCTTCTGCTTCTTCTGCTTCTTCTGCTTCTTCTGCTTCTTCTGCTTCTTCTGCTTCTTCTGCTTCTTCTGGGATTATGCCCAATGAATAGTTTTAATTTGTTCTGAAAAGAACAGTTTATACGTTGAAAAAGAGTTTCGTGTCCCTCGAGTGCTGCCTGAGGTCTGCTATTCTAGTAATCTATTTATTGTTTTATTGCGCTACCTGCGCAATGTATCGGTAAGTAAAGGTTGCAGTTATAATTTGCGATAATAAAACAATTTAAAAATATTGCATAACATTATAATTGTATTACGCAGGGCAAGTTCAAAAAAAAGAAAATACGTATTTTAGATAGGAAAACTACGGGTAGAAAAAACGGTGTTTATGGGACAGTTTTATAGTTTTCGGCGCCGAATTGACGCGCACGTGTTCAGCTTGCCATTCTTACGCTAGACTCGAGCGCATGTCCCTTTTCTTTACCGTTCCGGGAAAACTCGTAAAATCTTGGCCCACGCTTAGGGTGTCTTCCACAACGAAACGTGTCAATAGCCCGCGCGTTAAGTCAGTTTTGGAGGGAAAAACTTTTATTGGAGGAAAAAAATTTACTATAGTTTGACACAAGTGGTCGATGAGATCGAAGCGCTTTCCCGCTAATCGGCAAGGGCAGGAAAAATAAAGCAGAGAGAATACTTATCGACTTAACACAGGAAAAAAACGGAGGTCGTTTACCGACGTTACAAAAAAAAAAAAAAAAAAAAAAAATCAAATGCAATCAAGTTAATGAAATAAAGAAAATAGAAAAATTTAATTAATAAAACAGACACGAAAAGTTACTTGCATCTTGCTGAACGAAAGAAATATAAATAACAATATAAAAATTAATTAGAATAAGTAGTAAAGATAGAAATATGTGAAATTGTAATTATTATTTCTATTATATATTTTTATGAAACAATATTTAATTACCGATATTACTGCCAATAATATGAAGAATATTTAATTTTTTTTTATAAATAATTTTGTACAATATTGAATTGACAAAATTATTCATTTAAAAAGTTTAATATTTTTTTGCAATGATTCGATAAAACCAATTAATTTATAACAATTAACGAGTGTCAAATAAGTTATTTAAAATTTGTAATTAAATAAACGTATCTATTGATATTAAAATTTAAACTGTTTTCCGTAAATGGCGAAATTCTTTTATTATTCCATGTTTGCATAAAGAATGTCGACAGTCACGCTAATGTGTTACATAAAAAGAGACTTTTAATACTTCCCTAGATAAGGATGCAACACACATTCACTTGCTGCCATATGCGGCACTTATTACGATATTTTTTTCAAATAAAACAATTTGAAAAATAAATGGGGGAACTAGCAGTAACTATGCGATGCTATTTAAACTAGTACTTATACAGCGTGTCCCTTTAGGCCCTTAGAATATTCATGACGCCGGATGCAGAGAAATTTTATAAATAAAAAACCTTGTTACGTTAAAATCGGTGAAGTTACTATTTAATTAACAATAATGTATAAATATAAATACATAAAATTGTTCAAAATAATATATATTTATAACATGAATACAATTATATTTTATACAATGAAGATTTAAATTAACTTCACTTTAAAATAATTTAATTTGTATACTTTATATAATAACAATTTTAAATATAAAAAGTAATTATTCTTATGTAAAATATTTTTTATAATTTAAAAAAAATAAACATATACAAACCTAACCTCTTATCCGAATGCAGAGACATAAAATACACTTCTCTTGATATACATTTATAATATTTTTTTATGAAACTATGCGTATTTATTATTTGCAAAAATACGTTGCCCGAACATTAAGGAACTTCTAAAAATTCGTAGATCAATTCTCAAGTAAAATTAGATCTCTAACATGATCCTACTTATAGATCAAGAAATTTTCCTCAGAAATTAGAAGCTGTCACCATTTTATGAAAGAAATTTCGTTCTAAAATCCACCAAGAAAAGCGCTGCAAGACACACGACCAGGTTAATAACTATACCCGTATGCGAGTTATTCCTTTCCCATCTGCATAAATCAGTGTTTCTAGTCAATGCACCGAATTGGAGTTTGCGCATTAGAGTATCTGCGCTGATTACTTCACACTCGAATGTGATATGGAAGATGAATTAAATAAGAGCGATTATAGTGTTTTTAGAAATTTGAAAAAAAGCAGTTTAATGGATAAAGTGAGAAGTTACTTAACGATAAAATATATTGTAAATGTACTATTAGCAAGTGCTTGATATATAAACAAATTGTTTTCGTTTATGTATTAAGTTGATTAAATATATTTAATACCATAATTTTATTTATAAATAAATTAATTAAACATAAGTAACATATACAAGTTTTAGAATGTATACTACAATTTAAATTTTAATTTCATACTCAATCTATTGAAATAGTTTTATCATTGTTTTATTAATTTTTATTTATTTGGAATATTTTTTTGTCTATATGTATATTCTTGTTTTTTTCTTTTTTTATTAATTTTATATAAATTTTCAATTCTTTAATTTGTATACTTTATGTTTAAAAAGGTTATAAAAAAAAAAATTTTGTTTATAAAAATTAATTTTTTATATCTATTTTGAATAGCGCGCGGATACAAACTGCGCACACTGAAGTTTCCAGATTTATTTATTATGATCGCATTTTTAGTCACGAGCTAAATTAATAATAATTCGAAACTTTAACCTATAAAAATATAAATAGTATAAAATACAATAGAAAATCGTTATTTATTAAAATTCGTTTTGAACTAAATGATTGTTGATGTTTAAAACTCTATATTTGAGTTATGATCTAACTTTTATTTATTAACTAACCAGTTAGTATTACTGAAATCTTTATTTTCATAATTCAGTGGTAATAACAATTACTATACAATAACAAATGCATAATCTATCATAATAATTCATTGTAAAATCTTTTTATAATAAATTAATAATGCAATATATAAAAATTTTAAGTTTATTTTTATTTATTTTCCTTTATACAATACACGTGATGTTGTAACATATACGCCAAGATAGTAGCGTCTTCAACATAGCGAACAATTTATGCATAATAATGACCATAATTATACGAGTGTCATCCCCTCCACCGTGTTTGTAGACCTTTACTTACAATATGTCTTATTCTAAATTTACCTGAGCTAATTTAAAATAAATAGAAAATAATTGATATACAAAACATCAAAACCAAAATACTGATTACAATAATGTTTATACAATTAAGATAAAAAATAAAATATCGTAAATTGTTTAGCTGGAGCAGAGGTAAAAATAATAAATTTGATTTAAAATAAATTTTAATTTTTTAATTAATTATTAAAAAAAAAAATTAAATTATTTTCGAAAATGTTATGATATTCTTTTTTTTTTTCCAAGTGATTTATTTTATAAGAAAAACAATATTATTTACTTTATAGAATTTTATTACGAAAAAACAACTTTCAATATCAAAGAAAATTTACATAATGAACGAAACAAAAATTTATATATACAAAGAGCAGAGATTTATATATATATATATAAATATATATATACATCAAAAGAAAAATAAAATACATGATCACTCAAGTGATCGTTCACTGTTGGAACTTTTTCATATTTATTAATTTTTTTTCTCTGAACTACTGCTTAATCAATACACTTTGTAAAAATAGCATACAGTACCAAAACTGCTATACGTTAACTTTATACAATATTAATTTTCTTTTATACTTGACAAAATTCCACATGTCGTGGCAGTTTTTGAGACGATTTCGGTTGCATCTCAAGCTAAACAAGAGATAAAATTCGACACAAATGAAAAGGGATGAAAATTTCGGCTACGATAAAACTAGAAAACGATAAGAAACAAAAATGAGCATTTGAAAAATTTTGCTTTTACAAGAAAAAAGAAAATAATATAATGCGAAATTTTTGTTACTTATTTTTCTTTATGATACAAACAGTCCTTGACTTTTTTCTTCTTTTTTTTTTCTTTTTTTTCTTTGACGCTACGCTTAAAGGCAAAAGTAGATATGAGTTATATACAGAAAATTGTGTGTATGTATGAAAAAGAAAATATTTTTTTCTATATAACATTTTAGTTTATCCTATTAACTTATGGATAAAATAATTTACAATGAAAATTCCCCAATTTATTTACATTAACTGGATACGTAACAAAACTTTCATTAATCGATAATAATTTTTTTAAAAAGCTACAAACTTATCATTAAGAAAGAGCTTTTTCATTACAACTGCTAATAATATTTTCATTAGCTAATTCTTTGACGCTCTAATTATGCGTAATGTCGTAGTAAATAAACTGTGTCATTATCTCAATTAAAAAAAATAAAGAATGCTTACCGATAAACGTGCACAAGGAAGCATAATTGTCTTTCTCTAATCCTACATATTACAAATATCGCCAAATTTTGCGATACTTACGTACTTCTTTTTCAAACTCTTAAACATATTTTTTATTTTTCTCTTACTCATTTACACTGTGGCAATAATTTTGCTTTATACTATCGAATGACGGTTCTGCTAGAAATAAACAACCGCATCAACGAGTATCTCGTTGTCGCTAATTCCTATTTAACTGTGATTTTTGTATTTGCCATTTTTTTTTCATTTTTATTTCTGTACATGTAAAAAATTTCATCGCTGTACAATATATTACAAAGATCTTTACACTCAAACGCAATGAGAAGAATAAATCGTTAATATGTTTTAGAATTCAGAAATTGTAAATGTACTAAAATGAATCTCATATATCTCGAAATAATCAGTTCTTAGTTTTTCTTTAAATCAATAAATACCATTATTAAAAACGGAGATTACTAAAAAAAAAAAAAAAAAAAAATTAAAAAACGAGTCTTTTTGATTGAACGATTGAAAATTTCTACATATTGTAAGAAAAATAATTCTTTTTTCTTCTCTTTATTAAAATATTTCTTTGTGCACAGCTTCTATGAAGCAGCATACATCACGCTATAACACCGTTGTGCAGTTTTTTTAACCAGTGAAAAGAAAACATATAAGTTATTAAGTGCATTTATGGAATTCATTGGAAATCTAGTCAAAACTGCAAATAAGGAATTGCAAATTTTTTTTTTTTTTTTTCTTATTTTAATACAAATGAAAATAAATATTTATACTTCAAAGTTGCAATCACAATTAATTCACTTATATCGTTTTTTCTATATTTTTCATTCAACTTTAATTACAGTCATTGCGTAAAATTTTTCAAGTTATTATTTTTTATTCAATTAACAAATAACCAAAAGAAATTGTTTGAAATAAAAAAAAAAAAAAAAAAATGAAAATTGTAAAAAATACAAAAATCTATAATTCAATCCAATATCAGTTTAGAAATATTTTAAAAATATATTTTAAAAATATTTTTAATTTAATTTAATTTAATTTTAAAATATATTTTAAAAATATACTGCATTTTTATAAACAAAATACATATTGTTTAAAAAATAATTGTAAAATTCACCATTTTTTAGAATGTGTATTTACTATTTAAAGAAATACTAAATTCTGTTATACGAAATAATATTCATTACGACTATGTTATTTATGCTGTAACTTATATGCCTACCTAAATTCTTATCATTTTTTAAACTGTTCAATTAACAATTGCTAGAATGTAAAAATTAACGATATGACAAATCTTTAAATTTAAAAATAAAAAAATTAAAATAAAAAAATTGAGCTCAAGGTGTTTAATGATTTCAAGATTTTTCCAATCAATAATAGAATGTTGATATTTTTTTTGAACTGTGACAATAGAATCTAACAATTATGTAGCGATCTCATTGTTTTTAACACATAAGTCAGGTACACGCTTTCTATGCCTGTTCATTTCTATTGATCTTGTAGCTGTGTTTATGTTTTTTTTTTTTTTTTTTTGTTTTGTTTTTAGCTGAATGCAAAATTACAAAAATCTGTACCCTTTCATTTAATCTCTCAAATCCACAGACTATGCCGCACGATCATAAAAATTAAGTTTAGCTTTATTTTATTTACTGAAAAATATTAATGTTTTTGATATTAATAAATTATTTTAATTTTGAATAAATAGACATAATAATGCATTTTTCCTCGTTTATGAATGTTATAATGTATAAATACAACATATCAATAACAAAAGTCCCGCGGACTACAATTCTTCGATTTGTTCTAACTGATAAAAACAATCAGTGATTCGTTAATCAAATGAATGATGAAATAAAATATAGTACAAATATACATAAATATTTTTTTGAAGAATGCGCTTGAGACACTTTTATACAAATGAAAAATACACTGTTCTTTACTTTTAAAAAATTTGCACCAGCATTCCAAAATATAAGTAGAACAAAGAGAACACTAAATGTTTACTAATAGAAAAAAGAAATAAAAAACATATGCTTTATGACCGAACCGCATATTACTTCTGAGGAGACGTTGACGCACCAGCCTTGTAACTTGTTAGTGATTTGCAAAAGATTTACAGGTTCAAAAACTTACACTCTTTTTATTGCAAGTACGTAACAACTGCTTTCATTTTATGACCCCAGTTAAAATATTTTATTAAATAAAGAATGAAATAATTTCAATTTTATTCAAAAATTATAATCTTTCGAAAATTACTCATTTTTTATTTTGTTTTATGTAAAAGAAAATTCAAGTAGACATAAATTATTCAATATCTTAATTTAATTACTGCTTTGAAATTTTTAAATTATTGAAACACTAAAAAATTATATTTAAAATACAAAATTTATTTTATATTATTAAATAATAATAAATTATTAAGAAAAAATTCAAAAAAATTATTTATACACTTTTATCCTAATTAGAATTTGAATGAGTAGTAATTAGCAAAGGAATTAAAAAAATGCGTAATGAAAACTTTGCAATCTTTTAGATTCAATTTGAATTAAGTATTTCTGTAAGAAATATATCAAAATTTTTTCATTTTTTTCGATAAAAATTTTAACCAGGGTAAAACTTTCTCTCCAGATTCTTCAATGACCTAACACTACGACTCAAAATAATTAGAAATAGAAGACGAAAGAAAATAAGGAAACGCTTTTTATCTTATTTTACACTGTTTGTCTCTTCTTTCTCAGTCAATTTACAAATATATCAGGGAAGCTTATCGACAATAGGTTGTACGAGGTACACAAAAGTTCTTTCACTTTATTGCACGCCTAAGAGACTCTCGATGGCGACTTCGGCGCTTACGAAAAAAATTAAAAAATAAACAGCACAAATCACACCCGCACTGAATGTTTGTGCATTAGCTCGTTTCTGGTGTTTGTGTGCATATTTGTTCATACACATGCATCATCATCGTCGAGCAATAATAACTCGAGAGGCCAGCTGCTCACGTAAGCTACGGCGACGATAATATCGACGACAGCAACGACAGCGGGATCACTTTAAATAGGACTTATAAAGCGTTACGCTTCGACAAGTTTCTTTTTCTTGCTCCAAAAGGAAGAGAAGGTCTCGGAAGTTCACACGTTTAAGACGAGGTCGCAATGGCATTTGACGGTTCAAACCAGCACCAGCAGAATTAAAACTGCTGTTACCACCAGAAGTATTTGCTGATGAACCACCCAAATCAAGTTTGGGTTTTTTCCGAGGACCGATTGCTTGAAGAGCCGTTTGATTAGCCTCGCGCTGTCGAGCTTCTTCCATTTCCACTCGTTGCATCTAATAAAAATAAATTTGTTTTAATAAATAAATGATCAAAGAATTTTGACAATAATAAGATTGCAAAAAATTATTTTTTTGAATAATTTAAATAGTTATATATTTAACCCTCTAAAATTTTGTATAAGAGTATAAAAAATAAATAAAATAAAGGTAAAAAATGTCAATAGTTTTAAAAAATGTGAATACTAAAAATTAAGATTTTGCAATTTTTAAAATATAAGAATAATAACCTCTCTTGCTTTAGCTTTCAGCTTGGCTTGTTCTGGATCCTCTGTTTTGGATCGACTTTTGGCTGCCTTTAGTAACATTTCTCTTTCGTGTTCCTCGTGCCTTTTTCGCTCTGCTCTATCTAATTCTTCTAAGAATTTTAACTGAGCCCTTACATCTTGCGTCACCTCATATCTAGGATCAACCTACAAGAATAGTAACGAATATTATAACATTATAAATATTATAATATTTAAAAGTAGTTATTAAAATTTTTGTTGAAATTTGATAAATAAAAAGCCTTTTTCGGAAAAATAGTGTTATGCTGGCAAAAATTAAATTGCATAGTTTATTAAAAACTATTCATACATTAACATCTGCATTTACTATCATTACTTAATAGAAATAGTCATTCACCTTTATAAAGTCTATCCTGTGTTCTGCTATAATAGCCAATTTTTCTACTAAATTTTTCAACCTTTCTTGTGCTGCATGAGAAATTAATGATGCTACTTCCTGATTGGGTTCTTCCAAACCATAACTAGTTACTGCAGATAAAATTAGTATTAATATCACAATTTCATCAATAATAATTTTGTTATAATAACCTTTTTTATTCAACTTACCTATTTTATTAATTTTTTGTTGAAGAGGTGTCACATGTAAAAATATTTCATCTTTACAAGATCTTATTTGCGTACCAACGAATTTAGTTGAGCCGAGAATTCTCTGTGATTCCTCAGCTAGATTTACTCCACCCATTGCCGCGACATCGTTAATGTCATCATCGCCCCTAAAAGATTTAATTTTATTAATAAATTATCCTAATACATTAAATTCTAAATTTTTTTTTTTACATAAATTCTTAGAAATACACAAATTTTTATTCAAAATTAAAAAAAAAATTTTTTTAATGCATTTTTTTTTTAATTTTTAAAATTTTATCTTATGTCTGTATTAAAAACTTATACTTAGAATATTTTTATTATTTTTAATTTAATTCAATTTTGAAGATTTGGAAGAAGAATTTGGCTTACGTGTATCCTGCGGATGAAAAAGTCTTCTTTTCTTTTTCCTTGATGACGGGTTTTGGTTGTACGGAAGGCACTGTGGCTTTATTTAACGTTGTAGTTGTGGTGACGGTTTTGCTCTGCGTTGTTGCAACTATCGTTTTTGCAATTGTAGTTATCGGCAAGGATTTTTGTACAACAATCGGCCCAATTGGCTGTCTAATTGAACTTGCCCCTGTACTCGCACTACTGACACCTGTACTTATCGATGGAAGTTGTTGTTCTTGCTGTTGTTGATGATGCTGCTGATGCTGCTGATGCTGTTGTTGAAGTTGTTGATGCTGCGAATGTTGTTGCTGTTGCTGCTGTTGAATTGCCGCAGGAACTGTCGTAGTTTTTACAGCATACGCTGCCGATGGCGAGCGCACTACCGTTGTTACTGGACGTACCTTTAAAAAAATTCAAATAAACGATTTCAAATGAAAAATATTAATGATATTATGCTTATAAAAATCGAAAGTTTCAATCGAAATAATTTAATTTTGAGGTCTTCTATCAATTTATTTTTAAATTTGAATACTTTACTTAACAATAAATTTACTTTCATAATAAATATTATTCACTTTTTATCAATATTCACTGCAGTTTACAACTCATTTCGATTTAAATGAAATTTTAAAATATTCACAATTGTAGATTATTTAAATTATGTTCAAATTTTCTTTTAAATATTTATTATTATACAATTGGTCTTAGATTTATATAATAAAAACAATTTAATAATAATAATTTAACATTATAGTACATAAATAATAATAGTTAAACAATTAAAAAATTATTCATAACCGATAATGATAAGATAGTTACAATCTCTTTTAAAAGTTTATCTTAAAAATACGTATGCGCTCAGTACTTTATAATAAAATTTTTTGTTTATAACTGCGCGCACAAATTACTCGAGAAAATAACACGTAACACGTTCTCTGCCGCGTGGGGCGTATGCGCTCCACACTGAACTTTCCGTTCGAGCCATTTGGTATTATCATTGTAAAATGAAGAAATTTTTAAAAAATTTATTATGCAGTCAATTATGGGCATCTTAATACTATAATGAATTTTTTTTTAAATCTCTTCATTTTACAATGATAATACCAAATGGCTCGAACGGAAAGTTCAGTGTGGAGCGCATATGCCCCACGCGGCAGAGAACGTGTTAATAACAGCCTTAATATACATTTACTTTTTTCAATTAAAATCATATATTTTAAGCAACAGATTGTTGCGTAGAATGTATGTATAAATCCACACTCGTAAAATTTTGATTTTGAGGATCCAATACAAACAACGTAAAGTACATATGATTTAGGCGCTAACCAATGATACTTTGATAGTACATATTGTCAAAATGATTGCTCTTTCTCTTTTTCTCGGCCTTAGTCACAGAGGACGCACGCAATCGGACTGCTCCTTCACGATTAACACGTCTCATCATAAGTCGACGTTTCACGAATATAAAGAAATTTTGAGTTAATTAAAAAATTATTGTAGTAAGAAATTGAGGACGGAGCCATTTGTATCGCCAATTATCAGCATAAATCTATAAACTTCTGTGTGTGCCTCTCTGTCTGTCTGTATGTCTCTCTCTCTCTCTCTCTCTCTCGTTACACTATAAAAAATTTTGTAATTTCCAACTTGCGTTTTGTTGCATTGTATATATTAATAAACGAATATGAAAATAAATATTAAAATCACTTTGAGATCGTATAGTACCTTCCATGTTTTATACACATACATACCATGCTATATATTTTATTGTTCTTTACACATAAGCATGTAAATCCGAAAAATTAATAAATCTATCTAATTATCCTCATAAAAATTACATCCAACGCCTAATAAATTGTAAAATTTTGACACCATGAAAGCTAATATGGATATACGAAAGATAATTTTTTATCGAGATCTTACCATTTTGAATAAAGGAACTTTCAAATCACTAAACGTCAAATTTTGTTTATTTTCGTTTATTTTATTCTATTTTATTATTTAATCTACTGATTTTTACCCATTCTTTTTATAATATACTATATAATCTTTAAAATATTTTTAATGGTACTATAAAAAACTATACAATATAAACTATACAAAATGAAAATACATTTACCAATAACATACAATAATATAATCAGCCTATAAAGTTAATATTTCTTCAAGATGAAAAAGATATTTTTAGAAAAAAAAAAAAAAAAAAAAATCAAATGCAATCAAGTTAATGAAATGAAGAAAATAGAAAAATTTAATTAATAAAACAGACACGAAAACTTACTTGCATCTTGCTGAACGAAAAAAATATAAATAACAATATAAAAATTAATTAGAATAAGTAGTAAAGATAGAAATATGTGAAATTGTAATTATTATTTCTATTATATATTTTTATGAAACAATATTTAATTACCGATATTACTGCCAATAATATGAAGAATATTTAATTTTTTTTTATAAATAATTTTGTACAATATTGAATTGACAAAATTATTCATTTAAAAAGTTTAATATAAGAAGGTAACGATCAGGCGTATGTTACGAGGTCACAAATAGACTTACAAAAAAATAGTTACCGATTCCACAAATAATTCTGACAAAGAAAACGATATTCAAATAAAAATAAACAAAATGAAGCTATTTTGAGATGACCCTTAAAATAAAATAGACCAACAACAGAAGAGCATTGCACAGTGAAAATAGAGCGAAACAGCGACAAAAACAGAGGCGTTGAAAACACTCGAACACAGGAATTAGAAAAAATGCGGCATCTTGTGCAAGGACTACAAGCTGAAATTGAAAGGCTTCGTTTAACTCAACCAACAACGTCGCAAACCATCATTCGACCTAATAAAATAACCAATCGTCCAGCAAGATGAGCGCATCGCGTCGCAACTTCCTTTAGCGCACAATAACATTAGCCGATGAAGTTCAATACCAACAGCCGATCGCAATCCAACCGCCAAAACTTTCTACCGAGCAATACTAAACGATAAAATTATAAAATATATCGAAATACCTCTATTTAAAAATGATACTAACATAAATCCCGTAGAATTTCTCGATGACGTAGATAGATTTTCAATTGAAAAAATTGAAGATGAAAATAAATTAAATATTATTAATATATCTTTATTGATATAAGAGCGATCGTTTAAAATATTTAATTCTTTTTAAAGTTACACTGATTTTCGTGACGCATTTATTAATCAATTCTATTTGGCGCAAATTCAAATTAAAATTTAAATTATTTAATTTTAAATGATTTAATGTAATAGAATATTTAACGAAATTAAGTTAAATTTAAATCATTTTGTTATCGAAAATTCAAGGTCGTAAAATATTTTCGCCCTCAATTAAAAGATTGCGATAAAAATATTGCTATAATTCAACAATCACCTGCAAGTATTAGAAAAGATAAATTACAAAAATCCTGATAAAGATTGCGATAAAAATATTATTATAATTCAATAATCGCCTGTAATTATGGGAAAAATAATTACTTGTAATTATTAAAAAATTGTTAACGGCAATAGATTACAAAAATTCCGTATTAATTACGCAAATATTAATAAATTTCGATAAAATACAAAGTAAATCTTCGTGAAAATTTACACGTCGACGAATAGAAATTGATAATAATAATACATCAGGCAATACGAATATTCGTCAAGTTAACGTATGTAGATGCTTTAGATGTAATCGTCGCACACATCGCGCCAGGTACGATAATTTTTATGAAAAGATAAATCTAATTATCTTCATAAAAAATTACGAAGCATTTATTTAAAATTTATATATACTTTACTATTGACAATATGTGCGTCAAAATAAACGCGAGCCTTGATTTGTTATAAAAATTGTGCACTTTGAACTAAAATATTTCATTAATTAAGCAATGATTCCTATTAATTTTTGGTTTATATTATTTTTCAAAAAAAATTTCTAAAAACGAAAGTGATTGATCAGTTTTTAATACACTTGATTAAGTATTTTAATTTCAATTTTAAAGAAGTAAAAATATTTTTTTTTATAAATGAATAATTGTTTTAAAGGTTTATAATATATCTTTAAAATATTGACTAATTACAAATCATTATTTTGTTAAAATCCTTACCAGCCTTTGTTGAACCATAGGCTGAGGAGGTCGCGAAAGATTTGCAACTCCTGCAAGAGGTGCCATTACTCGTACTTGTGTAGTCGCTGTTGACGTCGCAACAACTGGTGCTGGAGAGACAACGACTTGTGTTGGTGTTGGTGCAGCTACCGAGGCTGCAGGTGTTACAGCTACAGTCGGCCTTATTTGGTTTTGCTGAATAATTTTCAATTATTTTATATTAACATTATATAATATATATTAACAGTTAATTTAACTTTTAAATTTCAATGATTTCGAAAAATTAAAGAAAATTTTCGTTTTATTTTCATAAAAAACAATATGTTAGAAATTAATTTTTCTACATAACTTTTTGTAAATCTATTAAATATTAATTTATGCTTTTAATTTTTTTTTTAAATGTTTTACAATAAAATTTTAAATTAAATTTAAATTAAAATTTAAATATCTTTATTAAAATCAAAATATCTATAAGAAGGTTCGTTATTTGTGACAATCAAGTATTAAAATTAAAATTTATTATAGCACACATTCTTATGCAAATAATAATATTTAACATATTTAGACAACTTCCTTAAAAAAGAATATTTTATTATTAATAAATGATATATAATAAAAAACGAATCAGATTAATTTAAAGTTAACATGGTAACAGAAGTATAAAAAATCATTTTTACTTTAATAACCATCGAAAATTTTCTTAATTATTAATATAATAATATTTGATAAATGTTAAACATTTTTTATGGTAACTTAAAAATTTTTTTTAAAATCATAATTTTTTAACCTGTGTGACAACTGGTGATCCTGAACCCATGGGAAACACAACATTAGGTGGTGGTGGTCTTATTCCTTCGATTACCAATTCTTTAATAACAAGCGATTGCCGCAACAAAGGCAAACTCTTTCTAAGAAATCCAATTAAACATGGTTGTGGAGATGCATTTAACAATTTTTCTAATCTAACACAAAACTCTTCTGGCTCAACTTTAACATCGATTAAGTCTTGTATCAACGTCCGAACACTTCGTTCCACATGTTTAGGTTCTCGACTAGACAACTCTAACAAGTTTGCTAAAAATCTACGGCACTTTTCTTTGGTATTATCTGTGGTTTGACGCTGCAATTATAAAAAAATAAAATCCGATGTGAAATTTGCTAACTGTAATAACATACATTCTAAGTGTAATATAAATTTTTGAATTGAACTATTTAATAATCAACTCATATTTATTTCTTTGTATATTGTTCGATTGCTGATATACAAGACTTTTTTTATTTTTGTATTCTATAAATACAAAATTATTACAATTGTATTTTAGATTTACTGGAAAATTTTATTCGTTTTTAGATCAATGATGAATAGATGACATTATTGAACTGAATTTTTCATTAGACTCAAGGTTATTCAAATAGTTACATTACACTTAGATTTTTTATATGAAAAGATTTTTATTACTTTTACCTGGGTTGGAGCTGGAGTTGTTTGTGCAGGTGTAGCAGCGGGTGTAGGTGCTGCAGTTGTAGCAGCAACAATAGTTGAAGTTGCTGGAGTTACTGTTGTAGTAGTTACAGTTGGGGCGACAGTCTTTAATTTGAAATATTAAAATTAAAAAACATATTGATGATCAAAATAGAATAAAAAATTAGAATACTTCATTGAAGTCAATAAATTTTTCAAAAATTATTAATAAATGATAGCAATAGTATTATGCAATATTTTTTAAATAAAGTTTAATTAAATTTAATTTTGCTACTGAATAAAATGCAAGAAAATAATTAATATTAATTATAAAATTTGTTTCAACCAGATTATTTTATAATAAATTTTAACGAATTGTTACTTTTAAGAACAGCAATTAATAAGAAATTGATTTTCATTGAAATATTCTAATTATAAATTTAAATCACGATAAATTAAAGATGGTGACAACTAATTAACTACAAAAATCATTCTTAACAGTTTTCGCATGCATTTTGCATATAGTTCTTTGAAAAGTTCTATAATCATTTAAGAATGATAATCTATTAATGGAAAAAATATGTTTATTTATTCCGTTAATTTAATAACGCACTTTTACCTTGTAAAGACTCGTTTCATTAGCTCAATATACAGATGAAATTTTAATTTAAAAATTATTTATTGGTCATTATTTAATAATAATAGTAAAATTATGTTCATTTGTGTTCTTTTTTCAGATTCTATATCACAATTTATTATTTTAAATAATTTGATATGATTTTTTATTCTATAAGTTATCTTGATATTGCTTTTATAAAATTTACTTTAAAAAGCATGCAGATAAAATTTAAAATATGAATTTATTGTGATTTTATTTGTTTACAAGCTTCACTCAAAAATAAAAAATTTGTTTAATAAATTCAAAAGGTGCTGTCATGCAAAACATAATAAGTAATTAAAATAAATTTTTTTTTTTCATTTCATATAATCAACTACTTTATAGTACTAAATTAAAATTGCATTGATAAAAAAACATCTTGATATTTGATACTTAATTTAATGTAATTTAGATTATTCAAGTAGATCATTTCCTTATAGTGTTAGAAATGATTAACTTAAAATAAAAAAATTTAACATTTAATTTTATTTCACAATAAAATAATTGAAACCAAATCAATAAATAAATTAATACACGCATTTTTCTAAATATAATATATTTTTAAATATACCTGATATATTAAGTTTAGATTTTTGCAATATTTGTTTGAAGTTACACAACCACCATGTTTAAAATAAAAATGTCTACTTAGATATAGCATTCCAACATAAAGAATTTCAAAAGACCAATAAAACATCTACTAAGAAGCTACTTCGAGTCTTATAGGAGGTATGAGCGTGCGTCACCTGAATTGGCTTTCTTATCGTAGCAAGTGGTGGACCAGTGAACTGAGCATTCAGCCTACTTACAGCTGGCAATGAGGTTAGGCGGTATGTTGTGCCTGTAGCACTAGGAGATGCTACAACAGCGTTGCCTGCGATGCTATTAGGAGTCACTGTGCCTGCAGGTGTGCCTGGTGTAGGGGCTGGTCCTACCCTTAGCAACTGAAATTGACCATTTTCTGTTTTGAGTAATAAATGTCCTTGTGTGCCAGCTTGTAATCCTTGAAGAGCTTGTAAGGTAATCTAGAAACAATAAATAATTTAATCATTAAATATATTATACAAAGTAGATAAACAGTAGTTTTAAACAGTAGTATTAAAGTTTCAGTACCTACTTATTTTATTATAAAATATAATATATATACAATACATAATAAATATAAAAATAAATTCTATACATTATACATATAACATACAGTATACATGTGAGTTTACTATAATCTTAGAAATTAATGTAAAGTATCCCAATTTATAATTAACTTAAATAACTTTAAAATTTTATGATAAAAATTAATATTAATATTAAAAAAATTGTTTAAATAATTTTGATACTTTATAAAATTTTTATAGATACACAGGAATGTTTAATATTAAATAATTAGTTCTTATTATTATTTTAATCATATGAAAAAAACTTGTTACTTTAAAATATAAAATTGATATACTATTAATAGAATATCAAATTTTTTCAAAACAAAATATACAGAAATTTTTGTTTTAATATACAATTTTATATTTGTAATGTTATTTGATATATTTACCTATTAATCTTATTTTTGTTAAATATTAATTATGTTAATAAAATTATTAAAGATACAAACACCTTCGAAATATTATATTAAAACAAATAATAAAACTGCTAAAGCGCAATATTAGTCGCCTTTTGCTGTCGATAAGCTTCATGCCATAAGATCATTCTGTTAATGAACATCGTAAATAGCTCAATTTATAAACATGAAAGTTTAACCTAACCTGCACTTATTATTTTATATATTTGGAAATTATTTAATTTATTATTATTATCATTAAAGATTTAAAAATACAGAATAGTAAATTGTTAAAATTACAATTCATTGTTGCAAATAATAAATTTACATCGATAATTGAATATTTTAAAATAATAATCATTCAAATATTGAATATAAAATGATTTTAAATAAAAAATTTTACATGAATATTTTTATAACAATACAAAATAATATAGTGATTAATCATTTTTTATTTTTTATAATAAATTTATTCTAATTTTAAATTCAATTTCTTATACAGTTGATAGTTAAAAAATTTTAATTAATTTTAAAACATTAATACAATTCAAAATTAATAATAAAAAAAATAATTAAATGATTTTATCCAAGCAAATATTTTAAATAAAGAGCTGTTAAAAGCAAGAAATAAATGACTATAAGCTTTTTATGCAAATGGGAAATCCAGTGAGATCCTAATTTCAGTAATTAAGAAAATTTTAAGTCTTATAAAAATATAACATGGAATAATATAAATATAAATTATATTTAAGTAAAAAATATATAAAAATACTTAAATAATAAAAATAATCAAATATATTAATTAAACATAATCAATCAATATATTAAAATTTAAAAAAATAATACATGCATAACTTAAAATTTTTTAAGTTTATGTTTTCTAATTTTGTAATAAAAATTTACCAAGATTTAAATATTTTGAAATAAGGATCTTTCTATTCTTATTATAAACACTGTACCACACAAAGAGCATATTAGAATGTTATCCAAAAGCTTGACATACCCCAGGGGTTCCCGCTCGTCCTCCCATCATATGTTGGCCGATGACAACCCTAGAAGCAACTTGTTTACCCGCTTGCTGGCCGGTCACTGGTGTGCCCGGCCGCATTGTATTGACATTGAGTATCTGTACGTTACTGGGCACTATTGTGGAAGTAACACCTGCCTTTCCCTGCTGCGCTGTGTTAGTCATATTGGCACCAACGGTAACTGGACCTGACATAGGGACGGAAACCATGCCACCAGGTGCCACAGTAGTCTTAATAACCAAAGCAGTCTGTTTGTTCACATTTATCGTGGCTTGATTAGTAGTTTGTGTTCCTGAAACATTGCTCACTGCATTAGACGTGCTCTGCAACACTGTTTGAGTGGTGACAACACCCAAAGTACCGTTGGCCAATTGGGCAACATTCTGTGCAGGAAATGTTAATTTATTGTTAGCGTTGACAACACCAGTAGTTGCAATGACCTGACCACTGCCAGGATAAACAATCTTCACATGCTCCCCTTGAACTTTGGCCAATGCTGTGAGTTGGTTGGTCTGATTGCTGGTAACCTGATTACTCGTCACTTGATTAATGAATGTAGCTTGCTGCTGTGTACTCTGTTGTTGCTGCTGTTGCTGCATGGCCTGGCTCTGAGTCTGACTATTCTGCTGCTGCTGCTGAGGCGCACTACTGCAAGTGACAACGTTGACGTTCGGAAGAACAACCTGGCCAGATACGCTGGCCGGCGTTGCTTTAGCCAATTCCTGTGCTGCTGCTGCCGCGGCTGCGACGGCGGTCATGTTGTTGACCATCTGACTTTGTCCGCTATTGCTTGTGGCATTACCACTGCCGGTATTAGGGCTACCCCCGTTGTTATTGCTGTTATTACCACTTCCGCTGTTGTTGTTGTCGTTCGTGCCGTTGGTGACATGCTGTTGCTGCTGCTGAAGTTGCTGTTGCTGCTTTTGCGCTTGCTGCGCGACGGCAGGTAAGACCGTGGCCGTGGCGGCCGCTGCCGCGGACGAGCCGTTACTCTGGTGATTCTGAAGTGGTTGCGCCGCGCTCGGAGTTTGCTGCAGGGCGCCTAGAGTCGGCTGGGTTGCGGCGCTCGTCACGAGCTGGGTTTCGAGTGAGCCGACGATGGCGCTCACCGCAGATTCGTCGACGTCCGTGCTGAGGGCTTCCTCAAGGAACTTAGCTGACGCCATTTTCGTCCGAGCTCCAACTGTAAACTGAGCCGCGCATGCGCGAGGAGCTGCGGAGGAGCATGCCGCCGCGCGCCGCGCCGCCGCTCACGCTCACTGGCTGCTGGCTGTTCGTGTGGCGGCGGCGACTTGCGCTTATTGCGGGCGGCGGAGGCGCCGCCGCGGCGACAACGCGACCGTCGCGACGATGAGCTGGATTGTGACGATGTTGTTAAGTGTACCGGACGATGCTGCCCCCCCTTACCCATGGTGCATTGCCCCGCTGTCCGTATCCGTCGCCGCCAGCACCGTCGTTACCGTTATCTCCGTTGCAATCATATATAAGTATTACGAAGGAAAAAGATGACCATGTGCATACGAGAAACGTTTCTCTGTGCTATTTGCTGGAGTGAAATTATCATTTGACGGGGCTTTGTTTGCGTGTTATACTTTTAAAATTTCTTATCTATTCCTGAAAAATGTAAAAAAGTATTTTGAGAAATATTTCAAAGCAATGAATAGATAAATGTATCGAATACAACATTTTCAGTGTTTAGACACTTTAGTTCTGAGTCTATTTGCCCTTGCAATTTATATTTGTATTACACAAAAGTGTATAAGTGCATGCATTTATATAAAATAAAATAGCTTGAAAGTCCATAATAGTTAAAAATTCGAATGTTTTTAAGAAAGTTAATGCTTTCGATGTTTGGTTACTTTGGCGTAAAAATATAAATACTCAACTTTTGAATTATTAATGTGAGAAGTTCTAACATTTAACTTAATTTATAGGTTTATTATTTATGTAACAATAAATTAAAAAGAAAACTAAAACAATGGTTTAGTAAAATATATTCGGTTAGTACATTTTTAACATACTACATTCTAACAAGAATGTTGCTGTGCTTTAAAAAAGCTTAATTAATTTTTCGTAAAATCAATAAAGATTATTAGATTGCTTTTTAAAACACATAATAATACATAAATATAATTGATGAATACAAGTGTACAAGTAAACACGTGCTTGAATTGCATTTATATTAATAAAAAAATCTTTTATCAGAATATGATGCAAACTTGAAAAGATTTATCAATTGAAATCAAAATCAAACTATTATTAGCTAATATTTTTCAAAGAAAATTAAATAAGAAATTGAAACTTGCTTACTTTAATTTTTTTACCAATAATTCTTCAACGTTAATATTAAAATGAATAAAAATAATACTTTGTTAAATCAAAAATTAATGCGTTCAAACATTTTCCTTGCATTGATGAAAAATTCAAAACAGCTAGTCGAAATTTTAATCTTTCCTTCCCTCTCTCTGCAAATAACCGTTTTCTATTTCAAAAGCAGCAGATGTGCGTTCGATTTGGAATGAAGCATTTAGTTGAGGCATTTATAACCTTCAACAGTTTCAGTGTTCTTTGTCATAAGCGCAAGTATTTTCGCGATGATACCGAGTTCTGTATTTTGCAAGAAAAAAAAATACTATTTTTTCTTTTACTAAGGATACTTCAAAAAAGTGAAAAAAATAATTTATGACATAGTGATAATCATCTATTGAATTAAAAAAATAGAATAATACATAGCGTATTATAATTAACGTTTAATTTTAAAAAAGTCAGAGCTAGTTTTATAGATGTATTTAGTAAGTTTCAAAGAAGTAAACTTTATTTTTAAAGCATTTTTAATGTGTTTAAATTGCAATACATATAACGTATACCAGATGCTGTAACGATATCTTAAAATTTAGTTGAATTTTTAAATCCTTCTGAATATTATTTAATTAATAAAATTATTTTCTTTTCTTATTACTATTTCTAATATTATTATAGAAAATACTGAAATAATTAAAATAATCTTACAATGATTCAATTTAACTTATCATTATAATATGTAACAAATATAATTAAATATTTATTGTTTATTCTTTTAATAATTTGATGAAACAAATTTTGTCTGCAAAATTTAAAAATTTTAAAAATATTTGTAATGTTGAACAAATCGACTAGTACTTAATGTGTAAATGTGAATAAATAACTTAAATATATATATATATATATATATATATAACTGTAATTAATTTCTAAATAAAAATAAATATTTTAAAAAATATATATATAAGTTTTGATGTATAATAATTATTTTGTAAAGTATAATTTAACATATAATCATATATAACTTAGTAAGATTATATTAGTAATAAACAATAAAGCAAACAAGTATTTTGATTAAACAATTTTAATTATAAATTTCAAGAAAATATCTAAAATCAAAATATTATTTTTAATTTAAATACAAAATTAATTTTTTAAATATTTTACAAATATATCTGAAATACTGTGAGTACATTATTTATATTTTAAATTATATAATTATTTTTTCTTACCTTAAAAAAACTGTGTTATAATTTAATGAAAAAAAAAGTTGGTTTTTGAATTATTAAAAAAGATGAATTCATAAGTAAAAATAAAACATACATGTAAAATTTGAGCTTCACCGAAGAATTTATATTTTCCCTATTATATTAACAAAATTAATATGCAAGATGTAAAATAATTCAAATTATAATGTGAATCTATTGGCAACAAATAACATATATTGAAATATTCTAATTACAATTATATATAATTGTGAGTTTTATTCATTTAAAACAATATCACAATATAATAATTTCAATTTTTCACAGTATTAATAATGTAATTCTTTAAAAATAACAATATTTTATTTAATGTCTCACAAAGTAATAGTATATCTTTCAACAATGTATAATCATGTTGTCAAGAAAATGCTTGTTCTAGTTATTTGTGTACAGGATGATTTGGTCGCGCGGTATTCGCCAAGCGTTGCAGTATGGAACTAACCAATCATAAGTCGAGAGCTGGTTACGTCAGTTGGTAATTGTGGCTAATTTAAAAAAATTTTATTCAAAATCAGTTTTGAACTTTTCTTATTTTTTATGATGAAAATTTATTTTCAGTTCAATATACATACATAATTTTATCAAGAAAAAATATGTGCATATAAATTTTCTTTGCTATAGTGTAGAATATATAGTTATTTTATAAAAATTAAAAACAAATAAATTTCAAGTCCTTCCAGGGATGCAGTTTATGAATAAGTCTCATTATTTTTTATTTACTTTTTAATTTTCATAGAATAGAAATGTATTTTTTTACATTTAGAAAAAAATTTTATGAAAAATATATACATTTAGTTAGAACTTTTAGAAAACCGATAACTTTAATTTAATTTAATTGAATTATTGATAAATTTTATTTGCTATCTTTGTGACAATAAAAAACTTACAAAAAAAGATAATAAAACGTTAGTTTTAGTTATGTAAAAAACTGTAGAAAAATATAGGTTGAGTTTAGTATAATACAATAGAAGAAATACAGCAAATAAAACAATTAAGTATTGTTCTATTTATTAAAAATGTAATTAACATAGTATGTAACTTCTATTTTTTTAAATTTTATGTGTCATATTTTGGTAATTATTTTCATTTATATTAATTCATGTATATTCATTCAGGTAATTAATTATGTATATTTTTATCTGAATATACAATAAATATATTACAAATATATATACATAACACACACTTGAGCACTTTTATGCATAAATACAAAATATTTTTAAAATTGAAATATTTAATTTATCTCAAATCTAAACTTATTGATTAAAATATTACGTGTAAGGGCAATAAAAATGTTATATCATTTTACGTGAGAATGCCGCATTTTTTGATGATTATGTTACCAAATTGTTAATTTAAAAAAATATAAATATTAATATGAACATTTAATATTGAAAAAATTAAAATGAACTTGAAAAACAAAAATATAAAAAATTATATTTTCATAAATGTTTTCTTAACTACAATTTTATAAAAAAAACTTGTAAATAAACAAAGAGATTCTTAAATTTAATTTTTTTTTTTTATTTATTTATTTATTTTTTTTTTTTTTTTTTTTTTTTTTTTTTTTTTTTTTTTTTTTATAATACAGCTAAACTTTTTATAAAATTTCTTTTTGCAGGTAATAATATTAAATTTTAATATTTTAATTTTTAAATAAGTAATATAAATGATAATTTTCTAATTAAAAATTTAACAACCAATTCGTGTTACTTATTTGTATTATTTAAATATCTTTAGAAACAATGATTTGAAGATTTAAGAAAACATGCGTATTTTTCAAAAAATATTGTAAAAAATAAAAATGTGTTGCGATAATCGTAAAGAATTTGTAAATGTTCAAAAATATATAAAAAGTCCATGCTATTCACATATGCATTGAAATTAAAATTTACAACTTAAAACTACAATTGCCTAAAATAAAACGAGTTTAAAACTGGCACCATAATATCTATTCTAATAATCAAAGATTGTAATTCATGATAAAAATATATAGCTATTACATTATTGAAAATTGATTAGTAAATTCGACAAATTAATCTTACAAGAATTTACTGGTACCTAATGTAAAAAATGGTCAACCGATCGTTACAAGATTATTTCCACGCAATCGATGCAGGCGACCAATAATTTCAGGTTATGATGATGTTGTACAACACCTCACAACGGACTTTCGATTTTAGCACATTGCCTGTTAAATTTATAATCCTATAAGTCAAAAATTTGTAATCCTTGACGATCTCTCCCGCTTCGACGTCTTCCTCGATAAGCTTTTTCAAGGAGTGTACTTGAGAGTTCGTTGACGCAACGTTGTTCAATGTCCCGGTAAACGAGATTTCGATGCATTTGAGATTGTAATTATAGATGTGAATTCCCTCGAATAAACATGGGTACAATGTATCGTAAGTTACTGTCGCCACCCATCGACTCTTTCGTCCCGGCCTTTTGTTGCTACGTGAAGCATCTTAATTACTGGAACCATGGGTATAAATTCGGAATAGGTATACACATATATGAACCTTGGGACTAATTATCACATGAGATGATGGTTGAACTTTAAAAGGAATGGGTGATACCGTCGGACTTCATTCCGTTCTTGGCACAATCCGAAAATCTGTTGATTATGAAAAATTATTATTCGATTAAATTTTTATTGCATTAATCGATACAATACCTTAGTTTTTAAAAGAAGGGAAATATATATAGTTAAAATTGTATGCCATTTCAATTGTACAACTTTGTTAATAATACAAAGTTTCTTTTAGTTATAGTTTTTAAAATATTTATGTTTAATTCTTATCGAAATATTTGGACTATAATTGAAAATCAAAATAATATATTTTACATAATTATAAAAATGTATTAAATTGCAATAATTCGATAATGCAAGTTGAATTTTTTTTTTAATTGTTTAGATAAATATCATTTAAATTAAATGCCAAATAAAATAATATTTTATAATGTTTATTTGTAATAAAACTGTTTAATAAATATACCTTCTGATATTTCCAACACAATTATTAATAGAATTGCAACAATTAATGCCTAATTAAAATTTCAATTGCTTAAATCAAGTGATAAGTATGCTATACTTGTGCTACATTGTGTAAAAGCAACTGGCGCTCGATGCTTTTATTAACGTTTACAGAAGTGATATGAGTGAAGTTTTATCTAATCGATGATACACAAATGATTATCTCTTACTCTTTAAGGATATTATACAGCCGATATTATACACTCGAAACAACTTAGGGTCCATCCAGACATTACGTAAACAGTTTAGACAGTAGCGAGACGAAAATAGACACTATATATGCCTCTATATGACGGGAATAAAATGAGACAGGACTGCCAGGGTATAATAAGTGCGATAATGTAATCATAACGTCAACACTCCTTTATTTATTGCGGTTCGATCCAGTACGCGAAAATCGAATAAACCCTCTTCATTGATCGTGAAATTTTTTCGGATGGATATGTTACTTACCGTGTCACGCTAATCGGTATACTACTTCCACTGCGGTGAATATTGTTTTTATACACACGTGAACACTTTTTTTTCCGTTTTGAAGATGTGATGATTAATGAACGAAAAATTTTCGTCAAATGGTAAAGTTTATTTATCATGTTTTACAATTTTTATAATTCATAAAAAGTAAACAAAATTTATACTTAAATGTTATTAAAAATAATTATTAAATATTTTAACACAAATAAATTCAAAATATCTGTTTGAATTACTATTTATTTATTAACTATCGTTTATATGTTAACAACTCTACATTAAATTAATTTTATACAATGATCTGTAAATACTAAAAAGAATTTAATTTTACTTCCTTTGTAAACAATTAAATACGTTTGTTATATCATTTTTAATAAATTATTGCTTGAATCAAAAAATGTTATTTTCTTTATTCAATAAACATACAATATTTTCTTAATTTAAAACTCATCATAAATGAAGTATTTTTTCTATTTTAAGTTTTTTTACGAATTTAATACAAATAATCAAAGATAGCGATTTTATTTTCAAAAGGTAACGATATTAATTACCAAAAATTAATTAGTAGTATTTTATATATTATCAATGCTTTTACTTTTATAATGATTGTAACTATTATTTTAATTAGTTATAATATTATAAAATAATTTAAAAAACATTTAAAATGTATTTTAATACTTGCTATTATCTTTACGTATACGTATTAAAAGTTTGCAAATAAAACGTATAAATTAATATTGTATCGGATTATATAGTATGACGATAAGAGGAAGCAAAATATTTTAAATATTCTAACAGAATCTACGTAAAAAGCTTACTAATAAAAATGCGAGAAAGGAAGAAAAATTAACCCAATAAATCAGGGATTATCAGTCCAATGTTCCCACCTTCTGATAATGTTAAAGAGCTTATCACCAGGGCTATGGGTGTGCGCGACTTGTCTCTGTCCAATGAGCGCGTAATCCTTGGCGAGCTTGTTCTTCCCGACGGCTAGCTCTAGGAGTCTACGGACGCTGGCCGTTTGCTCCTTCGGTGGGCTCTTGTAAGTGAAGTCGCCGACGAAAGCGACGCCGATGCTCCGATTGTTGTAGTTGTGCGTGTGAGCGCCGGCAAAGTCCCAGCCTCGGCCCTCGTAAATGTTTCCATCCCCGCCGACGAGGAAATTGTAGCCGACATCGACCCAGCCCTTAGCCTCGATGTGGAACGTTTGGATTAGTCGAACGTTAAGCATACACTTGGCGCGATTGTAACACGACTGGGTCCCGGTGTGTCCGATTATCGCATACGTCGCCGGCTGGACCTTCAATCGACGCGGTGAATCCGTTGCCGGTTGGGCGCCCCATTCTTTTCGCGTTATTATCCGCACCTCCTCGGGCTTCTTCTCAAAGTTGTTCGTTGCTGAAATTTACCGAGAAAATCAGCCTACAGCTTATACGTCTGTCAATTGAAAAAGAGGTTTAGTACTCGATTTGAAGGTGTAAAATTTATGGTTGTTGGTTTTTTTTTATTTTTCATTTTAAAGAATTTTTTTAACGGGTTACCCCCACTTGCGACTTTGAAAAAATCGATTTTTTGTTAATTGCATTTTTTTGAAGTATAAGTATCTGAGAATATGACCTGGAAATTTCAAGTCGATCCGAACAAAATTGACTGAAATATGAACGTTGAAAGAGAAGAATCCGTTGTGTAAACAACCGGCAATTAAAACTTTAAACGCGTTTTTCTCGAAATGGCATTTCTGAAGTCGGTGACCAAGATTACTCAAACACTAATGAACCGATCTTCTTGAAATTTTGCAGGCTTATTTAATACATAAAAATGTAGTCTTTAATCGTTCGATTTTTTCGTTAAAATCGAACCATTAACTTTGACTATCCGCCATTTTGTGAAAAATGAATATTTTTTTAAATCCTTCGATTAAAGACTAGTTTATACTTATGTTTAACTAAATCTATCCACATTTTTTGTTTCAAATGATCCACTTCGCCACAATGTTGGTCACCGCAAACCGTATAAATAAAAACACTATTTCATTGGCGGCCATTTGCCACTTAACAATGTAATATTTTGCAATAAAAAAATTACTGAAAGTTCTTCAAGATGTATTCTTTAAGATGATATAATAATCGTTTAAAAAAGTTTTGTAGTTTTCTTTAAAAAAATTCATGAAAAAGGCCTTTTTTGTTGAGTTACAACTGGGGGTAACCCCTTAATATTTTTATATTTAGGTTAATGGATGAATGATATCTTAATAGGAATAGTGTTTAATAAATTGTCGGTTACTGTGTGCTAATACTACTTTCGCGTATAAAAAATATAGGTAAGATATATTTATTTTTTGCATTAAACGTACCACAACATATTTTTATTATTAATGCTATAAATTAAAATTTTTTAAGAAAAAAAAAAAAAAAAAAAAATACTAATAAGAGTCTGATTATATATTGGAAATAACGGTTGAAAAAATTATTAATTAATTTTTTTTATTAAATGTAATTAATTGTTTCAAAACGTTTAAAAAATTTTACGTTTTAAGCAAAAAAAAAAAAAAAAAAAAAAAAAAAAACTGCAGACAATCTCTTCAACAATAATATTTAAATTTGCTTACAAACCTACTGATTCTTCAGTTGTTGTGAAAATAATTTGTGCAAATAATATTCCAATGACAACAAACAAGTACCATGAAAATTTCATTCCTGCGCAAATGTAAATTAAAAATACATAATTATAAATGTTGAACGGAAAACAATTAACTGAACTTTATTTAAAAAATATGTTAAAAAAAAATAAAATAAAAAAATAAACTCCCATATCGACAAAACACGTGTTTAATAATAATATTAAACGAACTTATTCGCTCGACTGCGTCTAATATACGTGTACACGGATGTATCTCAATCAACTGACCGACACCAACTTGTCTAGTCGATATTTTTTTAAATAGCTTAACGGGGGATCTCCACTTCGTAAACTACCTAAATTTGCAACATGATTGAGATCCCTTTAGATATGAAATTATCGTATGAGTCGTACCTGTAGACCAGTTGAATTTTAAATATCTTTTGCATTTCGATTAATAATACTTTTTTTTTTATTTTTAAAATAATAATAATTAAATTTTTTTTTACACTTATTTAAGTGAAAATGTTTATCACATAAATTAAATAAGAAATTTTCAAACAATCAATGTTTTTATTAAATAAGTAATTAAATTTATATAATCAAAAGTTATTATTATATTTTCAAAATGATTCGTTAGAAAATTTTTATTTCTTTTGTATCATAAATGTTATGTGTAAAATTTTCTATAATATAATACGAGTATAGTTTGTGTAATGCAAGGCTAAATTCAAATTTTTAAATGATAAGTAAAGGCAAAAAAATACATAAATATTTAATGAACTTTTATTAAAACTTTTACATAATAATTGAGAAAATAATTTTACAATCAAAGAAATTTGTTTTCTATCATGCTTTTTATTTTATGCAAACAATCGTCTATGGTAGTCTTCTCTCCAATCGATAAAAAAAAAAAATGACAATCACGGTTTGGCCGACCAATGATCCCACGTTTTTATGATATCGTAAACGTTTTGACGAGAACTGGATGTAGCCGACTCTTGTCTATGCCCAAGCAGTTTATATTTCCCGCTCAGTTTGTTTTTCCAACAATTAAATCGTTGCATCTATCTGCGCCTGCGTAGGTACATCTTTCTCAAAGTTACCAATCAACGATATATCGACGCTCTTTTTGTTGTAACCGCGTAAGTGTGAGCACCTTGAACATCCCAACCTCGACCTTCGTAAACGTAGCCGTCACCACTAACCAGGAAATTATAACCGATGTCGTCCCAACGATTACCCTTGATGCGATAATCTTGAATTTTACGAACCTCCAATATACATTCCGGCACGTTTAAACATGCTTTTGAAGCTGTATGACTGATTATTACGTAAGGTACCGGTTGAATTATGAGAGTTATCGGTGGTGCTTTTGGTGCTTGCGCGCTCCAACTCTCTCGAGATAATGTGACGACTGAGTTTTTTTTTCGTCTCGTCATTTTTCTCTGCGATAAATAAGAATCTTATACAATATTTCGACAAACTATATCCACATGTAGCTAATTATAAATAAAATTTGTTTATCGATTTTCTCTGATTTATTGCCTTCACAACTAATACATCAATGTGGTTTTTTTTTTTTTATTATACATAAAAATAATTTAATCTTTAAATGTAAAATTATTTATTTCAACAGAATCAAATTCGATAAAAGTTTAAACTTCTTTGGATAAAAAATATTGTTAATATAAGTACATATGTATTACTTATTTATTGAAAAAAGTTGGAATAATTAATAAGCAAAAATATAATTAAAAAAATATCACAAGAACTTACGAATCAAATTCTCAGCAGCTGTTGTCAATGAAAATTCAACGAAGAAAACTCCAATCATAAGAAAAAAACATCGCGTTGAAAAAGAAATGATTTAAAATTTAAATTTGTTATTTTTATAAATGAAAAAAAAAAAAAAAATTAATAAATATTTAATCATTTTATTAAATACTTCTTACTCACGATAAATCTATTTGGTCGTAAATCTACGCCTGTACAGGAAGAAGATTGTTTAAAGACTATCGTTAACTATAAGGAAAATCGTTTATTTAAATTATTCTTTCTGGTAAAATATGCGATTATTTTTCAACGAATTTTACAGCTTATCTTTAAAGATATAATATCGGTAAAACCATCGTATACAATAAATAATATTTTATAATGTTATAAATATAATACAATCTATATAATGTTGTACAAGATATAATATTGTTTACAATCTTTATATTTTGTATGATTTTTTCAAAAAAATCTAATATAATTGAATTTTGATTTTATTGATTAAATTTATAAATGTAAACATTTTATCCGTTATATATTAATTTATTAAAAAACTTTGTACGCAATTGAACGCCATTGTACAATTAATTCATATTATGATTCGTACAGTATTCGGTATTATTAAATAATTGATATATTATCTTAAAACAGCGTTTATAAAAATTTAAGTAGAATGAAAAAAAAAAAAAAAAAAAAATCTACAAAATAAAAGTACATGATTATATTTACTGCAATTTAAACGATATTAATTATCATAAAAATATTTGGCATTACGCGGATGCACAACGCGCCGGCAGAAAAAGGCAATAATAACTTTTATTTTAACGATCCATTGGCATTTTCAAACAATTCATTTTAACACAATTAAACAAAATGAAAAAGCGTTGTTAATTTTTTTTTAATTAACGTATTTATCAAGAAAATTTTGTACTATAAACAAAATATTAAATTTGTACTATAATCAAAATATTAAATTAAATTCTCGCACTAATTATCGATTCTATGGATTATAAAAAATTTTTGAATCCCAATGAAAACGGTTTAATTATGTTTGCCGGAGGAGATCGACTCTTTCTCTCATATTTTGGAGAAATTTTAAAACAGATACGGCGACAAACTGTTACAATGACATGCCACTATAAACGTCACATAGAACCAGAGACAATGAAAAAATCGTGAGTACATTTTTTCGATTTGTTTAGTTCGCAATTTATCGCTACTTCCGATTTATAAATAAAACAATAACATTTACAGATCTTATTTTAAGAAACTTATTGCAATATCGGATTTATTACCGATAAACAACGAAATTTTTTTAAACTCATGCGAATTTTCTGTAATGGTAAATCTTCAGGAAATTTTCGGATATCTCGCAGGTAGTAAAAAAACTTCGAAAAATCGACGATTTAATCAACTCTATTATGCGCCCAATATAAATGCAGACAAAGTTTACAAAGTAACAGTTCAAACTAAAAGTTTGGATTGTCAATTTAAATTCTCAGCGTATATCGATAGCGAAATTTTTCAGTGCTGATTTTTTAACGATAAATGAAAGTAAATTTTCACTGTATTACTATTTGTTCTTTTAAAATTTAGATAAATATTAAATTTCCTTAATTGATATGTAATTGAACAAATGAAACAAAAATTAATAAAATTTTCTATATCTACCATTTTCTCATTTATTTGATTATCTTTTTTTTAAAGGTCTCTTTTTTAATCATGGGTATTTGACTCAAATTTTACATATACTTTAGCTGGATTTGCTACTTTCAACTATTTGAATATTGCAATGGTAAGTTGTAAACAAAAACAATTGAGGGCGTATAAAAGAATATCTGAATAAAATGGCAATGGATCTAAGACTGAATCTTATAGTTTGCAGAGGCAACGTTTATGTTACCGCTTATAATATACGCAAGGATGCGAAAAAATAAATAAATGACGTATATGTGTGTTATTAAAAAACCCATATCTATTGAAACTTTTGCTTTAAAAGAAAAACTGATTAAAATAATCAAATTATTGTGTTTCAAGTTTCAAAGATAATTCCAAAGAATTTTCAACCACGTCAAATATTATTATTTTTTTTTTTTTCTATCTTTTTTATTTTCTCGCGCGGTCCAAAAGAATTCGCTTGGATTTCTCGACCGTCAATTCTATTTTCTAGAAAAAAAGTACACTTTCATTTTCAAGTTACAATGATTAATTGAGCGTTCGTTCATCGATGTACATTGTAATATAAATTCAAATTATTATTATATTAATATTTAAAATGATTTTTTTTTTGTTAAAAATGTTGTAATTAATTGTATAACCAGCGTGTAATAGATACACATCACTCAAAATTTACGTTTGCTTTTAAGTATTTAATAACTTTGCTGTAGTATAATTTTTATTTTTCAAAACATTTTTTTATTAGTTGCATCTGTTAAAACATCTACTCAAAACGTTATTTGATTAGTTACATCTGTTAAAATATTTACTTAAAAATTGCGAATAAGTAGCACTTGTTATAAAAGAATGAGCACAAAAAATTAAGAATTTTATCTTGACACAGTTTTACAGTAGATTATAATATAAAGATAAATGAACCAATAATACTATCGAATCTTATAATAAATTGAATATTCTGGTACTCGTTTTCAGAATTTTTTAGGATATAATAAAACTCATTTATAAAATTTTTCTATGTTGAATTAAATGTGGTTTAATTTACAAAAGTGGTATTGTTAAATATTCAAAAAATATCAAAATAATAATTTTTTAAAATAATTTCTCAGTTGTTATTTATTTTAAGTACATTATTCATAAATTTCTTAGAAAAATACAACTTTTTTTTGTTTAATATTTATAGATTTTTCATTTATAATGATAATAACATATTTATAATTTTAAATAAAATATAAGTATCGTGTAACTATACTCGTAAATCGTTAAATTTATAATTATGAATTATTCATTGCATTGCATTACTTGAAAAAATAAATAAATAAAAGTATAAGTATCAATTTTTATATTTATTTAATATTATATATTAATTATATATTTTCTTTAATTTTGTAAAAGTCGATAAATAAGTAAAAATTTACAACACAAACACAGCTACCTTTTATATTTAAGTAAAAAAAATTATAGTTTTTTTATTTTTCGATAATCATAACGCTTATATTGACACAATCTTGATTTTTCAGGAAATCTAACCGTAGCATTTTCAAATTTATCTGACTATATCAATATTATTGGAAAATGAGATGTATTTAATGCGTCAGAGGCTTTCCCTGCAGTAATTACAAACCACGTTTGTTTTTAAGATTATTGAGAATTGGTTCGTTATATAACTGCTAATGTCTTAGCAATAACTTTATTACTCCGCCAAGCTTTTGCACCTGCTGGAAGATCTAACAATAAAAGTTTTTTATTTAAGTTTTAATTTTACAGACAAGTGGTATAAATTTGTTCTTTTTTTTTTTTTTTATAAATTGTTCGTTAGGTTGTTTGTTTATTTCAAAATTATTATTTTATTTTCTAGTTATAATTTGACGAAAATGGAATCACTTAGTTTACGTCGTTACTCTTTTACGATTGTGGTTTGTTTATTAATTGAATCCGTCGCTTCGTTATCAGCTCAAGTATTAACAGGTAAATCTTGTTGAAAATTTAAACATTATTGAGATTCTGAAAAATAATATGTTGTAAAATAAATGGAAAGGGTTATTAAGAAAGAGATATTTATTTAATGGAATAATAAATTTACGTATTTCATAAATAATAAATATAAATATCACTTGTTGAATAATATTTAATATTTTTTATGTATAGTTTTGTATTTTATTGAACTGATTTTGATTGAAATAATTTGATTTATTATGTATTATTTAGAGACTATTTAAAAAAAATTTACTACAGTATATTAAGAATGGTTAAAAATAGTTTCTTTGCATAAAGATAAATATTGCTTTTATAGTTCATAAAATATTTAAATAATTTTTTAAAAATAGAAAGTTTCAATGTAAAATAATTAAAATTGACTTTTGAAATAAATTTTAATTAACCAAATTTATATCAATTTTTATTTATAATATTGGTAAATTTAATAGTTCTTAACATTGATATTCAAAAAAAAAAAAGAAACAAATTAACTCGTTATATATTATCGCAGTTTCAGATTTGAAGTCAGAACCGCAAATCATTTCTCGCGATGAATGGAACGCGCAACCTCCAGCGAATCCACCGGTACCTTTGAAAGTCTTGCCTCCTTTTCACGTGATTATAAGTCATACGGCTGAGGATTTTTGCGACGAGAAATTTTCATGCGCATTGTCGCTTCGAGTAATCCAGACATATCACAAAGAAACCAAAGGCTGGAACGACATCGCTTACAACTTCCTCGTGGGTGGCGACGGTCACGTTTACGAGGGTCGCGGTTGGGACGTCGAAGGCGCTCACACTTACGGTTATAATAATAAGAGCATCGGTATTGCTTTTATGGGTAATTTCAATAATTCTGAACCGACGAAAGCTCAGCTTGTAGCTGCTAGTGGGCTTATAGAATATGGCCTGCTTAACGGTAAGATCGGTAAGAATTACAAATTGCTGGGGCACAGGCAATGTTCCAAAACCGAAAGTCCCGGTGAGATGTTGTACAACGTCATCAAAACCTGGGATCACTGGTCAGCGACTTGCTGATAAATTTTAATGTAACAAGGTTTTTTATTTATATAATTTCTCCCTGCATCAGGCGTTATGAATGTTTTAACTACATAGAGGGACAGAGTGTATATACTTCTAAAAAATGATCTTAAAATTAATGGACTCTTAATGTTTTTTAATGCATCATTTTAATTTAAACGATTACAATTTCTAATTAAAGTTTATTTTGCTATTATAATCAACAAATCGTAATGTTAGACATACAAATATGTTGAAATAGATCTTAAAAATTCTAACAATCAAATAATTCTGATAACAGCGGAAAATAAATCTCGAAATATGTTTTATTCGGAAATCTTATGAATTTATTTTTCTTTTCGCATAATTGTAAAACATAAGATTTTTGTCAATAAAAAATAAAACATCAATTATTAGTTAAAATAATCTAAGTTCGTTACTTATAAGATATGGCAAAGCTGTGACAGGGAATGCCAGTCTTCATTAAACTTCAATTTTCTTAATAATTTTAGATTTATGTTTTAAAAAAGTATAAGTTAAATCTATATTGTTATAGATATAGAATATCATTAAAATGCAGAATAGATTAAAAGTTTTAAGTCATACAGAAGTCTCGAGCTACTATACCAGCCCAGTGGATATAAAGCGAAGCCATCGTGAAGGAAATGCATACGGCGATCAATAGGATCGACGGGACCACGAGAGCACCTCCATAGACTGAGGCAGCGTGACATACAAATTTATGTGCGTATGTGAATGATTTTAGCCACGGAATTTAGATGTTTAATTTTCCATGGCAACGCGCATTTGTTTGAACAAATTTTATTAAAATTTATATTCATTCATTTTTGAACCTACTCCAAGCAAACCAATTATATGCCCTCTTAATAAGATAATCAATAAAAAGTTATTCAAAAAAGTTTTCATTTATTTTATTGTTCTCAATTATTATTATGTGACCTTAGTATCTTATGTACAAATCCAGAGGTCAAGAAAATTCAATAGGTAATAATAATAATGCCCAAATAAATTATTATATCTTTAAAATTTAAGTAATTTGATGCGGCAAGAGATTAACCAATGAATATCTTGTAATCCCATTTATTGTTTCAATTTATGCTAGTTATTATACGAATTCTAAATGGTATTATTATTATAATAGATATTCGATATCATAAGAATAATCGTTGTAATAATAATTATTAATGTAAAACTTGAAAAATTGAGTAAATTCACAAATATTAAGTTGTAATAGATTATTCAAAATTAAAACTATCGTTTAATAGAATAAAAATTAAGAAATATAAAAATAAAATTTTAGCCATTAATCAATAGAATTTATTAATACTTATAAGAAAATTTACCAAAATGCGAAAAATTGATTATAAGCGAGAAGATATATGCGAATATTGTTACAACGTCTTTGTGACATGTTACAATCATTATTAGCTGATGTTTTATAAGTATAATTTAATAATATTATAGTTCCAGATTAAATTAATAATTATTTTTTTTTAAAAAGTTTAAATATAAAAAAAAAAATATTTCTACGTAACAATAACGTATTTAATCAAACCGTATATACCTCAAGTATTATGTTTATTAAATCTTTGTACATTTCAACATGCATATTTAATAACGCTAAACTATTATTACTAAAGCATAGTTACTTTATGAAATTTTAAATATTTTAAAAAAGTTTTTATTTTCATTCAGTTAAATGCATATTAATTTTAAAAGATGGGTTCAAAAGCAATATTTAGCTCACATGAAGATAAAATTTTATTTGCCCTTATTAAAGTATAATATTTAATCTTAATGACTATGAAATTTATCGCACGCGTTTAAGTTATATAAAATATATAACTATATTCAAGTTATATAAATATAGTTTTATAAATGATTTAAAGTAGTTCTCATACTAGTAAGCGTATTCTTTGGAAACTACAGAGAGGTGTCGGAGAAAAATTAAGAATAAGCGCTTGAAACATCGGTAATATACATTTACAGGTTTATTTCCATACTAAGCCAATATTATGCAAGGTTTATTTTTTAATAAAATTCTTATTCGGTGTCTAATTTTGCGTAATACGACCCTGCTAGCTAGGTTAACATGGGGATCTGCAATGCATTCTGGTTCACCTCACTTCAAACTACTTTTTCTCGATAGGAAGTTTATTAAGGAAACATTGCTCTTAATGGCTTTTACGTAGTTTTTATTCGGAAATAAAATACACAATTTTTATTTATGTAACTCAATACGACTATTTAAAACACAAATTTTTTTATTTATGATGTTCAATGAATGAAAGCTCGAAGAGATTTGCCGAGCGACAAGCTTCGACTTGGCTGATTAATTTATTAAAATTCATTTGTTTTGTTCAATTTTTTAAACAAACTATTAATAAAAGAAATTTTTTTAAGATGTATTTCAATTTTTTAATTTATCGTTTTAATATTTTCAACATATACTTTATTTGCATAATGACTTAAAGCCACATTTGCAATTTATTTTTACTGGATTTCACGAATGCGTCTGGCAATCTAGCAGTCGCAAATAAACTTTTTACCTGCGCAAACAAGTATCTACACGAAAATAAACAAGGCTTGGGATGTACCCAAACACATATGGTTTCAAGGTTACAGATTTCTGTGAAACCCAGTTTAAGTATTTTTTTTTTTTTTTTTTTATTTTTTTTTTAAACCTTCGAATTTTCATTCTTATTTTATTTATTCATTAATTTAGTAATTTAATATAGTCTTCAATACAATTTTCAATAATAATTTTGAAATGTAAACATTTTATTTTTCAACGATAAAATTATTAATTCGGTCGTCTACATTTTACATGTGCATTATATTTACCACTTAAATTAAAAGTATTAAAGCTAATGTTAAGATAAATTAATTTTTATCAAATTATGCATTAATACCATTTAAGTTACAAAATAATTACTGTTAATATACTGACATATATTAAAAGTGCATTAATTTTAAAATAATTATTTATAGTGTACATATTTTTATAGACACAAAGTGTGAAAGTAAGATAAATAAATTTAATACCTGCATTTTTTATAAAAGTAGTTACAAATATGGATGATTTTATTTTCTCATTTAATTACACATTATTACGACTAAATAGATAAAAACTATTGTATAAAAAGAAACAAAATAAAGCAAGATATTATTAAAAAAAGAAAAAAAAAGTTATCAGCAAGTCGCTGACCAGTAATCCCAGATTTTGATGACGTTGTACAACATCTCACCGGGACTTTCGGTTTTGGAACATTGCCTGTGCCCCAGCAATTTGTAATTCTTACCGATCTTACCGTTAAGCAGGCCATATTCTATAAGCCCACTCGCAGCTATAAGCTGAGCTTTCGTCGGTTCAGAATTATTGAAATTACCCATAAAAGCAATACCGATGCTCTTATTATTGTAACCGTAAGTGTGAGCGCCTTCGACGTCCCAACCGCGACCCTCGTAAACGTGACCGTCGCCACCCACGAGGAAGTTGTAAGCGATGTCGTTCCAGCCTTTGGTTTCTTTGTGATATGTCTGGATTACTCGAAGCGACAATGCGCTTTTCTTTGCGAATTTCTTTCCCGAAACAATTTAATCGCAAAAGCTTAGCGTTTGATTGCTTTTTATATTATTATTTACATGATAATTTTATTTCAAATACTAAATACCAAAAATTAAATTTAAAAATAATCGATCATTGAACCGAAGTTCTCGCTTCTGATATTTGGTTGTTACATCTTCTGCTACATCATATTTATGGGTATAAATATAAATGTTTCCTTTTAAATATCCATTTCTACTTATTTATTTTATTAGTAAAAGACTCGTGTTTTTTCACTAAACCTTCATAAATTAGAAAATTTAATTTAACCATTGTTGTTTGAATAATTTAACTTTTAGTAGAAATGATTGTTAAGAATTTTAACATGGAAGGAATTCATGATCTTTAATTGTTTATAAATTAATTAAAATATTAAATATAATATACAAGATTTAGATGCGATAATTACTATTGTTTTATTTGTTATTTTCGTACAAAATAATTTACTGTATATTTACAAAATAAAATTTCAATTTACAGTAACAACGATTAACAAAGACACATTCTCTTTATTGGTTTCGTAGTTTTTCGAAGCACTTGTTAATTGTTTACTTTTTTACGTTACTGAATTTTATGGCACTATAAAATTATCGAAATATCCATGTAAACACTATTTTATAAAATATAAATTATTGTCAAAATTCATGGTCCATTTAAAAGCTTTTATATATAAGCTTTCATATAATACACATTTACATAAAAATGTGCTTTGTACAGTAAAATTTTATACATTGTGTTTAACTAACAAAAACATTCAAGTAAACGTCGAAAAATGGGGAATGTAATGAATTTGACGCCTATGTCTGTCTGTCCAGCTATGTCTGTCTGTCTATTTGTGAACTAGATTCAATGCAGTTTTTTTTCATTTTAAATTGGATTTAACCGAAATAGTTATTAGCTACGTTTGATAAAAATCAATTTAACCGTTTAAACATTATAAGTTTTTTCCCTAGTTGCTGTAGAAACCTCAATTACGACTGGAATTTTTTCAATGTCAAGTTATTTTACAGTATATTATTACTACTCTTAAACGCAGCATAAATCATTTTTTAGTTTTGTACAGTATTTACCTCAACGAAATTTTTTTTTTATTTTGACAAATCAAATGTTTATCAAACAGTAGTTTAACTTTAAACATTTTTTTATTATCAAATTTATAACGTTTTATCTTAAAAAAAGTTCTATGCAATACTGTTCGAGCACTTGTAAATGTGATGAATGCAACAATGAAAATATCTACATATATAATTGTTCTACTTTTCAATTTCAATATCAAAAATATTTATTTAAATTCAAATCAAATAAATTTTTAGATATTTTAAAGTCTTTTAAAATGATAAAAATAGTTATTTTATTAGAAAAAAAAAAAAAAAAAAAAAAAAAAATAGAAATTGAAAGAAATTATTTTTTAACATGAGGTTAATATTTTCATTACCTATAACGTGACCGTATAAAATGTAATTTGTAAAATAATTTAAGTTTCACGTAATTTAAATTATTAGTAAAAGTCGATAAATGTTTTACTTAACATTCAACAATATATCGCTATTTATTGTTTTTTAAACTTGACATTTTGTATAAAAAAAAAAAATTAAATTTATTTTTTTATTTTTTATACACTATTTCAAAATTTATATGTGTAATGAATCGAATAATTTAGCCTGATGCAAATCAAAGTATTTTTAATTGAATAAGAAAAAGTCAATGTATAATTTGCAAAAAATAAAACATCATGTACAGTTCTAATTTTAAAATACACATTTATTTATATATGTGTATTTAAAAATTTTGAAATGTTTCTTACTTATATTGAGTCTGACTTTGGTAATTTGACTATGAGAATTTACTTATAATCTAACTTTTATTTCTACTAGGCTACTCTCAATTAAATAAAAATATCTAAATGTTTACAAAGGACTAAATTGCTGGAAACGAAATTTTTCGGTGATCAATGTACAATATTATGATTAACTAACGTCTAGAATAAGATACGCATACATATACCTATATAATTATTCAATAAAAAATCTTTCTCTTTTATTTCAATATCACAAAAATAAAAACAAAAAATAAAAACAGCTAATCTGCCAACCGCCAAACAATGAAAAACATAATTGATACATGTCTACTCGACGTAAATATTCTAAATCACGGAGTAGGCGACCAATGATCCCAAGTTTTGATGATGTTGTACAACACCTCACCGGGACTTTCGGTTTTGGCACATTGCCTGTGCCCCAACAATTTGTAATCCTTGCTGATCTCTCCCGCTTCGACGCCTTCCTCGATAAGCTTTTTCGCGGCGTGAAGTTGAGCTTTTGTCGGCTCAACGCTGTTGAATGTTCCAATAAACGAGATCCCGATACTTTTGCGATTGTAATTCAATGTGTGAGCTCCCTCGACGCCCCAACCGCGACCTTGGTAAACGTTACCGTCGCCACCCACGAGGAAGTTGTAGCCGATGTCGTCCCAGCCTTTGGATTCTATGTGAAGAGTTTGAGCGGTCCTTACGATCAGAATGCATTGGGCCTGCGTGTAGCAAAAGATCGTAGCCGTATGGCTGATTATTACGTAAGGAGGTGGCTTCACTGTCAATGGATCAGCTGGTTTTTCCGGTGGCTGTGCGCCCCATTCGATTCGCGATATAATTTTAACTCCGGGTATTGTTGGTTCTAAAATATTAAAATATCATTTAGTTACGTTTTGTCAAACTTTATAATACAACTGAATGCGAATGGATTTTTATAATGAACTAAAAATTTTAGCAAACTTTTCTTCACCCTTTTATAAAGATATAAAAGTTGCTTAAATGACAAGCAAGACAAAAATTATTGACGCTAAAAAACTTTTCCAATGATAGTGATATTCGAATACAGTACAAGAACTTTATTGTATACTTGAAGCGATAATATATAACGAGTTAATTTGTTTCTTTTTTTTTTTTTGAATATCAATGTTAAGAACTATTTAATTTACCAATATTATAAATAAAAATTGATATAAATTTGGTTAATTAAAATTTATTTCAAAAGTCAATTTTAATTAATATAACACATCGTTCAATAAGTCCCGAGACTAACAACGAAAACAACATTTTTTTTTCAAAAATCATTTTTATTCATCAATATAATCTCCTTTTAGAGTGATACAATCTTTCCAACGCCTTTCCAACATTTCTATACCATGTTTATAGAAGAATTAATCCTTTGCTTCAAAATAGGCTTCAGTTTCGGCAATGACCTCCTCATTCGAGCCAAATTTTTTTCCCTGGAGCATTTTTTTGAGATCAGCAAAGAGCCAGTAGTTGCTGGGGGCTAAATCTGGCGAATACGGGGGGTGGGGAAGCAAATCAAAGCCCAATTCGTTCAATTTTGCCATTGTTTTCATGGACTTTTGGCATGGTGCATTGTCTTGGTGAAAAAGGATTTTTTTCTTCTTCATGTCCGGTCGTTTTGCTGCGATCTCCTCCTTCAAACGTACCAACAAGTCAATATAATAATCACTGTTGATCGATTTACCTTTTTCCAGGTAGTCAATGAAAATCACGCCATGTGTGTATCCCAAAAAACAGACGCCATGACTTTGCCAGCAGACTGCTGCGTTCTTGGACGCTTTGGGCGGCTTTCGCCAGCCATGCGCCACTCAGATGATTGCCGATTCGACTCCGGAGTGAAATGATGTATCCATGTTTCATCCATGGTTACGTATCGACGCAGGAAATCCTTTTTATTGCGAGTAAATAGTAGTAAATAAACAGCTCTCTGAATCGTCGACTCGTTGCTGTTTTTGTTCCACTGAAAGCAATCGCGGCACCCACTTGGAAAAAACCTTTTTCATGCTCAATTTTTCATGAAGGATTGTAAATACGCTTCCAGATGATATCTGTGTCATTTCTGCAATCTCACGGACCTTCACTTTGCGATTTTTCATTACAATTTTTAACACTTCACTCACATTTTCCTGTGTAACGGCTTCCAATGGCCTACCCGAACGTTCCGCATCGTTTGTGTCCGTACGACCACGTTTAAACTCAGCATACCAACGACAAATCGTTGGTTTGGATGGAGAGAAGTCCGGGTAATGTTTTTCAAGCCATTGCTGGGCTGCTACGGTGTTTTTACCCATTAAAAAACAATGTTTTATCAACACGCGAAACTCGCTTTTTTCCATTTTTCAAACAAATTACAGTGACTTTACTCTAACCTCTATAACTCTGCTGTCTGTGATCCGATCGACGTGAAATTTTTACACGTTTCATGTAAAGATTAGCACTCTATAGAAACGTGGCCAGTTTGGTACTACTAGCACCATCTTTGGGTTAGTCTCGGGACTTATTGAACGATGTGTTATATATATATATATATATATATTTATTATATTTTATTATATTTATTATATTTTATTATATTTAATTATTTAAAAATTAATTTTAAAATTTTTAAATAATTTTTTTTTTAATATTTTGTTTTATTTTATTAATTTTCAAAATCTCAATGATATTTAAATTTTCAACAAGATTTAGATATTTACCTATTGATTCTTGAGCTGATAACGAAGCGATGGATCCAATTAATAAACAAACCACAATCATAAAAGAGTAACGGTGTAAACTAAGTGATTTCATTTTTGTCAAATTATAACTAGAAAATAAAATAATAATTTGGAAATAAACAAACAATCTAACGCATAATTTATAAAAAAAAAAAAGAATAAATTTATACCACTTGTCTGTAAAATTAAAACTTTAATAAGAAACTTTTATTGTTAGATCTTCCAGGAGATGCAAAAGCTTGGCGGAGTAATAAAGTTATTGCTAATACACCAGCAGTTATATAACGAACTAATTCTCAATAATCTTAAAAATGTAGTTTACAAATACTCAAGGGGAAGCCCATGAAGCATTAGATATATCTCATTGTCCAGTAACATCGTACGAATCGAGATAAGCTTTATAATGATTAAAACATAAAGAAACAATAATTTTTTTACTCAAATATAAAAGATTGCTGTGTTTGTGTTATGTAGAAAATTCTGTTTTTCATAGATTATAAATTTTCACTGTTTGTTATCGACTTCTTCAAAATTAAAATATTAAATTAGATATTAAATAAAATATTAAATTAATATACACTATTAAACAAATATTAAATAAATATTATTTTGATATTTTATTAACATTTGACAATCCAACATTTGTAAATTAAACCACTTTAATTCAACATAAATGCTAAAAATGATCGATTAGAATCAATTTAAAAAAAAGCTAATCGTTTCTAATATGGATTTCTGCTCAGTGTTTTCCGCATATAAACCGATTAATCCAATTATATCCAATTTTACCCGATTAATAACAGTTAATGGCATTATTTCAATCGAGTTAAATTTATTGTAATTAGATTAATCGGTTTACTTGCGGAAAACACCAACCACAATTTCGTATTAGAGCATATTAGTTTTTTTTACATCAGATAAAATCTAATATAATTGGATCGATCGATTTGTATGCAAAGAACACCAAGCACAGAACGGTATTAGAACTAATTTATTTTTTTTTTAAATCGTTTCTCATCGCTCATTTTTAAAGGGCAATAATTAAGATTAGTTTAATTGGGTGAAATTGGGCATAATTCAATTATTCAGTTTATGTACAAGAAAAACCGTATAGAACAGATAAGCTTTTTTTAAATCACTTTTGTTCGGTCATGTTTAGCAAGACCACCGATATTTTATGGTTTAAATAAATCGATTCAATATCTAAGTGTATGTTTCATTTCTGTTTTTGTTTAAAATCTAACGTAAGTTTATTATCTTAAAATACGAATAATATATAAACAGTATAATACTTGAGTATCAAATTAAGTATTATTAATGATGTGAAATTTATACTTATATGTATAATATATGAATTATTTTAATATTCAAGAATTGCTAATTGCATTTCAAGGCAATAAACTCACATAAATAAATAAATAAAAAAACTCATCATAAAATAAAATTTATCTGCACTCCATACCAATAGACTTTGTTTAGAAATACTTTATTTTATAATACAAATAACATCGTTTTATAAATTTATAAATAAATATGTTTTAAACTATATAAATATTTCAAAAACATATAGTTTTAATACATAATTCAAGCACTTTCGCTCCAATGTTCCCAAGTTTTGATAATTTCATAAAGATTTTTTCCTGGACTTTGTGTAACTTTGACTTGTTTTTGTCCCAATAATTTATAATCACTAGAGAGCTTGTTCTCTTCAAGACCGACTTCTAAAAGTTTCTTGGCAGCCTCTAATTGTTGATCGGTTGGGATTTTACCGTTGAAATCGCCGATGAATGCAATGCCGATACTCTTGCTGTTGTAACCGTCAGTGTGAGCACCTTGAACATCCCAACCTCTACCTTCGTAAACGTTGCCATCGCCACCGACTAGGAAATTGTAACCGATGTCGTTCCATCCCAATTGTTTTACGTGATAATCCTGGATGTTGCGAATGTTGTAAACACATTTTTTCATTTTGAGGCAAACTCCCGATACCGTGTGACTTATTATAACGTAAGACGGTGGAATCGTGGAAAGTTTGGTGGGTGGACGTTTTGGTTTCGAGCCACCCCATTCGGCGCGAGAAACGACATGAAATTCATTTTCTGCCAATGATAAAGGCAATCGTGCTTTCATTAAATGGTATTAAGTGTTTTTTAAAAATGATTTAGTTGCTGGTTAAGTTATAATTTTATGATACTCGTGTTAGTAATTTTAAAAAATTATGGTTTATTTTATTCAAATCATAAATATTAATTCTTTAAATAATATATTTTGAATAATACTATACGAATGCAAAGGAATCAAGGTTTATATACCAATAATACAATTAAATTATTATTTTATCGATTACAATAAAATTATTATTCAAACAAATTTAATTTTAATGCAAAACTATGTTATTAGTATTTTTTTTCTATTATCATAAATTGCCCTGATTATAAATATCAAGCTATACCTGCAAATTATCTTAAAAAATAATAAAAAACAAATAATTATTACGCTTGATTCTTATATACTTAAAATTTTATCGATCGAGATAAAGTAAATAATATAATTATATTCAATTAGTTTACGTAAGTAAATTATTAAATCTGAAATACTAACCGTTTTCATCGACTGCTAATGTCGATGTTATTGAGAAAACAGCAATAACAAATAGTAGAAGCTGCATTTCTTTAAAAAAAAAAAGAAATATATTATTATTATTATAGTTAGTTACTTAATTAAAAAGAAACTATCAAAAAAGTAAAATTAAAAAATCAATATTTTGTTTTTATTTATATTAAAATTAATTTTTTAAATAAAATCTGTCGATTCAATTACTTTGGTTTATATAATATTTTATTATAAAATAAATAAAATAAAATAAATTTTTTTGCTTTTAAATTTAAATTATTTTTTCATTGATAATATACATTTAATTATAAAAATATAAATATAATTACTTACTGAGAAACTTTTGATTTGTACTCAAAGAAGAATTAAGACAACTGAAGCTCTTTGTTATTTTTATTAACGCTTAACTATATAACAAGTTGTGAAAAAAGCATCGAGAACGTATCTTTATCTAAAAGCGTAATTAAAGAAGAATGTGTAAAGATACCAAAGATTATTTGGCTTCTTGTTAATTTTTCATTTATCATGTTATGTAACATTCATGATATTAATCATGCATAGTAAATTAAACAAATTAGTAATAAATTATTAATGTATGCTTCAAAATTTAAATTTTTATTTAAATAATATTTAATTTTTAATGTACGTATTAAAAAAGTAGTAATAAAATCTGAAATTCAAGGTACATACTATATATTTAGAGATTCATTTTACTTTGATACTTTGTTTAATTTTTAATACACTTAAATAGTCCGAAGTAGTCTATCAATAATTTCATTTTAAAACATTTTTACATTATATGGAAATGCTATATCACTTTAACAAAATTGATTAATCAAATCATTACAAAAAAAATTTTATGTATAATTTATGTACGGATTGTTTGTGAAACAATTTCTGAAAATAACTTATCGTAAAATTTCTTAGTTTCTTCATAAAAAATTTTGTTAAAAATGTATTCGATAACGTCGGTCGTAATATTTTTTATCGTTATTAGAACATCACATTCGAACACGAAAGAATGCTTCTGATAAAAAAGACTCATATTGCGTTAATATTAAAGTTTAATCAATGATTTTTGAAATGCATTTTCAAAAGAAACTCATATTCTACACTATTCAAAAAAAGTATGTTATAGATTTTTTTCGTCCGAAAATTGCTAAATTTTAAAGGTTGTACGAATTGTGATTCGTGACTTCTTCGAAACATGAAATCATAAAATGCAGGGTTACTTCTTTAATCTAAACATTTGCAAAGTTTGGAAGTTCACAAGAACTTGGCTAAATTTTTTTCCGACAATTTTGATAGTATGAAATGTAAGTTCAACTTTTAATCTTTCTCTTCGATTTGAAAAAAAAAAAAAAAAAAATTGTTACTCTACGATTTTTTTTTTTTGCAATTTTACAGCGTTTTTAAAAAAAGACTTAAAATAAAATTTTTTTAGGATATTTTGTATCAGGTACTTTGCCAAGTGAACAAAATTTACACTCAGAAATTATGAAAATATATAACTAGCATTTTTCCGAGATAAAGACCCCACGATTCGTCATTTTCGCAGTATTTAAAAACTCTATACTCTCTCTAAAAAAAAAAGTTAAAAATTTTCTGAATAGTCCGTTGCCTCCACGTTATTGGATTATCTCATTTAACTTATTTTGCATGTTAATGTATATTTATATCAGAGTTTCTGAAAGATCTACCAATGTGAAAAATGATTTGTTATCGTGGAATTTGGATCAATTGCCAAAAGCTCGTAGAAAAATTAGGCTAAAATTTGAAAAAGAAATCTATTTAGATGCTTGTCCATCATGATGGAATGTATATTACAATGGTAAAGGAGTAAATGTTTGGTGGACGACTGAAGAAACAGTTTTAAACTTAAACTATTTTAAAATTAAAAGCTGCTTTTTTAAGTCTTAAGGCTTTTGCTGATAATTTATTTGATTGTGAAATATTGCTAAGAGTTGACAATACCACGGCAATAGCCTATATTAATAAAATGGGAGATGTAAAATTTGACAATTTATACAATTTAGTTAAAGATTTATGTGAATCATACATAAAAATATTGTAAAGTCAATATTGTAATAATTTAAAATTAAAAAGTTAATATTCGTTTTTAAAAATTTTTTCAAACAATTTACGAGTAAATCATTATAAATGAAGGTATTTGAAAACTATAAATATTATTCAGCAATAATTTTCAACTTAAATATCTAATTTATAAAAACATAAGTTAAATTGTTAAAATTCAACGGGAAATCATTTGGAAAAGAAAAGAAAATAAATTGTGAATAACTTAACACATAATTATAATATAAAATTTTTATTGAAATATCTAATACATTTAAAAATCTTTAGTATAGCGTATAGCGTGTCATGTTATCTCGTAAAAGTTCCAAATTAATTTTTTAATTTTTTATTTCATACAATGTTTGCGTACAACATTTAAAACACATAATTTTCAATATGTTCATGCAATTGTTAGGTCAAAGTAACTAAATAACTCTGTTAATTTTATCGTTATATACTTAGTTACCAACAGAATGCAATCAATATGTTAATTATTAATAATATGTCAATCTTTATTAATACCATTTTAGTTCACTTATTTTTCTATATTTAAGCGTTAATGAATTAATTATTAGTTTAAAATATTTTAACTATAATAAAATATAAGTATTAGTTTTACTATTGGCACTAGTATTGGAAAAATATTAAATTTGTTAATTTAGATTTTAAAGTACTCTATTTATATGTATCTCTACAATATTAGCACTCAAAGAGATTTTAAAAAATGTTATCACGAGCATATCGTGTAGTAAAACCAGAGAACATTAATTTTAATACGAATTAAATATATCCTCAAATACAACTCCAACGCTAATTTTACTTTATGGGGTGGAAGACCAATGTTTCCAGGTTATTATGATATCGTATATATTTTTACCAGGACTCTCGAAGGCGGCCACCTGGCTCTGACCTAGTAACTTATAATCCTTCGATAATTTGTTCTTCTTAACGCCGTACTCAAGCAGATCGAGGGTAACGTTTAATTGCGCTCTATTCGGAACGTCCCTGTTGTAATTACCTATAAAAGCTACGCCGATACTCCTGCTGTTGTAACCGTAAGTGTGAGCGCCTTCGACGTCCCAACCTCTACCTTCGTAAACGTTGCCATCGCCACCAATTAGAAAATTGTAACCGATGTCGCCCCAGTCGTTGTTCATGTGGTAAGCTTGGATATTTCGCACAATTATGCTGCATTGTGATCTTGTTGTGCAAAATTGCGAAACGGTGTGACTTATTATAACGTAAGGAGCTGGTAATATTTTTAGTTGGTTGAGTGTATCGTTCGGTGGTAAAGCTTCCCATCCGGCACGATTTACGTATCTTTCGTTGCCTGCGCAGAAATAAAAAATTTTATCATTGATTTAACGATTAAACAATACTCGATCGTTCGAAGCGTTGCATGAAGAAAGATTACTTTACGATTGCATATTTTTAATAGATTTTGATTTTTGTTATTTAAAGTTATTGCTACTACTGTAATATTAATAGATTTATAAATATGATAAGTTAATTCACAATGCAGTAAGCATACTATACAATTCGAAAAGTTATTATGGCGTTTATTTATTTATTTTTTTTTTTTTTTGAGAAAATTTACATTTCCTTCATTAAAGTTCCAAACTTCGGTATAGTTTTAATTAGTACAGTTAATATGATTTATTTAAATATAATGTACCATTAACGTTAGTCACTCAAACTAATAAAATTTTTAATATCACTCATAAATGTAGAACATAAAATAAAATACATTACAGATCTTGTTCTAAAATAAGAGTGTTAATAAAATGTACGCACACAGACGTTATTTTGTAAATTGCCTGCGCAAAAATTGAATTTTCCTCGATTAGCAAATTAATGAATGTATAAACCATCCGCACTTATTTAAAAAAAATATTCACTTATTATGCCATTAATAATTATCGATTTCATAAATTATGTAAAATTATGAGCATTCCGCCAAATGCTCAAATTTCTTGACGACATTAAACAAATTCGGTCCAGGACTCGAAGTCGCTTTAATCTGCTTCCGAACTAATATTTTATAATTTTCAATCAATTTCTTCATCTTGACACTCGTAAATCAAACCATTAGATTTAACGGAGACGTTATAATATATACCGCCTTTGGTTTTTACACGATTACGGTAGATTTCATTGGCTATTATCAAGCATTCTTTTCTTGTGGAACATAATAGCGGGATTACGTGGCACATTGTCATATACGAGGGCGGTTCAATAAGTACCCGTGTTAGAAATGAAGACACCATTTTTTCAAAAAATTTTTTTTTATTTTTCAACATTGTCCCCTTTTAAAAAGATACACTTCTCCCAACATTCCTGCCGATTTTTTAACCCCTCCAAAAAATAGGATTTGTCGAACTCTCCAAAATACGCCTCTGTCTCGGCGATGACTTCCTCGTTTGAGCTAAATTTTTTTCCCGCGAGCCATTTCTTCATCTTGGGGAACAAGAAAAAGTCGCAGGGAGCCAGATCGGGTGAATACGGGGGGTGCGGCAGCAATTCATAACGCAATTCATGCAGTTTGGCGGCGACAACTCCGGATGAATGTGCTGGTGAAACAGCACCTTCTTTTTCCCCAAATGCGGCCGTGTCTCCTTCAATTTTTTGTCGAAGCGGTCCAATAACTCACTGTAGTATTGTCCAGTGATCGCTCTTCCTTTTTCTAAAAAATCCATGAGGATGACGCCGTTCGCATCCCAAAAAATCGTCGCCATGACCTTTCCGGCCGATGGGACCGTCTTCGCTTTCTTTGGAGCAGATTCACCGGGAGAAATCCATTGTTTTGATTATTGCTTAATTTCTGGTGTGTAATGATGAATCCAGGTTTCATCAACGGTGACAACTCGACGCAAAAACTCCTTCGGATTTCGCTTAAATTGCTCCAAACACTGCTTCGAAGTTAACAGCCGCATCCGCTTGTTGTCCACCGTGAGCAATCGCAGCACCCATCGGGCCGACAATTTTTTCATCGCCAACTTATCATGTAAAATATTAATTGCCGTTCCGGTCGACACACCTACGGCCTCTGCTATTTCGCGCACTTTCGTTCGTCGATCAGCGAGAATCATGTCGTAGACTTTTTGAATGATTTCCTCGGTAACCACGTCTGCCGGGCGTCCTGGTCGCTCCTCATCAAAAACGGATGTTCGCCCACGTTAAAACTCGTTGAACCAATATCTAAATGTGGTCATAGATGGCGAAGTGTCCTCATAAACAGCATCCAACTTTACTTTTATCTCCTCGCATTTTTTTCCATCCAAAAGCAAAAAGCGAATTACCGAACGATACTGCTCTTTTTCCATCTTAGCGAAAATCACGAAACACGTCTTACTCGAATGGCTGCCAAATCCAAACTAACCTATCAATCAGTCTGAAATTTGTTTTACCGTCGTTTGATAGATGGCAGCACACGATGATAATACCAACTTCCCTCAGGAACGCCCTCTGTCGTCAAACACGGGTACTTATTGAACCGCCCTCGTATTTGTGAGGAAGATAAATTTTTCTTGAAATAGTAGATGGCGGCGAATCTTTCTCTTCTGAGAGAGTATTAATTTTTATATTCTTGCCTGTAAACGATATAGAATTTTTTTTTTTAATATAAAATTGTGAAAGATTTGATCATTAAATTATAAAAAATTTAACACTGCAATAGCATTTTTTCTGTATCACAATTACATGCAATTCCATGCAATCCTACTTCACATATCACGAGTGTTTTATTTATTTTCAAAGCAAGTTTTTTTATTCTACTAAGCTGCTATGATATTTACATAAACATGTGATGTTTTGTTAACATTTTTAATTCAATAAAATCATGCAAAATTATACACAGTTATTAAAATCACGCACAATTTATTTACATATTGAAAAAATAAATCGATCATTGAACCGAAGTTCCCGCTTCTGATATTTGGTTGTTACATCTTCTGCTACATCATATTTATGGGTATAAACATAAATGTTTCCTTTTAAATATCCATTTCTACTTATTTATTTTATTAGTAAAAGACTCGTGTTTTTTCACTAAACCTTCATAAATTAGAAAATTTAATTTAACCATTGTTGTTTGAATAATTTAACTTTTAGTAGAAATGATTGTTAAGAATTTTAACATGGAAGGAATTCATGATCTTTAATTGTTTATAAATTAATTAAAATATTAAATATAATATACAAGATTTAGATGCGATAATTACTATTGTTTTATTTGTTATTTTCGTACAAAATAATTTACTGTATATTTACAAAATAAAATTTCAATTTACAGTAACAACTATTAACAAAGACACATTCTCTTTATTGGTTTCGTAGTTTTTCGAAGCACTTGTTAATTGTTTACTTTTTTACGTTACTGAATTTTATGGCACTATAAAATTATCGAAATATCCATGTAAACACTATTTTATAAAATATAAATTATTGTCAAAATTCATGGTCCATTTAAAAGCTTTTATATATAAGCTTTCATATAATACACATTTACATAAAAATGTGCTTTGTACAGTAAAATTTTATACATTGTGTTTAACTAACAAAAACATTCAAGTAAACGTCGAAAAATAGGGAATGTAATGAATTTGACGCCTATGTCTGTCTGTCCAGCTATGTCTGTCTGTCTATTTGTGAACTGGATTCAATGCAGTTTTTTTTTCATTTTAAATTGGATTTAACCGAAATAGTTATTAGCTACGTTTGATAAAAATCAATTTAACCGTTTAAACATTATAAGTTTTTTCCCTAGTTGCTGTAGAAACCTCAATTACGACTGGAATTTTTTCAATGTTAAGTTATTTTACAGTATATTATTACTACTCTTAAACGCAGCATAAATCATTTTTTAGTTTTGTACAGTATTTACCTCAACGAAATTTTTTTTTTATTTTGACAAATCAAATATTTATCAAACAGTAGTTTAACTTTAAACATTTTTTTATTATCAAATTTATAACGTTTTGTCTTTAAAAAAGTTCTATGCAATACTGTTCGAGCACTTGTAAATGTGATGAATGCAACAATGAAAATATCTACATATATAATTGTTCTACTTTTCAATTTCAATATCAAAAATATTTATTTAAATTCAAATCAAATAAATTTTTAGATATTTTAAAGTCTTTTAAAATGATAAAAATAGTTATTTTATTAGAAAAAAAAAAAAAAAAAAAAAAAAAAAAAAAAATAGAAATTGGAAAAAATTATTTTTTAACATGAGGTTAATATTTTCATTACCTATAACGTGACCGTATAAAATGTAATTTGTAAAATAATTTAAGTTTCACGTAATTTAAATTATTAGTAAAAGTCGATAAATTTTTTACTTAACATTCAACAATATATTGCTATTTATTGTTTTTTAAACTTGACATTTTGTATAAAAAAAAAAAATTAAATTTATTTTTTTATTTTTTATACACTGTTTCAAAATTTATATGTGTAATGAATCGAATAATTTAGCCTGATGCAAATCAAAGTATTTTTAATTGAATAAGAAAAAGTCAATGTATAATTTGCAAAAAATAAAACATCATGTACAGTTCTAATTTTAAAATATTTAAAAATTTTGAAATGTTTCTTACTTATATTGAGTCTGACTTTGGTAATTTGACTATGAGAATTTACTTATAATCTAACTTTTATTTCTACCAGGCTACTCTCAATTAAATAAAAATATCTAAATGTTTACAAAAGACTAAATTGCTGGAAACGAAATTTTTCGGTGATCAATGTACAATATTATGATTAACTAACGTCTAGAATAAGATACGCATACATATACCTATATAATTATTCAATAAAAAATCTTTCTCTTTTATTTCAATATCACAAAAATAAAAAAAAAAATAAAAACAGCCAATCTGCCAACCGCCAAACAATGAAAAAGATAATTGATACATGTCTATTCGACGTAAATATTCTAAATCACGGAGTAGGCGACCAATGATCCCAAGTTTTGATGATGTTGTACAACACCTCACCGGGACTTTCGGTTTTGGTACATTGCCTGTGCCCCAACAATTTGTAATCCTTGCTGATCTCTCCCGCTTCGACGCCTTCCTCGATAAGCTTTTTCGCGGCGTGAAGTTGAGCTTTCGTCGGCTCAACGCTGTTGAATGTTCCAATAAACGAGATCCCGATACTTTTGCGATTGTAATTGAATGTGTGAGCTCCCTCGACGCCCCAACCGCGACCTTGGTAAACGTTACCGTCGCCACCCACGAGGAAGTTGTAGCCGATGTCGTCCCAGCCTTTGGATTCTATGTGAAGAGTTTGAGCGGTCCTTACGATCAGAACGCATTGGGCCTGCGTGTAGCAAAACATCGTAGCCGTATGGCTGATTATTACGTAAGGAGGTGGCTTCACTGTCAATGGATCAGCTGGTCTTTCCGGTGGCTGTGCGCCCCATTCGATTCGCGGTATAATTTTAACTCCGGGTATTGTTGGTTCTAAAATATTAAAATATCATTTAGTTACGTTTTGTCAAACTTTATAATACAACTGAATGCGAATGGATTTTTATAATGAACTAAAAATTTTAGCAAACTTTTCTTCACCCTTATATAAAGATATAAAAGTTGCTTAAATGACAAGAAGACAAAAATTATTGACGCTAAATAACTTTTCCAATGATAGTGATATTCGAATACAGTACAATAACTTTATTGTATACTTGAAGTTTCAGTAAATTTTGCTAAAATTTTTCATGAATGAGTTCCTCGTGTAGAATTCTAATATTCCTGTTAAAGAAGCATGAAAAATGTAGTAGCAAAGCATTTAGAACTTTATTTAAATATTTAAAAAATAAGCATTCTAATCTATGTATTTTGACTAACTATTTTTTTAACAAAAAATATACTCATTAAATAATGTCATAACGAAATCTTTATTAATAAAGACAAATATTTTGACAAATTCGTAATATTTAAACCTTAAAAAGTGAGTAAAAGATAATCTTTATAATTTTTATTAAATCACTGATTTTGTTTATTTTTATTTCACCATTTTTTCTACAAAAATTATCTTAAAATTAAAATTATTATAATTCAATAAATTAATACTCTAATGCTCAATGATTTTTATTAACTATTATTATATAGTTTTTTATAATTTATAAATAAATAAAAAGAAGTTTAAAGAATAATTAAATTAATTCCATAATATTGCCTGTATTATAATTAGAGAAAGTAACAAAAATTAAAATTATATATAAAAATAAATTTCATTAGGCATAAATATTTATGAAAATTTGTAACATTTCTTTGATTATTCCAAATTATTTCTAAGAATACATTTTTTGTGTACGTTTGATTAAAAAAGTTTATTTAACAATTATTATTTAAATACTTTTATTTATTTGTTTATAAATAATTTTAATTATTAATTACATCTACCGAGCAAATCGTAAATAATTTTTTAAATCATTGGTTAATTGAACGTAGATAAAATTGGCTTCCTTATTTCTATCAACATTCAGCTAATATTAATGACTTATTCACAAGTTTTAATTTATACATTAAATATTTGAAAATGAATAATTTAATTTAAGAAAATGTGTAACATGCATGAAAAATAACGGAAAATATTTTTTTATAAGTTTAAATTACAGTTACATTGAATTAAAGTTTTCAATAATTTACAAAATGTACGCAGATGAATGCACTTTAAAATTATTTTTAAAATTATATAAAATTGTTTATTAATAAACGATTTTACCGCGATTTTACTTTTAAAATTTTTTCTGTTTTTAAAAAAATGTCCACAAGTCGTTAGAAAATTTTCATTTTTTCTTATCGCTAAAATTATAATTATCATCGTTATTTTTTAAATATTGCATTCACAAAAGCCATATTTACATGCATCTAAAATTTTAAAATATAATATTATTAATTACCAGTTTCTCGTGGCTATTCTTCGACATAAAATTAATATAATGAATTTTACATCTTGTCAACACTTTATTAATTTTTTTTTCACTACGCGAAAATAAGTTGTTAATCCATAATTTTGAAACAGAAAAATGTTAGTTATAATATACCACTGTTCTCACTGTTACGGTTGGATGTAATACTTATTTTTTATTTCTTTTTTTAACCATATAAAGACTTTTTATTTTTTACATAACTCGAATCGATAAAACAAATTTAATTTTTATTTTTATAAATTAACAATTAAAATTCTAGTTGTAATCGTTTTCAATAATGGTATTACCTAAACTACATCAACAAGAACGTATATCAATCGATTTTTTTATTTTAAAAAAATCATTAGATTTTTTAAGTTTTAATTTCTTTATCATTACCTATATTTTTATTTTCAAATATCAAATCTTTTCATTGTTCGGATAAAATAGATTTAATAATGATTAAGAAGTGCATATAGTGTTAATGCTTGTATTAATTAATTTTTCGATCGATAAAATTGTAAGTATAAAGTACAGTACTTCGTTTATTAATTACTATTCACTAAGTTTTATAATAATAATAAGTTTAATAATAAAGCTCTTTATAAAATTAGTCTATCACTTCATCAGTTGATTTAACAGTAATTTTATACCATACATTGTTATATATGTTTTAAATCATCTTTATAATCAAATATTCATTATTATCTTTGATTTACTTTTTATTAAATAACTTTCTTTGTCAAATATTAAAAGGTAAAGATTGTTCTACCTAAACATTGTAAAAAATAATAACGTCACGGTTAATGAACAACAAGTCTAGTTGTTAATAAATTTTCAGGTTGACATTAATAATCCATTATTAGCCCCTTTAACCCTAATCCCGTGTCGCTGTTTTCAGCACACATAAACCTTGAACATGGGTCATTCGCGTTCACCGCTCGTTTAACTTTGTTATTCCGTAAGGAAAAATCTGAAAAAATTCGTAAGTGTTCTTTGGACTTCTAACTATGCGATAGAATTGTTATCAGCCCCGAAAGTCCCTTTTTCAATAAACATTTTCATCAAAATTCGGAGGCATGTAGGCTGTTTACACAAACGACTGTTGACACAAACGACCCATGTTCAAGGGATTAGGGTTAATTTTCTCTTAAATATTATATTATTATAATTATATCAATTAATTGAACTTCAATCACATATGCATATACAAAAAATATATAAAAAAAATAAAATTATAAAATAATAATTTGCGAATATATATATATATATATATATATATATATATATATTTATATACATGTGTATGTGTGTAAATTGACTAATGAATAATGAATAATGAGGTAAAAAGCATTATTATGACCGATTCATTTTTTTAGAGATGCTAAAATTTGGTAGTGCATTGTAAAAGAACAATTGTTCATTTTGTTAATGTATGAGATAAATATAACCAAAATAAAATATTCTATTCATAAAATATTCTTCATACCAACACTTCTTTAAACGAAATTTTACATAAAATAAAAGTGTAAATGGCAATAATAATAATAATAATAATAATAATAATAATAATAAATCGTCGTATAAGAATTCCAATAAAGTATAAAAGTTTTAGCAATCTTCCAAAAATGATACCATTATTTATTGACGTATCATTAGGTTGAACTGGAACGTGTGGTAATTCTGTTGAAAATTCCGTACCTAGAAGTTTGGCAAGCCAAACCGCAAGTATCACTAACGTAACCAATATCACCGCCATAGTGCATATGGTTATCGCGCATCGTCGCGTCGCGCACCATTCGGCAACTGTAATTTAAAAATTTTTTTTATTAAACTATAAACTTAATATTAGATGCATATTTATAAATATGGATAAATATAAAATGAAAAATGTGAAAAGATAATTAAGGTTTATTTGTTTATGTGTTTGTTTTTTTCTTTTTTTTTTTTTCGAAAATATAGTGAGTTAATTATTGCTCTTGCACTCGTTAAATATTGTTAAGTGTTTTATTAGACTTTTATAGTAAATTTTGTCAGTGATGTTGCTACGAATTATTACTCGTATTACCCATAAAAATTTTTATCAAAAGTATAAGAAAATTATAAAAAATAGAAAGTTTATTAAAATAATTTCCTTATATTTTATATCAGAGTGAAAATTCTAGAATTGAATTTTTTCGCATAATATTTTTTTAAATATTCGATTAATATTTATGGAATATTTTACAAATTTATCAATAATATTTCATTCAAAATAGTTAATGATAAATTTAAACTTTTACGTTTGAATTTTTTTTTTATTGACATTTTTAATGCAAAGCAATTTTAAATTATTAGATTAAAAAGAAATAAATATTTTATCTTTTGGCCGATAACTATAATTTCAGATAAATTTTATCTATTCATATGAAAATTAATGTATATACAACAGCAACATTAATTGCATAATAATCAAACATAGATATCGTTTTTTATGAAATTACGAAATTATAAATCTATAAATTTCCCATACAGTAAATGTAAATAAAATCTTCCTTCAAAGCTTTGAAGTTGAAGTATCTCATGTTATTTGACAATTCACCGTTAAATATATAATACGAAAATGCAGAAAAAACAATTTCCTACTTCAAGATTAAGTTAATCAATTTTCACAGTTTTTAAGTTTTACGAACTAAATAGATTGTTAAACCGCGCATTATAACAATTTTAACGGTTGATCGCTCAAATTTTATTCGCGCTTTATCTTCTTTACTACCGATATAAATCAGTAGATAATAAAATATATTCCACTTTTTATAATTAAAATAGCCGAAAGATTTTGGTCTTGATTAAAAAAGTGTCGCGCTTCTACAGATGTTACGAAAAAATAAAAATCATATAAACGCGAAATTTTTTTTATATCAAAATGATTTTAAAGCGTATTTATATCCAAAAATAAAAATTTTTATATCTAATTTATACATTTATTTGTATTATAAATTCAAATAAATATCAAAATAATTATGCTGTAAAACAGAAGCATTTATAATTTTGTGTAATGATATCAGTTATTTATAATCACAGCTTTAATGATTTACATAAAGCATTCCTTAGCTTAAAATCACTAAAAAAACTTTTTAATACACATAATCAATAACGTGACATTTTTATACATTTTTATTTAAACTAAAAATATCAATAAATAGAATATAAAATACTATTAAAAGGAATATCTTACAAGTAGCCGTACCCGACTGCCACTCACCAAATCAAATGAAACTTTGCACGCTGATAGAAAATTAAAAAATGTGAGACATGTTTTCCCTGAGAATGAGACGAACTTGAAGTTTGTGGGCTTAGGATTGTAAGCTTGGGGTTTTTAAGTTTAGAATTATAGACTCTAGGTTCATTAGGTTCAGCATTTCAAGCTTAAGATTATGTGGAGTTTATTGGTCATAACATAACTTTTAAATGACCTTGAATTTGACTTGTTAAAGTCAAACAAACGCCAGATTCCAATTTAGCGACCCAAAAAACCTGTTAACTAGTACGACTACTCGTTTTAGATCTAATTTTTAAGATTTGACTTTTATTTGACCTTAACTTTGACTTATTTGGATCAAACGGACATCAGCTTCAGTTTCAGCGACTAAAGACTATTAACTAGTTAGATTACTCGTTTTAAAGCTAATTCTCAAGATTTGACCTTCATTTGACCTTGACCCTGACTTGTTTAGATCAATGAACACCGAATTCGGTTTTAGCTACCCCAGAAATGTATGAAAATGATAGTCTTTTTTATAACACCATTCTTTGGTGTGGTGAAAACAAAAGCATTTAGTTTTGGTTATTTTACTATTTTTTTACATCTATCAGGTGTGATTTATACCCCAAAAAATGCAATTGGACCGTTATAAAAAATACGCGTCTCATATCGTTCCATTTTCTACCAGTGTGCAAAGTTTCATTTGATTTGGTGAGTGGCAGTTGGGTAGTGTTACACCTCCCGAAAAAATGTCCACCAACTTATAGTTTAAAACTAATATTTATTATAAAATTCTATATTTTTTAAAACATTAAATGATGATTAATAAAATAATTGTTTTTGAAAATACTCGAATAAATAAATTGTTTTTTTTTTTTTTTGAAAAGCATAACTGGCATTCGTTAAAAAAAAATTCATAATTTGAAACATTAATGAACATTGAAGTATCGCACAATTCAAGAACCACAATTTTATGATGGCTTAAGTTTTTTTTTTTTTTTTTTTCAAATTAGCATTTAAATGGCAGTTGAAGTTTTCAAGTAACTATCAAACATAAAAACGATTAGTATTAAAATGAAAATACAATATTTATTTCAGATTTCATTATTCAATTGGCTCTTACCGCTACTTGAATTTTTATCTTTGGCAAGCAAATGTGTGCGTGAATAGTTGCCAATTGAAAGATTATTGTCTTCGGTGGGAATCGTCACATAAGTCTTCGATGTTTCATATTTTTTATCGTCGTTACATTTTTTTATTTCAGTTTTAACTTCTTTAATTTTCCTTTGTCTCTTTTTCCTACGCGAGTACTTCATTTTATTAAATCTTCAAATAAATAGTAGCAGAAGACAATTATTGTGCTTAGTTTAAAAACTTTGAATTATTATTATTATTTTTTTTTTTTTTTCATACTTTTGCTTTATATTTATTTATTATAACAAAGATATTTTTTATTGCCTACTCATCGGCAATCGCATTCATTAAAGTGTGTATTTATTCATTATCGTCGACGCGTAATAATTTAAAATTGTTAAAATCTCGGTTCCCCGCAGAGTTTTAATTTGAAAAAGCTTTATAATGTTCTCTTAGACGGGCTTTTAATCGATCATCAGCTTTCTTTATCGATAATTATTTCGTTATCAATTATTTTTCGTTATTTTTTTTTCATTATTCGTTTAAACAATAATTCGTCGTCAATGAATCAGTCAGAATATAAACCTTAATTTTTGTATGTCTTCATATACTTGAAACCGTAAAGACAATGTAATTAATGTATAAAAACTTCGCTTTCAACGAGAATAAACGTTTCATAATCAAGATTAATATCTTTTGATATTTTCATTAATTTCTTTTCATACTGACGATACAATTGCAATTTTTAATTAAAAATAAGAAAAGTGAATCGAAAAATTTTTTTAAAATTTATAACATCACACATCAAATTCTATGTTTAAAACTTCACGCTAACGCGTATTTTCCATTACATTGATAAATTTTTAGATCACTTTCATTCACTTTAGGTTTTCTTTTTAATTTTTTTAATAACTTCAATGATTGTAATTTCTATTTTTTAATAAGCCTTAAATTTATTCAATACAACGATACTATAACATTATATTCAGCACATTATACTATTAAACCAATTATTAAGAAGCGAAAGAAAATTAACGTTGAATTTATAGCTAACGTAGAATTTCTCTTACTGAATCGAACTGAAACGTAAATGTGACATTTCTCAATAATTGATTTTTTTCCTCTGTCCACTTGAAATATATCTAATCTAATCTTGTACAAATTCCCTATAAATTTTTTCATAATATTTATAAATCAATGGGTTAGAGTTGTAAAATATAATAATTTAAGATATAAGAATATGCTATCCCTTGTATTAGTTTCTCAAGCTATTGGCGTTTGTATTACGTTTTGATTTGAGGAAATTTTTATTAATCTTAAAATTAATTATTATATTTTATTTATAAAATTCACCGTTAATACTTTCGCCTGAATGATAAATTTAGTAATGTAAATATGAAAATAATTTTAATCTTTTTATTTCAGAAACTCTTTTGAGCACACATATGTATTTATTTATAAAGATATATTTCAACTTTGAGTCTTTTAATTGCATTATGCAACATATACAATAAGTATTTTAGTATTTATTCGATGTTTATTCGCTATTTTTTATGTAAATTGCTTAATAATATATAAGTAGCCTTTTATTTAATAATAGTTGTAAAATTTGTATTTGATGAACAAAACTTTTGTAAATATATTTATCATATTTTTCGAAATTATTATTCTAAAAAAAATTTATGAATTTCGCACATTCGATTTTAATGGATAAAATTTCCTCTTATTGTGTTTAAATATAAGTTATAACTCGATGTTCCAGTTTTAATTTAAATATTAATTTTTGTATAAATAAAAGTCATCGGACATTATTTTAATTATTAAAACTTGAATAAAAAAAACAATCGCGGTGAATATTAAAATACAATAGCACTAATTACGCATTTATAAAGTGATCGAAACGGCCATTTTGTATAATCATGATTTAACATTATCACAAAGAAGTTACAAAGTATTTGTAATTCTTATTGTGAAAACATTGCTCGCTCGATAAATGCGTTCGTTACTTTTCAGATTCATAATTTATTTGTATTAATGCTAATATGTATAATTTCAATGAAAAAATATTCGATTTTTGAATATTATATATTCTATAAAAAACCTCATCAAACTAAACAATAGCTTAATATATTTATATACATAATACATTAAAAAGTGACTTTCGATGAAATATGAACCTCGAATTAATTTCAAAATGACTATACTGATATTTTATTGCATTAATGTAATCTGTCAAGAATTAAAAACATAATATAAATTTATATAATATTTATAAGTGTTACAATTCACATTGATAGAAATCTATATACATGGAAATATCTGTGTTATATAAGTAGTACGTTGAACAAAATATCTCTAATTATGAATCATAAAAAATATGATTTTACCAACAATCAGTATGTTTAATCTTAGAAAAAAAAACTTTCCAAAAAATTATGCACAATTGTAAAAAAAGGTAATTTCTTAATTATTTTAAAATTTTGAAACTCAATCAATCTTATTCGGCGAATTTTCAATCCGTTGATTTTCAATTTTTTTTATATTTTAAATAGCTTCAAGTAATCATTTAAAGTAGATTTAATAAAACTTTTTCATAATAATTCTCACAAATAATTTTAGAAGCGTTTATTATTTTTTTGCTGATATCAAATGACGTCGAAATATTAACTACTAAAAGTTGATAAGAATTTGATTATAAAATAATGAATACACTATTACAATCAATAATAAAATATATCAAAATAATTAATATTTAAAAATTGGTAGGTCAACATAATTGTCTAATTAACGTACGTTTACTTCGTTGAATAGGAATAAAAGGATGATCCGATCCGGTAGAATGTTTCGGCCCCTCGTTTGATCCATTAGCGGACTTCACTCCGTTCGGCAAATTTTTATTTTGCACATCTGACGCTTCCGTAATTGCATTCTCCTCCGAAGTAGAAGACGCATTATTATTAACGTATTTAATGAAGACGTTGTTACCCTTGATGAAATTTCTAGGCCCGATATGTGCCGTGGAATTTACTATACTTATATCACCGTAAATAGAGGGCTGGTTATCCTTGAGGGAGATACCATTTTCCTGTCCCTCGATCGTGAGGGGATCCATGAACCAGCCATTACCGGTAATCTGATCGAGCGGCGCATTTTCGATTTCCGCGTCGCTCGGCGACGTCTCTACGCTCGAAGAATCAAAGCTGTCGTCCTCTTCCGAGTTGCCGATCGCAATTTCCGATTCATGGTGACGCGCGAGTCGTTCTTTTGCGTCGAGCAAGACCACCGCGGGAGATTGCTCCAATTTGTCCAATCGCTTCTCTGTAGAGCCGTCGACGATGCCAACGGGGAGATCGGTTTCCTTGTCCACGGATTGCGCGATGTCATCTTGCTCTCGCCGATGATGCTCCGAATGTATCATTACCGATTGGCGATCGCATATCTCGTCTTGAGCCGACATACACCCTGTTTAACGTCGTTCCTCGATAAAACAACACCACATCTTCTCACTTGTACATGCGGGTCATTTTCAGGTTTTTTTTATTTTTTTCAACACGTCTCGTTCGTTTATCGAATAACAATAAGACGCACTTACGTACTTCACAAACATACGGACTCATAAAAACGGCTTCATGGTCGTCTGGTTTCCGCGATTCGACGGATATAACTGAGAAAAAAAAAGAAACACTCTGTACGCGGCCGATCGTTGATTACAAATCACGTTTGTCAATTACCCTTACCACGTTATCGTATTAATAATAATCTGAACTATCGAGCGCGCACTATTCACTTATTTACAATTCAACGCTTAGCCGGTCATAGACAATAATATTTCTTGGGATGCAGCAGCGCGAGATTAACGCGAGATGCGGTCCCTCTATCACACGGCTGGGTTTTTCCTCGAACTGTTGTTTTTTGTCGTTGAGTTTTTTCCTCGTTCTCTCTCTCGCTCGCACATAATTTCAATTCACCAAAGTAAAGTGAATCCCTCTTCAGGAGAGAAGGCCAAGATCGGGCCAGACGTCACGAGATTTCCGCGCTGCTCAAATACTTATCATCAAATTTTCACAAACACTTATTTACCATGCATGATTAATTTGTCTCGATTAAGTAGAGGTGTTATACAGATATTTTAAAGAAAATGGCGCGTTTTAACTTTTACCGAAAACGCAATAAATACAACAGTATGAGAAAGAGACAGTAGAAAAGATAGAGAAAGAAATACAAAAATTGATAAGCGAACGATACGTTGTCAGATTCGACGAGGCCGCCGCTTCGTCACTCTCACATTTACCGTCGCGAATCGCAGTTTGCGCACACGGAACCAGCTGCGACAATCGACTCAATCCCCACTCACTCTCGATCCTTTGGCTGATTCTTCAATAGCGCTTTTCACCGCGTTTCGCGATACTTCTGGTTATACCGGTTTCGGTAATTGCATTACCGACGATGTTATTTATTATTAAGAATGCATATCTCTAGGTATAATAACGATGAAATAATTTTAATCATTCGCGATCGATTAAAAATTAGAAAGTTGAAAAAAAACGATACGCGCTTTAATTGCCGCGATGGATGCACAATGTTTCAGAGAGCGATATTAAAGAATCAGCGTTTTTAAAGCATTCTATGTGTACCTTTCTTTATGCACTCAGAGTTGAAGTTGTTTATTATTATTTTTTTTTTGTTGCGTGACGCACATTTGTTAACTTTTTCATTATTTTTTATATTACAGATGACGAATGAATGGTTTTGCGAAAAATCCTTGTTTTTTTTTTTTCTTTTTAGAAACAATTTTCGATAAACTTTAGATATGAAGATGGATTTCATCAAAATTCATGGATGAAAATAACAAATTTCAATCTTTTATGATATATTTTAATTCATATAACATAGATACATTATATTGTATATAATTTAATTAATCATTTTTTATAACCATTATTTGCAGACTTTTTTCCGCATAAATTAAATGTACGTGAGTTTCTATCAGGATGTACAAAAAAATCCCCGTTATCTTATTAAAGGATATCGTCTATCAATACAGATACAAATGAAAAAAAAGGCGCGCGCATAGTTATTTATAAAATTAATTTTCGTTGCCCTCGAAAAACATATGGCGAAAGATAATTTACAGTATACTTGGAACTATTACGCAGACGCTTAGTATTACAATACTGTTAATTAATAATAATTTAATAATATATGTTTTCAACATCATAATGCTCTGACGTCCGGATCTCATTCGCTAATTAAATACATAGACATTTTTTACATAATTTAATGTTACTAATGGATATATTAATCTTCCATCTTAAAGATTTAATTCAACATAAATTCATTTTAAAAATCACAATTTCGACAATTTTAAACGTTTATATTTAAAAAAAAGCAATCCTTCATTTTTGTTTAATGTATAATTATACTTGCGATATAAAATTAAAAATAAAAGATAAATATTGAAATATTGTTCGTATTATGATAAAAGCTAACGGTCTTCTTAGAATAATCACGAACAATAAAAATATATTTTAAATAAGTATATATTTAAATAAACAAACACGGAAAGTGAGCCATGAAAATTTAATTATAAATCTTCATTTATACTTTCCTCGCACAAATCTATTGTATTATCAAAAATTTGTATTCTTTGAGGAAAAATTATATAAGAAACAATAAAAAATTTAAAAAATGGCCGATGAATTGAATACACTATACACGCGCGCGCGCAATCGCGAATACGTTTAACGACTACTAAATGTTAAAAGAATCTTTCAAGGTTAAAAAGTTACGTGAAAGATCGCACACCAACTTCGTGTAATTTACTACACATTTTACCAGAAATTTTGTTTATAAGCTCTAATTTAATTTTTCCTGAGAAATATTTTACTTTTATCTGCTATTCAAAGAAGGCGTTTATCTCAAAATGATTTACATATTTATTGTTTGATCTATTTAAATAGTCAAATAAATTATTTTAATTATATCTGCCATTTAAAAATGGATAATTTTTTACTTTAAGTTTTTTTTTTTGTTTGGTTAAATAAAATCAGATAACGAATGATATTTATTTAAATTTTCATTATAAAATAAATATGCCTACAAAATTATCTATATATACACATATTTATAGTATCGTATATATAAAAGGTATTCTAGCAGGTGAAATACAGATAAAAAAATATCTTTGTTTATATTCAAATCGTTATCGTTTTCATAAGATATTGCGATCAAGCACAGAAGAAAATATTCAATTTAACGGACAATTAATATAATCATTATTAATTATTTATTGAATTTTTTTTCAGTTTCCGTATTTATCATTTTATTTTAATATAAAAAAAAATATCCAATCAAATAAATAATATAAAAAAATACAATAATATTATATTTATATAAAAATATCTATAAATGCAAAATAAACAATTTGACTTAACAATATGTATAAGTTGTATTGTCATAGTTTAGTTTCCTTCATAATTTTATGAATACAACAATGTTAAATTAAATTATTTAAACAATTAACTATGAGGAAAATCATGTATTTAAAAATAATACACATGTAAATAATTTCTAAACAATGAGTAAATTAATGTTGAAAATCTAGAATCAATAAAGTACTTTTTAATCGCGTATCAAAGACGCGAAAAAATAAACACAATAAATTCATAAACAATAAACAACGTAACATAACGCCGTCTCACTATTATCAATTAAAGATAATGCGAGGATTTATTTACACGCGTGTATCAAAATGACGAAAGCAGGAGGGACTCCTTGGAAAAGTTTTTATCCTTCTGATGCGCTTTAGTGGATTATTTTCGTGATTTTGATTGATGCTCTTTGTAGACAAGCCTCTCGCTCAATTACGCCAAGTTAAAATTGATAAGCCGCGACAATATCTCATCGGCTTTGATCAGCGCCGACTCGCGTTTTTTACGAGAACTTTGTAACCGAGAGTCTCGATGGCAGATAGTATGGGGTTAATTTAATTTTTTGTGAGTAATAAAAATTACTATATTAAACAATCTTATGCAAATTTTAATAACCGTAATAATGATCTAGTTATTTGTTAAAATTTACTTTGTAATAATTGTGTAGGATTAAAATTCGTTTATTTTAAACGTAAATCACATCATTAAACTAAATATGTACGTATTTAAAATTAATAATTTATTATTAATGTAAAAATTATTTTGCCACAATTTATTATCAAAATAATATCTAAATATAGTTTCGTTTTATTTTTAATTTAAAAAATGCGTTAAATCGCTAACAAATAAATATATATTTATTCTCATATAATGCGAATATACCTATATTTTATTCCAATATTATTATTAGAATAATTTATTTAGACAAGAACATTAGTTTGGAGTATAAATTTAGTTTTAATAAATAAATATATAGAATGGCGTGATATTTATTTTTTAAAGCTCATCCATTTAATTAAATTAATATGTTTTTAATCTTCTTGAACCATCAATATGAATTCATGTTGGAATCACAATTAATTTTAATCATAAAACTTTGATTAAGTTATCGCTCGTTTTTGAATTCAAGAGAATATTTAGTATAATTAGATATGACAGTAACGCGTCATAAATATTTTAAATTTACAATATTTAATTTAAAAAAAATCCTTTAAATAATTAATAAATAAATTTACATTTATTAATACGCACACTACTAACATATGTATTCATATATGCATATGCTCAAATTTTTTAAAAATTGACTGTATAAAAACAAAATATCCTCTGATAATTAAAAATAAAATTAAATCAAAAAATGTTTTCAATATATATATATATTAAAATTATAAAATACTTATGTACTAATTTAATATAAATAGTAAATGGTGTCATCGAAATTTTAGGGTCTTCCCCATAAACTCTGCTGGTGGGAAACGATATCTTATCAGATTATCATATATTTTAAATATAGAATTAATTTTAATAAAAAAAATTATTTCATTAAAATCAAATAATTTTATTGAATAAAAAAACATGATTATATTTTAAATTCATATAACTTCAATGACTGTAAATTCAAATAACTTTAATTTAAGAAAAATATTGTTTGATGAACAATATAGATAAACAATAAAAAATTCGAAATGAAAATAATTTTTGATACTCTTAAAACGTACAGATATTTCTAAATTTTACAATTAAATTTTTTATTTTAATAACGTTAATAAAATAATATGCATTCGATCAAACTAAAATTAATTACGTTTTCTTAATGACATATACTTTTTCTTACTTAGTATTTCGATTTAAATAACAATTTATTATATTGGCTAGCATAATATTAAAGATGAGAGATTATTTTGTAATTTTTAGTATGGTAAGTAATGCACAAATACAATAGATTTTCTCCACACGAATCGCTTATTAAAGCATTATAATTTAATTTCAATTTTTAATCTATAAATAATTAGTTCTTATAATCCTAATATATATAATCTAATTTACGTTCGTTTAATTTGCAATGCAAACATTGCTAGAATACTAAGAAACGTTAAAGTTTTTAAAAAAAAATTATAATTTTGCATTGTCTATTTGATTAAAGAAAAAAAAAAAAAATAGTTAACACATAGTGTTGATACTAGAAACAGAGTCGTTAAAACTTTTGATAAGACAACGCGTTCTAGAAAAAAAAAAAACGTTAATGACAATTTTTTTAACAACTTATCAATAACTACAACAAAAGTAGAATTGAAAATATTATAAATTAATTATAATAATTTGTAATAATAATGTTAAAAATTTGTTATTTTGCTAACAATTAAATTCAGCTAATATAAAGTAATTACTTTATTTTATTAATAAAACAAATTATCCATATTATCGTGTATTTAAAAAATTGTTTTCAAAGATTTCTAATAATTTTGAAAGTTACGTTAAATATAATAATTGTATTTTCTGTTTTGAAATCCACGTTTTGATTAAATAACTCTTATAATGCAAACTACATAGTAATTCCATAATATTAATTATGATTAATTATCACTATTTATCTTTATTCTAAATGTGTTTAATTGTTCATGTTATATTTTCTCGAAGAAATGACACCAATGTTTGTTCTGTAAATCGTTATTTGATCTAATGAAAGATGACAATAATTTTTATTAGTAAACTTAGTAATCTACAAAATATAAAATTTGAATTAGCAAATCATGCGTAATTTGCGTTTAATTTATGCACTTTTTTAATGTTACTTGTTGATAAATTTTCCAATATTTCAATACCAACGAATTTATTTGACTAAATCGTAAATAAATTTGCTTATTTTATTAATTAAATGTCTAAAAAAATTTAATTTCACAATTTTAGAATTAATAATCGTCACAGTCGAAAAAGGATTGTTATAATATCATTACAATTATATGTAATTTTTTGAATTAATAATATCAACGAAATACTTTAATATTTACAATATTTGTTTCTTGTAAATTTGATATATCTCAAAAAATATTATGATAGTTTATTAATACTGTTTTTCAAAAATGTTTATTAATTTCTTTCAATTAGTTTTATCGTTTTCATAGAAAAGTGCGAACTTAACTTATCATTGTTTAAATTTAAAAATCATAGTAACATCTGCTGTTCTTTGAAAATTAATAATTATTATTATATATATAAGTCAAGGTATTTATATGAACACAAAAAATATCAATTTTTGCGAATTAACAAAATAAAAGTTTCAATTCTAAATGCATGTAAGAAAGATTGATTACATTTTTTATCACTAGCTTACACATATTTATCTGTCTTAATTAGATTTAATTGCTCTGTAAATTAAGAAATGATAATGAATTTATTAATTAAAAGCAACTGTTACATATATAAAATGTACAAAATTTTGTTGCAAAAATTTTTACGAGCAACAAATAAATTAATATAATTATTAGCAAGAAAAAGTTACGTTTTTTAATTATCGAAATCATATTACCGTGGAAACAAAGCTGTTTCTAAAATATACGACAATTATTTCATAAAATATTATAATAGCTCATTATTTATTACAAATCATTTATTATAAATTATTGTTATTAAAATATATTATTTTACTTATTGTATCATTCAAATTACATGTTGTTATATACATGTATCATAATAAAACTGAGTATTATTTAAAAATTTGCTTTTATTTATATTTCGATTTTTATTTTCGCAAATTATATTAAAATGATTATACATGAAGTAAGCTTCTCTTTATATTATTCAATAAAATTTACCATCAAATATTTTTAGTGATTTAAATCAATTATTATTACAAATAACTTTTTTCAAGACACTTTTTTATTTTATTTATTTTTTTATAATTGTAATAAAATTTAATTATTTGTTTTAGCTATACCATGACTCTTGTTAATAAGAACTTCAATCGTCAGCGCCTCTAGTGTAAATGTAGAAAAGAACTCGACGCATTTCCATCTTCAGGCACGTGTTTTGTTACTATTCGGAAAATGAGGACGATCAGCTGAGTTGTGGAAATCTTCTCTCTAACTTCTTGGTTCAGTAAAATGTGGGTTGCAGAATTGCATCATCGATGTGTCACTAAAGTCACTCACGACTCAGTAATCAAAAACATGTCTATAAAAACAGGTATATCATTATGCTCTTATGTGTTCGCGCGTTTTCGTATTTTAGCACGCAAAATAAGTAGCCACTGAATTCAAAAAAATTATTTTCATATTGTAGACAAATGACAGCAACTTTAAAATATTAAAAAAAAAAACATTTTTTATATATTGTGACGAAGGACTTTAAATTTCTTTGAATCAAGGTGAGTTTTTATAAACAAATTTTATTTATTTTATAAAATTATAAGTTTTATTTTTATAATTATTATAATTCATAATACATTATAAATATAAAGAACTGTAAAACATTGACAATTTATTTGATATTATAACAGTAATATTAATAAATGCAAATTGAATAAACCATGTAAGAATTCTAGGTGATTATTTGTAATAAATTTTTTCATCATGTTCAAAATGCATTAGTATATATACAACTTTTAATATAAGTTTATTATTTACCTTTGCTCAAATTGTCAAAGTTAAATATTTATTTTTTTTTTAATTTTTATTTTATATAAATTTATCTTAATTACAAGCACAAAAATAACTACTAAAATTTAAATAACTTGAATATACCACAATTTTCATCAAATTTTTGACTTTGTTATTTATAGATTTATATGAAGCTATTTGAAGTATGTGAACAACATATTTCTTATCAGAACTAAAGGTATGCTTACAATTCAATTTGGACAATGTGGAAATCAATTAGGACACTCATTGTTCCGACAGTTATCTGCCGATCTAGATGCCAAGGACACTGGTATTTTAAATCATGCAAACAGTGTTTATACAGAACAAAGCTTCGAAAAATGGTTCACAAGCATAAACAGAGATGGAAAACGTTTACCAAGAGCTATATTGATTGACACTGAACACAAAGTAATTAATAAAATTTGCAATAATGCTAATGATCGATGGACATATCGATCACAAAATCTAATTTGTCAATCTGGTGGAGGATCTGCTAATAATTGGGCTTATGGTTCTTTAATTAAAGGACCTCAACTGAAAGATGATATTTTAGAAATAACAAGAAGAGAAATAGAGAAGACAGACTCTTTTGATGGAATTTTGCTTTTACTTAGTTCAGCTGGGGGAACCGGATCTGGAGTTGGCAGTTTTACAGCTGACTTATTGAGAAATGAATTTCCTAATAAAAGTATTATAGGCTCAATAGTACTACCATTTACATCTGGAGAAGTTGGAGTACAAAATTATAATACTATGCTGACTTTAGCAAAATTTTCTGAATCCGTAGATTTAAATCTTTTGTTTCAAAATGAACAGATTCACACTATTTGTACCAAGGTCCTGAAAAACACTGAGACTAAATTAATTGATATAAATGATGTTATATCAAGAAAATTATGTGCTACTTTTCAACCTGTAAATGATGCATGGTGTGGTGCCAATTTTTTAACTTCAACAGTTGCTTGCCATCCAAGTTACAAAATAGCAACCATTAAAGGTACACCATATGTACCACCATCATTAAGTCAATATGAATCATTATATAATTGGAAAATGTATGTACAGCATTTAAAACAAACACTGAGATTAACTGCCTTAACAAATGCCGAAACAAAAGTTCCATCTCGCCCTTCGACTACAAGATTATCGCATTCCTACTGTAAATCAGTATCAAATATACTTATATCTAGGGGTAAGATTACTGGAAATGATCCAATGACATGTGATGATTTACGAAGTAAGGACCTATATGTTGACTGGATTTCATCTTCTGAACAATTAACTTATTTAAGTCAAGAGAGAAGACTTTTAAATCAAGAAAAATTTTTAGCACTTGTCACAAACAATTCACAAATATACCAAACTCTTGATAATGTAGTTGACAAAGCTTGGAATACTTATACTCACTCTGCTTTTTTGCATCAATATAAAAAATTTGGATTAGAAGAAGATGATTTTCTAGAAGCTTTTGCCAAAATCGAAAATGTGATTAAAAACTACAAAAACCTATAAGTTTTTAATATAATATAAGCAGCCTTTTAAAAAAAATAATTAAAAAAAATTAAGGCAGTGCCATTTGTCAATTTTATAATTATATTTTTATAACAAAGTTTCAACTATTTAAGTATTTTAATATGAACAGGAGGTTTGTAAGAAAAAATATGACCTTGCCAATATATATTTTTCTAGTCAATTTGAAAAATGTCGATAAGGAAGAATGAACCTTTATCAAGTCGACTTACCGCTTTTTTAATAGATGACTCTGCATTGGCATTTGTGTCGAATATAATTTACATTTGTACTATAAATAAATTAATAAGCGATTAAATAAATGTTTTAAAATACAATGTAATTAAAATAAAAGCGTATTGTTTTATACAAACTTTTTAAATAAAGATTGCTGTATATAATTTTACAATGATTTTCTCCTTAATATTTTAAAATAATCTTGTAAGGTAAATTAAATAAATCACATCACTGATAAAATAGAATTTTTAAAAAATTGTATATTTTTAATCTCTGTGTATTACATATAATTTTCAATTTAAAAAATGATATATAAAGTGAATTTCTGTAAAAAATTTATATTAATTTATCTTGATAACGTTAAAACCTACAATATTTTGTAGTAAATAATTATTATTATATTATGTATTATAAATTAATTTGCATTTTATTCTAAAAATTTTCGATGTAAAAATTATTTTTTGTACAAAAATTTATAAATCAAACTAAATAAAAGCAATAAATTAAAACCTAAGAAAAAATGTATTTTATTTTAAGCTTTGTCGTAATAGCTGCATTATTTGTATGTAAATTATTACTACACAAATAATAACAGAAAGAAAAATAATAGAAAAATAAAAAGACTAATTTACAAGTATTTTTAAACATATAGACAACAGTTGTAGACGCGCGCGTGGCTCTCTGTTTCTCTGTCTTTCTTTATTCATCCCCTTTAAAAGACAGGGAATTCCAAAGCAGCAACAACGAGAGTATTTTTCTTATGCTGCGTATTCCAGACGAATGAAGAGGAAGAAAAACGAGTCCAGCAGCAAAGTGAGTATAACGATCCGAAGCGAAAGAAACGCGGGGGATGAAATTCACGACGACCCTACTCTATGTACGTTCTCTCTTTCTCTCACCCTTCCTAACCGGTAGCAAGCCATCTTTTTCTTTCTTTAACATTTCTCCCACTCTCTTGAACTGCGGGTCCGAAAATTCCGAGAAATTAACTCCGCAGTTTGTTGGTGTACTGCCAGTTACGTAAGCAAGAGCAAGAGAGATATCTATAGCGATAGACAGGCTAGTATCCGACGTAGATCGCCTGGTCGTAAGTTGTGAGGGTGGAAGGTCGTTAAAGTTACGCGACCTATGCGTTTGCAAAGCTCGCGCCTTCTTTGATGAATGTCTTGTCGGTCAAATATGGGGAGAGTTGTTGCTTCTTAAATTGTTTTATTCTTTTTTACTTCATTTTCCATTGCTATAAACGTGGGATTCGCGGAATTAAAACTTTTTTTTCATATACGTATCCATGTAGTTTTATGCATATGTAGATAATGAATTTGATAAATTTTTTTTACAAACATAAAAAACTGTACGTTAATTATCAAATTTCACACGCAATAACTAACGGACACCTATGTTCATTTTAAAAATATAATTAAAATTTTTATTTTAATTTGTATAATTATATTATAAGTTGTGAAGCTTTAAGATATCACTGCAGTATGAATCAATGATGACTTATAAGATTTTTACACGGAAAAATAAAATAATTTTATAAGCAAATTCAATCCACAAAAATTGATTTTAACATTTTCATAACATTAAAAATAAACGTATTTTTTTTTATGTTTTACAAAATGTTTATATAAAATTCCTTTGTAAAATTTATGATATTTTACCATGTGAAATATTTATACCTATAATACATAAGTACATGTATGTGTATATATGTATATATATTATTTCCATCATTAATCTAAAATTTTTTAATAAATATTTTAAACATAAACTAAAATAAACAAGAAATATTTTAAAAGTATCTGATTGTTTAGCTTTTAATAGATAATCTATTACAAAATATAAGTAAAGCCCGAAATACCTCAAAGTGAAGCGAGTGGAAAAGAAAATTGGTTTTAGGTAAATAAAAATTAAATAGTTAAAAAGTTATTGATTTGAACATTATAGTAACTTATTTTACGTTTATATAAAAATATACGATACAAAATAATTTATATATATACATATATAATAGATAGATTTAAAAAATGTCATAATATTATCAGAAAATATAAAAGAAAATTTGTAGAAAAAATCTAAAAAATGTATGCAACCAGTCATTTTGGTTAGTGAGTTTAATTTTATACCTTTCTATATTTAATTTTCATTGCAGCAAAATATAACGCAAATGGACACTTTTGAATTCAAAAATAAGTTTTATTCTCTTTTAGTGCTTTATCGCCGGCGAAGCTTATCCCCGTGATTCGGTAGCGCAAATAACCACTCGTTCTATATATCTCGCGCGTACCATTTATTATACCAGTATACTGGAAAAAACCAGCACGAGGAATGCGGGAAAATCCAGAAAGAAGACGAACGACTAGCTCCGCATTTATACGTATATATATATATATATATATATATATATGTGTGTAAGGTAAGTGCGAGGGTTGTTTTTCCAACGTGACGTCACGCGGCAATCGACCGGGTTCATAGAAAAAGCAAGGAGAAAATCAGGACGGCGAAGAGGAGAAAAAAAAGGTGCCTGCGCAAGCACAATTGTAAAGTTTCTACATAGCCAAGATGCCTTAACCGCTACTACTACTACTACCATCACCCTTATCTTTTTCTCCCATCCGAATCTTCGAAAGAAAAATATACTTATGGTAAGTTTGTAGGAGAGCGGGGATGCTTTTGCGCGAGATGCTTTTACTCGGTAAGCGTGTACACAAAAGCAAACTATTTGCACTATCATTTTTCATTGTTTGATCTTTTTTTTATACAACTTTTTTTCTAAAATTTTTTACAATTATGATTAAATCATCATCAAATCGTTAAATAAAACGTTATTGAATTGAACGCTTTATCAAGCATAGGAAAAGTTTGAAAAGAATTTCATTATTTAATTCAGTTAAAATTGTAAATAATTTATTTATTAATAATTCTCCACTTTACTTATTGATACTTATAATTGTTAATTATTATTGTCTTTTATTAATGTAAAAAGTATTAATTAAATTAATATATAATTATTTAAACTGTACATTGTTAACATTAAGCAATTATTAATTTTAATAACAAAAAACAATCTATTTTTATAAAAAATTATCACAAAAAATTAATTAAATTAAAGATGCAATGTATTTTATAAAGCAGAAAATTTATTCATTAAACTACACCAAAGAGAAACCATTCAATCTATAATAGAATTTTGATTTCAGCCGATTGAATACACAGAGATATGTATCCTACGTCCTTATAAATATACTCTGCCAAAATTCGTGCTCGGGTAACAATATCACGAGGGTAAGGGAGATTATCGAAAAAAGGAAAGGCATCGCAGGATAGCAAGAAGAACGAAACTTTTTGCGTTTCACAAATTTTGGAGCAATTGAGTGCGATATATATGTACACATGTGTATAGGGATGAAAAACCAGCGGCAAGAACATATACGCCAGTGTATATATATCTTTGAACTTTTCCTGGAAACGGAAAGCGCGAGCTTACTCCTACGAAAGAAATAGTTCCAGGAACTCGTGAAAAGCCCCTTTCGTCTTTCCTCTCTTTTTCCCTACCCTCCTTTATGTAACGCACGACGATAAAGCTGACATTGCGCTATACGTATATAGCACACTGAATTTCTTTCACGCATATTTTTACGTACTGTACGTGTGTTCGCAAAAATTGAAATATATCCTCTGTACGATTGTATTATTTTTTATTGGCCATCGTTTGTTTGGAACTCTGAGTTAAAGAGAAAAAACGTTATTTTATAACAAATTTAAAAGATTCTTTATTGTAGTATACCAAAAATTTATAAGAAGCATTTTCTTTTAAGCTTCTTATAAAATAGTTAAGTGTTAAAATTGTAAGTATCATTAATGAAAATTTGGTAACTATTTATTAATACGTATTATGAATAATTAACAGAAAATCCTTTGGAAAATAATGATTTGCAATAAATTTTTATTAGTAAAGAAATTATTAAATCATCAATACGTAAACTTTGATAATAAATAAATAATTCAATAATAAATTTCAGTAAATTAAGGTATTATAGGTAAATTCTTTAACATCATTTTCTAAATAATTAAAATAAACACTAATTATATTTGTAATGGTATTAGCAAGGGATACGTATTCTCAACGATTTATCTACGATTTTAAATCTCTATAATAACATTTCCGTTCGGTTATACTGATTTTTAAAAACGATATACAGCAAATGTGTGATTCAAGCTATATACCCCACACCGCGACGTGTCGTTATTTCGACCTTTACATTTTATTCCTTTATTAAAACTAGAAAAATTCTAATATGATCAAAAGCGCCGATTTTTTTTTGTGTTTCGATTGTAGGGTATGCGGACAAGCATCGTCGACCCACCTTAATAAATTAACATACAAATTATTCTCAGTTTTCTTTGTCATTCAATAAGATTGCGTTAGCTCTTCGTAAAACTTTTAGGCAGATTTTGATCTTGTGTACCTACCGCTTGTTCCATGCATACCATTAACGAAATCTTTTTTTTTTCCATTAGCAATATTTACTTCCATATTATTCGATTCGCTGTAACTTATTTCATTAAAATGTAGGCCAAGCATTATAATAGAATCACAGTTTTTTTACCGTAAAAATATGAACATTATAATCGCGTGAAAAATATTTTTTTTACAATTTAATAATAGAAATGTACTTTCTAAAATTTTCTTATACAAATGACTTAATAAAAAATAAATTGAAAATAATATCAACTTATAATTTTTTTTTTTAAGCTTTTTTTGTAGATCATTTAACATTTCAATTATCTTAAAAAGTCGTTAATTTAAGATATAATTATCAATAAAACGAAATAATAAAACTAAAAATCCAGTTTCGTATTTAAATAGAGTAAGTATTAAACAATCGAGAATAAGTTTAAAATATCTTCTATTATAATTAATAAGAACTTTTTCAAAAAGTAAATGCATAAATATTTATTTATTAAATAGCGTTAAAAATAAACACAGTCACATATTTCAACCCTCTATCTCAACAAATTGTGACCCTTCCAAATATACACTTCAATACCCATCTATATATCCGCTACATTCGACAAAATTTCAACTGCGCTGTATTGTATTCACGTTTCTTCTTGTATAACAAACGGAGATTGATAAAAAAGCAAAAGCGATCGATTACAAAAGTGAAAAAAATAAAACTCTCACAAGAAGGAAAAGGAGAAAAAGAGATATGTTGCATTTCTTACAAAAACAATGGTCTGTTAGATTTTTTAATGTACGATTTTTATAAATTATGATATGAAAAGTACAATTATAAAAAACATTCCCCGCAATAAAAAAGGAAATGTTAAAATACGATATTAATTGATTGATTAAAATTTATTTCCTTAGATGCTTATTTTCTTACTTGGCTAATAAATTAATACATAAGTTATATTAAATTTAATAAATTAATGCATTAACTAAACACATAATTTTCGAGTTATAATTATGAATATCGTTTTCTTGCATCAAAAATATAAGCTCTCAAACATGGTATACGTTGTCGGGTTTGTAAGATTCTGAGGAAGTAAAACCAGTTTAGAGTTGAAAGAAGAAGAGAAAAGGAAAAAGAATTACGAAGATACACGTGCGGATTGAACAAAGAAATTTTATTCAATTATAATAGGAATCTAGATAAACGAATATTAAACATTTCTTTTATAATTAAAAATAAAAAGACGTAAAATTCAACTGCATTTTAATATTGAACCATCGGAAATTTTAAAATCTATTTAAAAATCAGCAAGAAATAATATTTTGATTTAATTTATGAATAATTAAAAAGCTAATTGATTAAAGAAATGTACACAATTTTTAATTTTTAATATTTATTTTTTCGCATCTGTTATACATAGGTTAAATACTCTCAGAAATCAAAAAATTTATATTTTTTTTTAATAAAAAACTTAAATGGCAACGTAATTCGTTTAAATTTAATATTTATTTAAATTCAAACGCATCATTCATAATTATTATTAATCAGTTTATTAATTTTCAGAAACAGATTAATTTTAAACTTTTAACTATTTTCATGCGTTAAATAAATTATTCTAAGTCAAATAGATTTTCACTTACAACAAAATTTATTTAAAATGCATTAAATATACACATTTTTTAGAAGTTCAATCTTACAATAATTTATTTCTTTATGTTAACTCATCTGTTATCTAAGCAATCTATGTAAAACTATAAACAGAAAAGCAATTGAAATAGTTTAGATAAGATGTGCCTAAAAATACTTCGAATAAAATTAATTTTTTTATTGTAAAATAATTTAAAAGTAATTATATGAAAATAACTAAGTTTCTTATTCAATTAATTAAAAAAATTTAAACGGACGTCATTATTTTAAATATAAATCACATAATGAAATTTTCACACAACTTGCAATCGAATAAAAAAATTAAAAATACAGAGATGCATCGATATCAAAAAGGAGAAATAAAAAGAACTCTCAACTCTCCTCTCACCAATAATCCTTCGCTCACCCAGTATATCATTAATCTTTCTTTTATCCGCGCGCAGCCGATTCCATATAGTATAACCATCAGATACAGTATAAGTCTGCTATCTATTCTCTGTCGGTATCGCAGTTTCTGTTTACACCATATCATTTATATGTTTGTAAATCACACGAATTTTTTTAACGCACTTCTTAATGTTTTTTATAATTGCTAATATGATTATTTTATTTACGATGGTCCATTAATACTGTAAATCCTTAACCAGAAATATTTCATAAGTCTATCAACTTACCTTTAGAGTGAAGAACTGCACAAGAAGTGAGAAAATGAATTTGCGTAGAATCTGTGAAAAGTAAGCGAGATAAAGATAGTATGGATAACATTCGAAGGGAGTTCGCCGTTATTATACGCAGGCGCTGGTGTAGTTGCGCGCGCGCCATTTTGTGCCACTGACCGCCGAACTCAGTAGCGCACTGAGTGCAGTAGGATTCACTGGTTTACTCTTCTCCTTCTTCTTCTTCTTCTTCTACTACTACTACTACTACATACTTCGATTGGTTCTTCTTCCTCGCGTTGAAATTTCGCACGGGGGTTGCGCGCTATATATCGTAATACCTCGGTACGCTGCAATTTTAAAAGCAGCGCGTCGTTGTCTTTAGCGACTTATTGTGCGCGGAAAATAGTAAAAAGAGAGAGAGAGAGAAGGGAGCTGAAGAAAGTAGCCGACACACGCAGCTCGTCCCGTCTCTTTCGAAATATTGTGTTCTATAGAAGTGAATGCATGTATACGTATAGTTGGTGCGCGAAGAAAAGAGAGGTGTGCACGGTAAAGAGAAGAGAACGAGTGTTCTTTTTTTTTTCGTTAATTTAAAAAAAAATTAAATAAATAAAGAATTACAAAATCGCGTAGTGTACAGGTGCAGTGAATTTGATTTGTCAAGAGTATTTACTATAGCGACAGGTACTGCTAAAAAGGACGAAGAAATTATTTCGTAGTCGATCGCTCCTTTTATTATTTAATAAAAGAAGAAATCGAGGAGGACGACGCATGGCGTCTCCAAGGAGCGAGTTAAAGGAGTCGCTGCAGCTGCCCTCGGAAAATTTCGGAGCAGCGCATCAACACTCCTAGTGTACGACACCATCGCGGACAGACAGGTAGGAGGAAAAAGCAGTACCGCACTGTACACATCTATATAGGGCTTGCGCGCTCGCACTTACTCTATCTCGCTTTTTTTCGCTCGTTTCTCGCGACGGCTCCGATCGATATCCCATGTGTATACGTGTAGGGATATGCGCGTGCAGCCTCGAACTATACGTCGTTGACATCGTAGGAAGGAAGCGCGCGGCTTTTCACGATGTTTGCACTCGGTAATATCTTCGAATTTTTTAAAAAGTAACATACTTTTGGTAAATTTAAGACTATTTTTCTTTTAATGCTTATAATAACAGAATAAATTTTAAAACTTTATAAAATTAGCACATTTTCAATAATATCCTTTTTTAATCATTATGAAATTTATATTTTACTAATAAAGAAATTTCAATAAAAATATTAAGTATAAATTTTTATAAAAGCTAAATGGATAGGAAATTTGTACCGTTTTCCAAAACAAAACAAGACTATATTCTTAGATTATTATTACCCCTTATTTTGTTTAAAATTCAACTATTACACAAATTTTCCATAAAAAATTTTTATTTTTCCCGTGAAAATACGTAAAACGTTCTCAAGATAAATTTCATTTCTTTTATTTTGAAGAAACATTATTTTTTTTTTACTTATCATTAATTACTTCATTATAAAAGATAACTTGTTTATTTTGTTTGTATGAAATAATTTATTTAAGATTGAATCTACGTATCTCAATGATAAAAACCTCGATTTTATACACATCAAACTCTATACACTTGTACCAATAAATTAATGGAACTTGATCGTCGTCTCAGTTATTAATATATACTTGTTTTATTAGTTGAAAGGGTAAAAGAAATACAAGTTTTTGATAACTTGAATGATAGATAAGACAAGCAGTAACAGGTTTTGGAACTATTGTGAATATAATTAAAGTAACGTCAAAAATGCTTTTACCGAACAGTTTACTCAAAGATAATTTGAAAGTATAATTTAAAGTAGTTAATACTTTATTTGCGTGAAAAAATTATTTATATTTTATATAAAAATAAATCGTCACTCATAATCTTATCATCGCATCATTTTCCAAAGTTTCGCACCGAGATTTAATAAATAAAATAGTTCATGATCCTAATACTCACTTTTAAAAAAATTAATTATCACCTTAAAAAGATTCAAAATTAATGCATAACATTTTTAAAATAAATAAATATTGTATACGTAACTTATAGGTAAATTACTCAATTAAAAAAATTAATTGTTTATAAAAAATTTAAACAATGTAACAAATATTATTGACATTTTAATTATAGATGTTTTTTATAGTACATTTAAGAAAATTAAAAAGTTTCAATGTCAAATTAGTCTTTAAGTAACAAATCATCCTATCATAAATTTTAAATTTCATTAATCTAATTTCAAACAAATTACCTTTTATTTTTTTCATTTTATAAATTTTAACTAACTGTGGCATAAGATTTATCCAGCTGTAAATATTTTTAAATTAACGTTAAACAATAAAAATAATCGTTTATTTTTAATTTGTTGTAAACAATCAACCTTACATCAAATCCTATATTACGAGTATTTATGAAGTAACACAAAAATTTTAAACGGCCCGAAACCAAAATTAAGTGCATTTGCTTTCACAATAGTTCCTACTTGGTTTCAATAGAAATTTAAAAAGGTCATTAAGAGAATATCTAAATTCAACTAAAATATCAAACAATTTCAAAATGTTTTGTCAAGCATTATCAATTAAGTTAATGTCTTGGTCGTTTATGAAAAAAAAAAAAAAAAAAAAAAAAAAAAAACAATTTATTATGTTCGTTAAAGGAAATATTATGCTGGTAAAGACCAAAAATTTAACCGGTACAGCGGCATATTATGAAATACATATCACCAATCGTACGCGCAAAATCCAGTTTTGTAAAAAGAAAAAATAAAAGAAAGATAAAAAGGACGAAGTAAGAGACAAAAAAGAGATGTTTCGCTCTTTTTTTTATTTTTACAATCTGTGCATAATAAAATTTTTCGAACGCCCGTCGCGTTCTTAATACATTTTACGTTCAAATTAATTTATATCGAAGCTGTAGTTTAAAAAAAAAAAAAAATTGAGTTTTAATTTATGTAACATTGAATGATATTTTCAGAATAAACATTAAAAGAGAATTATTTTTAATAAAAAGAGAAAATAAAATAACGCTTAACTGAATATTTTAACGAAACGTAAAAACATTTTTTAAATACCATAAAGCTCAAACTCCATTTTTATGACTGCACCAAAAAAGAAAGAAAGAAAAGGAAAGCCTAAAATTTCCTTTAGCGTCGAATATTGTCGTCCGATTGACGTATTCTGAAATTCTTATCATTGTCGTTTAAGAAACTCTCTCGAAAGAGAATTCTTACAGGAGCAAAGAGGGCCACGGGCGAAAAGTGAAAGCCTCTTGCTCGCGACGACGATGTCCACGCGTACACATGCGACTGCCGCGAAATGTTTCGTTTATACTTCAAGTTTTGTCCTCGAGCAAAAAGGCGTTTGCTTAAACGTCATGCTAATGACGACGAACGTATAATTTCCTCTTTCTTTTGACCGAATTTACGTCTTTTTCGGTGGTTGTGAGCTACGTGAAGGAAGAAAAAAAAATTTAGCGCATGCCGGATTATTGTTTGTCCGATTACGAAAGGTTCGTTTGGTAAAGATGTTCAAGATTTATCCGTCAAATGTTTAAGGAAGGAGTAAAGATAAATTTGCGAAGCAATTTGGGAGATAGGATTCGAAAACTAAAAGTCATTTACGGCGCGAAGTATCAGAATTTTTTGTATGGTTATGTAATAAAATTAAATCGCCGGTTTTAATTCAAAGATAATAACAGGAATTCTTATGTTTCTCGAAAATTTAGTACACATTATTATTAAGAATGTGTGTATATAAACATTACCTTGATTAAATCTAGAATTTACCAAGAAAAAATTACTGTTACTTAATATATATATAAAGAAATTATTTAATACATATTATACAAACGGTATTAATTTATTTATGAAGTTAAAATTTATGGAAGCCTGAAATTTTTTTAATTGCAATTTATAAATTAAATAACAAATCTCTAAAAAATTTTTATTTTCTTCATTCAAACGCAACAAATATATTTTATAAAAAAATGAAATAAAAATAATGACTTAATAAAAAGTTTGTTTAAAAAAAAAATTATTTTTCATAAACTCTGATGTATGCAACATCAAACGTAATTTTTCACAAAATGCGATGACAGTTAGTATTAATTTTACATCGTCATTGAAGTGTATTATCATCAAAAGACTTCATAATCTTCAATTTATGTAATAGAGACATTGTTGATATAAAATAAGTATAATATATTTATTTCACTTGATAAGATTTAAATGCAATTTACAAACGAGTACAACTAGTACTACTTAAAATACTACTTATTGATCAATATTTACATGTATGGAATAATTTTTTTAAACAATTTTTTCGAGCGCCAAAATGTATATAATTATTACCGTTTATCAAAGTATTACGAGTCAAAGAGAGAAAATTAAGAAATCCCACACAGTGACCAAAAAATAAAAAGCAATAAACGAAAAAGAGAGAAAAAAAAATACTTCTCCCAAGGCGTTCACCGAGAAATCAGTCGAGTCAGCCTCGCTTTTCTCGAGTCCCTTATGTGAACGCGTTCGCTTCAAGAAAGTACTCAGGTAAAGAAATTCTTTCGAGCTACATGTATAAAAGTCTTTAGCTACTCCCAAGACTTACTCCTTATATACTCTTGCGATATAGAGTGAGAGAGAAAGAGAGTTAAAAAGGGAGGAGCGAGCACAACCGAGGCACCACAATGGGTTCCTCACGGCGATGATGATCCCCCTTCGCTTTATGGAAAGGTGAGCACGTCTCGTGAAAAATATATAGGAGAACAGGTACCGTGACAAAGATGGAACGCCTCGTTCTTTTTTTTTTTTTTTTTTTTTTTTTTTTTTTTTATTTTCTTACTCTCTCGCCTTGTGTTTTTTTTACTCGGCTTCGAGCTTAAAAGAAGACACGTTTTTCTCAGTCTTACTTTTTCAAGTGAAGAAGTTGATTTCTATTAAGGGAAAAGACCATTATACGATTTTTTCAAAAAGATGAGGCCTGAATTTTACACTTGTTTTTTGCTTTCACAGCGATTTTTCACGCAGAGGAAATGTAAACCGAGATTCGGGATTACGAATTGTTTAAGACGGTGGAAAAAGGCAAATTGAAATTTTTAAAATAGTACAAAAAGCTGAATATTTTAATATTCTGAAGATCTTGAAATCAGCTATTAGAATTTAAAAGATTTATTTACTTCAGGTAGAAGGAATAGTATTTAATCGCGTGTAAATAGATAATAAATATTCTATAACACTTTTACAATAGATGTCTTTCAATATTGCTTCTTTATTAAAATATACACTTGCGTCGATTGGATTTTTACAAAATTTCTCGAATATCCTTATGCTAGCCGCTCATAAATGTATTTACCTTTGACTTTACTATACTGATAAGAAATCTTTGGCCGAGGTCAAATATTTGAAAATTTGCTTATTTTTCCGTGTAGAAATATTTTTAAAAAGAATAAATGTGAGAAATTGTTTTGTTTATAATATCGATGTAAAGTTCGTTGACAAATTATGCAATTTATTTAAATAACAAAAGTACTTTTTTATTAAAAAATGTTCATATTATTTTGTAATGTATGTAAATAATTTTGCAATTTACAGTAATATTTTTATTCATTCGTACATTTTTTTATAAATACTTTTCAAACAAATTACTATTACTGCGATAATAAAAATGATAAATTAATTATACTATCAATGCAACAATGTATGTACATATACACTATACGCACTTGATCAATTTTCTTGCAGACAGTTAACCGAAAATTTCCATTAACATGTACACTATAAAGAATTATCAATGTACATAAAAATATGTCAAACGCATCGACGTACGAGAAAACCCAAATCATTATTAACAAAAGATGAGGGACGATTGCTCGAGCTCATTAAAATAACAAAAGCTCCCCAACGAGTCACAAAAAGCCAAAACTCGTGGGCGTGCTATCCTTTACCGAAGTTCAGACATCGGAGCATATCCAAAAAGAATAATATAAACGCAACGCAACGAGACCTAAAAACACCATCTCTTACCTCGAGAGAGAGAGAGAGATAACTACATCATCTCGTATTCTCAATTTTCAACGGGTCAATGTATACAGGTGTAAACGCTACTCTCTCGGTGTGTGCACGTATATACATAAGAAGCAGATGCAACTTGCCACGAAAGCGAGAAAGACGATGGCGGCGCACAATGTCATTGACCTTAAGACGCTCGACCGCCGCCGACGGACGGCGAGCACCAAGTTACGAAACGATCGCGTTCTTTCTCTTTCTCTCTCTCTCTCTCTCTCTCTCTCTCTCTATCTCCCGCCCGTTCTCTGTGTACGCGTATATACTAGTATGTGTACCTGCACCGAGCTCTTCACCGTGAGAGCCGACGCGCCCGATTACTCGAGTGCACGAAGGGACCTTGCTTCTTATCCCGTGGAATTGAGACTGAAAAATTGGTTAATACAAGTTGATGGAATTTGTATAGGATGAATTAACGTTTTGAGAATTAAGCTTTTAATTTGAATATTTTTCAGATTATGGATGGAGGTAATATATATATATATATAAGTATATTGTGTATCGTTTGTAAGTCTTATTTTTAACGAGATCTAATAAAACGCGAACGGCTCTTTTAATCATTTCTAATTTTTAGAAGTTTACGGATTTTCGATCCGATGAAAAAAAAAGTTGCTATTATAGATAATCTATAACTTTATGTATACGAGCATAAGGCATAAAAATGAAATAATACCGCATTGCATGCTTCAGTTTACATAATCTCTCGGCACTACTTGTATTGTAAAATCGTAAAAGTCATAAACATCAAGATGACTCGCAAGCAGCGTCATATATATACCAAAACTTGTTTACATTGTAATCGAGGAAACGTAGTTTCACGGTATCGTATACCAATCACACCATTGCATAAAACGCACTACAGACGTTGCTTGCTTTGAATTTCATTCGCGCAGATAAATCGAATTTAGGTCACGTTCGTCTTAAAGGATACTCGTAATAAGAGCGAGAATCGATAAAGCCGTTGAAACTATCTACAAGTTGCGACGAAAATCTCGAGTAAACACCTTCCCACGTTTAAATTAAACGGGCATTAGAAACGAAGTTCGAACGGAAAAGCCAACTTTTACCAGCTGGGTAATGCGCACTAACACAAATTAACCGTGCGGTAATTGTACATTTGCGACAGGTTTTTCCACGGTATAGGTATTACAACCGACTAAAACTTCTCTCTCTCTCTCTCTCTCTCTATCTTTATCTCACGCGTGCACACATATATAAATATCGGATCCAAGAAGTAAGAGTGCATATGTAATGCGTGTATATAACTAATATATATATATATATATATATATATATATATGCAGGAGCGCAAAGACACGATGACGACGGCGTCGAAACCGAGTGATTTCAATGCCAGCGCGAGCGAGCGAGGTCTCACGCGGGCGGGACGTGTGAGAAAAGCGCGCCGTGTAAGCGTGTTTGTAAAGTACATGTATACACGTACCGTAACGTCGACGTTAAAGAAACGCGCGGTCTTTTTACCTGTCTACTCGCGGATGTTTTCCTTTTTTCTCTCCCTCTTTTTTATGCTACTTAGATTGTATATTATTTACAACGTGGAAAGGGAAATTGGGTTATAAAAGGTGCCGGTAATAGATTATTGGATTTTGCGATCCGTTATGTGATCGAGTTGTTTTCAAATGTTTTTGTGAATATATTTAGCTTTAAGTGCAGTGATTAAGCTGGTAATAAGAATTACCGATCTTATTATTACAAAATAGTTGTTTAAGTCTAATTGATTTTGTAAGTAATAATAAAATAATGCAATAGATAACTAAATACTTGAAAAGTGTAATAAATCTATAAAATGAATCAAGACACTTTTTGTAATCACAATATTAACTTATATATTAACAAAAAAATAAAAATGTTAATCATAGTTTTTCCTAATAAACTTTTTATTAAAAAATAATAAACTTTACAAGTGTATTAGCAGTCTTTGCCCCCAAAAGAATACAGATTTTAATGAAAAAACTTAAAAAATTCAACGATAATTTATCCTCAAAAAGTAGTCTAATAAGCTGTTCTTAAAAAATTACGCAACAAAATTATCCGTCATTATATACTATTGCACAGCCCAGAACAAAGTTTATGTACGTACTTGCAAACAAAAAAATTATCGAGCAGAGCACAAACGGCATTCTGTCCAAGTAAAAGAGCCAACGAGTTGTAAATATAGCAACAACGTACGTATAAATACATCCATTACCGTCAACCAACTACCTAAAAATACTTTCTCTGGTTACACAGAGACTCTCTCAAGGGTTACCGGTCGATCGATTACCGCCTCGTCGATGTCGCTTTTTACTTGTATGTCGTATAAATATATATATCTATACACGATTGTTTATAGCTGTAGAAAAAAGCTTCTCTTTCTTTTGTTCGTTCTTCGTACGTAGACATCGCGTGCAGTTGAGTTGCTACACGCGATCTTTCGTTGAAAGTGAGTAAACGCGACGCGAATCGCTCGAAGGGAGATAGTAAAACCAAATTTCATTAGCCCAGTCCAAAAGATAGAGAGAGAGAGAGAGAGAGAGAGAGAGAGAGAGAGAGAGAGAAAGAGAGAGAGTCTGACAAATGCGACGACACCATTTGTTGGAAAATCGATGTTGCGATATGATATACCTAAATGTGCAAGAAGAAATTGGATCGAATCTATTTTTTACATTTAACATTTTTCGTATTAATTCAATTAAATACAATTCAATTATTCATATATACATACGCATTAACGAGTTAAAATCGTCAAATAAATATCGAATTTAAGTAAAAGGCCTCTTTTTTTAATTGTTGCGCTTATTATTTACAATTATCTCTCGTTAACTTGATTACGTGTCATATTAAGAGTATGTAGAATTTAAAATGCATTATACATTTTTAAAATTATTAATACTAACTCGTACATTATTTATATATATATATATATATATATATATATATATATATAATAAAAGGAAGCGCATTATAGCTCTGAACAAAAGTGAAGGAATCAATTGAATTATAAGGAAAAAACATTTGTTATTTTTCGCTACATTTTTCTATAAAATGCGAGGTATTTTTTCTTTTAGAACCAAAGAATTTTGTTTAATACATGTTTAGTTATTAGACAAATATAAAAAAGTAATTTTTTTAATTATTCTGGAATTGTTTCCTTGTTTTTTCAAAGTTTTCGCGCATTTTTAATTAATTTAAGAGATCATGCATGTTATAAAATTGCTCATACGTATTTTAATTTAGATTAAAAAGATCAATAACGCGTAATTAAATATTATCTCAGGCTACTTAATTAATTGCAATAAATTTGTTCAAACTCTTAATCAATCGTAAAAAAATAATATTTTTCAAATGTCGTTATAAAAACCTTTCACCGTTAATTAATTTCGCTAAAACAAAAACAAAATCGCAAAACAATTGCGGTGCATCGAAATCAACGCTTGAAATCGAATTGCGCGAGCCGTCCGACGCTCTGCAACTTTCAGAAGGGAAGAGAGAGAAGATTTACGCGAAAATAGGGTGACTCGGAAATTTACGAAATTGAGGCTTCAATTAACGGATTGATAACCATTATTGCGACGCGCGCGAGCACGAGTTTGCTTTTACAGGATAAGCCGAATATTTGCGCCCTCAAATAAACGCTTTTACTTTGCAGCGCATCGGAATTTGCGATTATGGATGCGTAATTCCAAGTACATATGCCCAAGCAATAAGATTACGAATTCATTTTATTCTAAACACATCTATGTTATTTTTATTGCAATTATACAGTTTGAGTAAAATGAAAATAACAGGGTGCATTCTTATTTATGTAAATATACTAATGCATTTTTTAATAGATGTATAGAATATTACAAAGGTTGCTTAGTCTTGGTATATAGATATAACAATATTGTTTTATGTAGTTCATAGATTGTTACTTATATCTTGTAAATAAAGTTAGAAAAAATTTAATGCAATAAAAAAACGTATGAGAAATAGAAAAAATTTATAATTATTTATAAAGAAGTCTTAGATAGTATTTTTTTTTTTTTTTTCAACAGTAAACTCTATATTAAATTTAAAAATTTATTAAAGAATTAAAATTTATATTTCAAACCGAACCTAATTAAAGAAATAACTTTATTATTAATTGTTTCGCTTAGATACGATATTTTTTAAGAAATATACCATCCCAAATTTTTTAAAGCTCTTTCAACATCGAATTTATTAATCGAAAGCAAAACATTAAAACCATCCGCAAAAACTCGTCAATTTACAACATCAAAATCGAGCTACGACATGAACGTACCCATAAAATGTCTAAAAGGCTCCCCGAAGAGAAATATCAAAAATCACAGAGCGAAAATCGATTCCGTACGATAAGGTCGCGTGTTTAAACGCACACACCGCCACTGATTTTTGATCCGAGCACGGTCGCATAACAAATTGAGAATTCGCGATGCGTGTTACTTTGGACACATAACACATCGTTCAATAAGTCCCGAGACTAACAACGAAAACAACATTTTTTTTCAAAAATCATTTTTATTCATCAATATAATCTCCTTTTAGAGTGATACAATCTTTCCAACGCCTTTCCAACATTTCTATACCATGTTTATAGAAGGATTTATCCTTTGCTTCAAAATAGGCTTCAGTTTCGGCAATGACCTCCTCATTCGAGCCAAATTTTTTTCCCTGGAGCATTTTTTTGAGATCAGCAAAGAGCCAGTAGTCGCTGGGGGCTGAATCTGGCGAATACGGGGGGTGGGGAAGCAAATCAAAGCCCAATTCGTTCAATTTTGCCATTGTTTTCATGGACTTGTGGCATGGTGCATTGTCTTGGTGAAAAAGGATTTTTTTCTTCTTCATGTGCGGTCGTTTTGCTGCGATCTCCTCCTTCAAACGTACCAACAAGTCAATATAATAATCACTGTTGATCGATTTACCTTTTTCCAGGTAGTCAATGAAAATCACGCCATGTGTATCCCAAAAAACAGACGCCATGACTTTGCCAGCAGACTGCTGCGTTTTTGGACGCTTTGGGCGGCTTTCGCCAGCCATGCGCCGCTCAGATGATTGCCGATTCGACTCCGGAGTGAAATGATGTATCCATGTTTCATCCATGGTCACGCATCGACGCAGGGAATCCTTTTTATTGCGAGTAAATAGCGATAAACAGCTCTCTGAATCGTCGACTCGTTGCTGTTTTTGTTTCACTGAAAGCAATCGCGGCACCCACTTGGAAAAAACCTTTTTCATGCTCAATTTTTCATGAAGGATTGTTAATACGCTTCCAGATGATATCTGTGTCATTTCTGCAATCTCACGGACCTTCACTTTGCGATTTTTCATTACAATTTTTAACACTTCACTCACATTTTCCTGTGTAACGGCTTCCAATGGCCTATCCGAACGTTCCGCATCGTTTGTGTCCGTACGACTACGTTTAAACTCAGCATACCAACGACAAATCGTTGGTTTGGATGGAGAGGAGTCCGGGTAATGTTTTTCAAGCCATTGCTGGGCTTCTGCGGTGTTTTTACCCATTAAAAAACAATGTTTTATCAACACGCGAAACTCGCTTTTTTCCATTTTTTAAACAAATTACAAAGTGACTTTACTCTAACCTCGATAACTCTGCTGTCTGTGATCCGATCGACGTGAAATTTTTACACGTTTCATGTAAAGGTTCGCACTCTATGGAAACGTGGCCAGTTTGGTACTACTAGCACCATCTCTGGGTTAGTCTCGGGACTTATTGAACGATGTGTTAAATAATAGCAATTAAATCGCCTCGACGCACTTAGCTGGAGAAACACTGAGTGAGAAAGCGCGTAGACAATGAAGATGTACTTGGAATAGAACTTTACCGAGATTTTTAGATGAAAATGGAATATTTTTTTCTACTGTTTTGTGCACATATTTATATTCTATATTCTGAGAAAGATAATAGTCTTTGTTATAATAGATGTTCATTTTATTGGAAGTAAATTTTTACTTTAAAAAGAAGAAAAACTTCTTGTCCAATTAAAAAAAAAAATATAATGTATTCAAAATAATTGCACTTTTTACTGTAACAAATTTAAACTTGGCAACCTTCCAGCGTAAAATAAGGTACAAGTAAAAAGTGCAAGTTCAAGGTTAAAGAAAAGAAATATATCAAATAAAAAATTGTAAAATTTTGCATTATATTGTATTGCATCATCTGTTAAATGTTTTATCTTTATTCATATACTTCGATAAAGTTTATGTAGCTTAAACAATCCGTATGCCGTAACAATACTTAAATAATTAAATAAAAGATGTGCAATCTTACATATTTGATAATTTTAATGTATGAATCAGCAATGAAAATAGTAAGTGCAATTGAAAGAAAATGAGAAAGAGGCACTTGGATTAATGGCATATATATAAGAAAAATAGAAGGAAAGAAGCACTGCAAAGAAAAGCCTTTTTACATAAGGTCAAAATAAGCGTACGTGGAAGTAGTTAAATATATTGATATAACTTAAACTATCGATTGTATCGTCTTTGCATGACTTAATTTATCGAAAAGGTAACGATTTAATTTCAAATTTTATTTTTATCAATAATTCGGAATTTTCGTCGATTTTTATTTATAAATTAATTAATTATTTTAAATGTTTTTTTTTTTTTTATCTTTCGTTATAAAATATAATGATAAAATTAACTTTATTATTAACTCACTAAAATATCTATTCTTATATGATAATTGTATTTTTATCTTATCAATAACATCTATATTTACTTACATTCTAAGTAATTCTATTTTTAATGAACATCGAAAAAACACTTCTTTACGTATTAACTCGCCTTAAAAAAAAAATCGAACTTTTGAATTTCTCTTAACATTTATAACAATAAATCGACATTAAAAAGCTATACGAGTTACCTTTTCGCTTTATTTAACTTTCTTTATTTTACTGCGCGTCGTCCTCTCGCATACATTTCCAAAAGCGTCTCTTTCTCTCAAGAAACTTCTTCTTCACTTTAACAAAGGCAAAGTACAACACTAAAGCCTGCAAACAACATAAATAAACGATAAATTCCTTGGAAAGTATTTCAGCATCGTAAGATAAAGCCATAACGCACACATCGCGTTACGTGTATACGTATATGCGTGTACACGCACATACACAAAGTTAGAAGACCATTGAAAAGAGTATGTGAGTGCGAGAGACACACGCACACGGGCGTGCGCACATGCGCTGCCATGCTACAACGGCACGTGACCCTTCCCTGCTAATTTCGAGTCGGAGACGAGGGAGAACCGCTTCGCATAGAAAGAAATAGAGAGAGAGAGAGAGAGAGAGAGAGAGAGAGAGAGAGAGAGAACAACCCTCCCATTTCATAAAGTTGCCAATCGATCGCGTCGCCCTAGCTCTCCTTGTTCCTCTCTCTATCTTTCTTTCTTTCCAACGCGCCCTTCCTTTGCACTTGTTCGCAGCGAGGGAGTCAGCCACCCTTCGACCCTCTCGTCCCTCCCCTCCACCTTTCACCCAACAAAATGTGATGCGCGTGTATAGTCAAGCTTTCGAGGGTGAAAGCTCGTATTCGCTCCGACCCCTCGATGTATTTCGGCTCGAGCTTACGAGAGAACCCTCCACGATGTCGATATATACACACACACACACGCGCGCGCGCGTGCACACACACACACACACACACACACACACACATATATATATATTCATGAAAGCGGGCGCTTTTTTTAAATTTTTAAAGAAACAGATCGTTCTTGGTGTGTGATTAAAAATTTTTCACTTCGTAATTCTACACGCGATGTATGACTATATGCAATATTACTTTTCAAACATTGCGATGCGTATATCTGGTTGCGAATATTCAGGGATGGATAAGCGATGAATTTAAATTTTTAGTTTTTAAAGATATCATATTAATTTTTTGAATTTATATTTTTGTTTGATAAAATTGTTTCATTATAATTGTTGAAATTTAAATTGCTTAATTTAATTCAATACAATGCTTTAATTTTGTTTAAATGAAATCCTTTTATGTCTATATTATTTTAATACTTTTAAAATATAATTGACACACAATAACTCACTATTACAACGTTTCAATTTGACAATGTTTTATTTTTAAGTTTACAATTCAAATTTTTTAATAAATAGAAAACATTTTACAATATGCATTCGTTAATTCTTATAGAATTATAAAGCAATCGTTGCATTATGATAAATATACAACGTTACACATTTGCATGCTAATTTTATTGTTCTTCTTTCTCATTCCTATTTCATAAAAAATGAAAAGATCTATAGCAGAGCGCGAAAGTCGTACGGTATGACGTAACGATGATGAAAGCGTTGAAAGAAAATATTAACAAAAGTAGCGCTATGCGTGACAAACCAAACGAAATTATAATTTTGAATTTTTTTCAAATTTATCCAATTGGTAGGGTAAATAAAGATAGACAACTTATAGATACAATTGAATCTTATTATCTGTGATTATACGGTAATCAAAACAACTCGCTGAGAATTTTTCGCAGCTTATGCGTACATCGGTCGTACAAGTGTTCGCGAATCTCATTTAGGTATTTCTCCTTTCTGCGCGTTTCAACGACTTCGAAACCTTAACTCGCGTTAACGCGATAGAAAAAAAAAGAAAAAAAAAAAAAAAGATTCTCTCTTTTTACGTAACGAAAGATTATAAATATCATACATATATATACAAACGTTGTCGCAGAAACTACACAAGCAACAAAAGAATGCAAGGAATGCGCCGCTCGCCGAGGAACGTCAATGACACAAAGCCGAGAGCCTATAGCTACGACCGTGAGAGGAATATTGACGGCACACGTTTATATAGGAAAAACATTATAATATTTGAATTCCTTAGATAAGCCACACACATCGTCGTCGGTGCGCGCGCGCCGCCATCGTCGCTTATCGCGCTTAGCCGTTTTTCGCGAACGCGTGAGATTGTGTACAGCGGTGTTGTTACATAAGTATAATCGTATACATATATGTATATGTATGTATATACATATCTCGATGCAGTTGTACGGTATTAAAAGCGCGAGTCGCGATCGACTTGTACGTTACACTTACGTACGTACATACTATTACGTATGCCTACATAAGTTGGGAATCGCGCGCGGTAATTCAATTTTGCGCGTCTCGCGCTCTGCTTAAAGTAATGCGCAAAATATAATGTGTATTTTACCCTTCGACAATGACAGCGCATATCATCGATTTGCACAATTTATTTGCAAGCGTTGCAGCATACTATCTCTAACGCGAGATGGTCAAATGTATTTTGTTTGCTTGTACAGCTAAAGCGATTGGCACTTGTTTCGCTTGATTATTTGTTATTTAATGTATTTCCTGGATATCATAACGACGTTGTAATCTATGTTATTAAAAATTTAATATAATATTTTTCATCAAAATTTTTTTTTTTTTTTTCTATATGAAAAGAAGTATTTGCTTTTTTTGGTTTAAATTTATTACTACATGATTAATTACGACTTATGATAAATTATTGTTGTACGTCGACTTTTTTATTTATCCTTGACCTAACTCATAAAGTGTGTACTTACATTCGGAAGCTTTATTCTTAATTTAATATTGAAAGTTCTTCTAATAAAAATATTTACAATAGCTTTGAAATTGATTCAACTTGTAACAACTATATACCAACATGTATTTTAATACAGGCAAAAAATTTAATATTGAATTAAAATCATATAAAGTTATTATCGATAGATTTAAAACACATTGTTTTAGAAATTAATGCAATTATGTGTTAGATTATTATTAAAACTTTATTACATTTATTTAATGAAATGAATACTTTCCATTATTTCACTAATTTTGAGTGTCAAATAAAATTATCAAAAAACACTTATAATTTAAATTATAAGAAACAATATCAAAGTTAATTTAACAATTTTCCTTCTTAATTATTCAATAAAATCAACGTGTACACGCGCACGTGCCAAAACGGCAACGCCTAAAACTCCCTAAAACATCTTTCATTGATAACCCAAGTGAAATCTCATCCCAAACAAACAAAATCTCGAAAAAGCGAGCGCGTCGCGCTTAAAGAAGAAAACAACGTCGTTATACACCAAGCATTCGCCAAAGAATTATGTCCTACAACAAAAGAGCCTCAAGAAGCCCCTCGATGAGTTCGCTCTTTCTCGCAAAAACCGGAGAGGAAAAACTGACAAATTTCTCTCTCTCTCTCTCTCTCTCTCTATCTCTTTTTCTTTTCCATGGCAAAAGAAAATTTCCCATATCGAGCGTTGGACTAGTTAGATTGATCGTCCCGAAGCAAATCGGAAACGAGGGTTGATGGAACGTATAGATTGAAAGAATTTGGGGAGAGGAAGAAAAGAAGGTCGGGAACTCGTGTGAGTATACTATATAAGCGCGGATGAATATTTCGTAGACACGCGCCGTTGAGAGGCGAGTTGTAATTCGGACAAAAGGGGTGAAAAATAGGCGTAAAAATCATCGGGATGAAGATACGGAGATTTACGGATTTGATGAATTGTGAGAATCTTGTATTCTTAAAATGAATAGGAATTGGATAAGATTTATATATTTTTATACGTGTATATTGTATTGAAACGATCGCCATGTTTTAAGATCATATAACACAACGTTCAATAAGTCCCGAGACTAACAACGAAAACAACATTTTTTTTCAAAAATCATTTTTATTCATCAATATAATCTCCTTTTAGAGTGATATAATCTTTCCAACGCCTTTCCAACATTTCTATACCATGTTTATAGAAGGATTTATCCTTTGCTTCAAAATAGGCTTCAGTTTCGGCAATGACCTCCTCATTCGAGCCAAATTTTTTTCCCTGGAGCATTTTTTGAGATCAGCAAAGAGCCAGTAGTCGCTGGGGGCTAAATCTGGCGAATACGGGGGGTGGGGAAGCAAATCAAAACCCAATTCGTTCAATTTTGCCATTGTTTTCATGGACTTGTGGCATGGTGCATTGTCTTGCTGAAAAAGGATTTTTTTCTTCTTCATGTGCGGTCGTTTTGCTGCGATCTCCTCCTTCAAACGTACCAACAAGTCAATATAATAATCACTGTTGATCGATTTACCTTTTTCCAGGTAGTCAATGAAAATCACGCCATGTGCATCCCAAAAAACTGACGCCATGACTTTGCCAGCAGACTGCTGCGTTTTTGGACGCTTTGGGCGGCTTTCGCCAGCCATGCGCCGCTCAGATGATTGCCGATTCGACTCTGGAGTGAAATGATGTATCCATGTTTCATCCATGGTCACGCATCGACGCAGGGAATCCTTTTTATTGCGAGTAAATAGCGATAAACAGCTCTCTGAATCGTCGACTAGTTGCTGTTTTTGTTCCACTGAAAGCAATCGCGGCACCCACTTGGAAAAAACCTTTTTCATGCTCAATTTTTCATGAAGGATTGTTAATACGCTTCCAGATGATATCTGTGTCATTTCTGCAATCTCACGGACCTTCACTTTGCGATTTTTCATTACAATTTTTAACACTTCACTCACATTTTCCTGTGTAACGGCTTCCAATGGCCTATCCGAACGTTCCGCATCGTTTGTGTCCGTACGACTACGTTTAAACTCAGCATACCAACGACAAATCGTTGGTTCGGATGGAGAAGAGTCCGGGTAATGTTTTTCAAGCCATTGCTGGGCTTCTACAGTGTTTTTACCTATTAAAAAACAATGTTTTATCAACACGCGAAACTCGCTTTTTTCCATTTTTCAAACAAATTACAAAGTGACTTTACTGCAACCTCGATAACTCTGCTGTCTGTGATCCGATCAACGTGAAATTTTTACACGTTTTATGTAAAGGTTCGCACTCTATGGAAACTTGGCCAGTTTGGTACTACTAGCACCATCTCTGGGTTAGTCTTGGGACTTATTGAACGATGTGTTAGTTCTGATGATTGTTGACTTATTTATTTTTTTTTTTTTTTTTTTTTTTATTAAAATTTGTTTTAGAAATACATACAAATTTTCAACAATTATATTGGAAATGATTTATTTGTTTGAATCTTTATATTTAAAATAATTATGTTTATAATAATTGTATTATTATTAAAAATGAAAAATTCTTCCGTTGATTTTAATATTGCATTTATTATTTTCAAACAATTCTATGTATTATTTAAAAAAAATTCTGAACAAAATACAATTTCCATGTGTAAATTTAACCGCGTTATTTTTTTTTTTACGATATATATTATTCAGAATTTTCAGTAACGTGCATAATTATGTTCGATAATGTGTAGACCTTAATTTCTTCCCGTAAAAAATTATCGTTCGCATCGCTGTGCTCGTTAAAATTTTGTTCGTTCTCATTCCTCTGCCGAAATTTTACCGAATCTTTATGCCTCATTCGAATCTCAAACTACAATTATAACATAACCACGCTTATGACTGCTCGACACCTAAAACGCGTTGCGCTCAAACGTGTAAACAATAAACGTTGCAGCTTCGCTGAAAAAGAGCCATAAAAACATAATTCGTACAGCCGACAAATTCAACTCGAGCGTCACCCTCGAGCGCTCCTATAGAAACAAGAGAGTAAAATAAAGAGAAAGCCGTGTAAGCGAGGAGAAGCGAAGAAAAAAAAGAAAAGGATACGCCGCTCGTTTTCTCGCACGAACGAATCCACTTCGAATGCGCGCGTTTTTCACTCCTCGCCGAATTTCTCGACCCTTCGCACGTACGTTTATATACGCACACATGCACAGAGTCGTGTTCGTATCTCGCGAACGTTCCGTTAAATCGTGCAGGGGGAGCAGAAATCTTCTTTCGTTTACTGGCGCCCCCACTCTTCCATCTTCTCTTTTATACGTTTTATTGGAGCTCGAGTTGATCGTTAAACTTATGAGATAGAGAATGAGAGGAGGGTAGAAAAAAAAAAAAGTTTAAAATTATTGTTTACGAGCGCGTGAAAGATATAACTTTTTTATGGGCGCTGTACGAGAATGCATATAATAGATAGATATGTATGTCGTATGGAGAATAATCGCGTACGCTTCCTTGACCGTGAACGATTGTGATGTCATATACCTACGACGTATGAGGATTACTCCTCTTTGATTGTTCGCAATAGGATCGGAGAAAATTTATTCTTTTTTTTATATATATTTTTTGGGGTAATTTTTCTGCGCGATACAATGCTATTGTCAACATTTTATAATAGACATTTAATAAATTAATCGACAATAATATAAGGTGTTTTTACAGTATTCAATATTGTTTTATGCTTTTCTTTATTAAAAATAATTTGCTTTCGTTGTTTCAAGGTATTTGAAAAAAAAAAAAAAAAAAAAAAATACCAAATTGTTGTACTCGAAGAAAAGGAAGATAATGAATAAAGGAAACATAAAATATGTAGGGATTTATTTGATTGAGCATAACGATTGACAAAATAAGTATAAAAATACGATCGAAAATGTTAACACAAAAGAACGAAAATTCTTACTTATTCGTTAATTGTATTATGGTTCCCATAGCTGTTACTTCGTCCGCTTCCGTCCAGACAATACTTGAAATTTTTATATTAATGAGCCTGCTGTATACATTCGTTAAGCGATGCATATAATTGCGAATTTGTATTTAATCGAGGTTATTAATTCTTTGAATTAAAAGTTTATAATAATTTTTTTACATTCATCTTCTTTTTATTATTTTTTTTTTTTTTTTTTAATATAAATGTTGCATCCTTCGCAAACATTTTTTTCACATCGAAAGATTATATAATGACTACGAAAATCAACTTTTATTATCACTCTATAGTCACCCTCTACGCAGCAAACACTTTCCATTCTAGAAGTAGTCCAAAACTAAAACAACCAATCCACTCATCCAAACTTTGGATAGCCTCTGTAAACCCACAAACGGCACAAGAATAATAAAAATAAAATCACCCGCGATATAAAAACTTCGTTTCTTTTTTTCTTCTCTGTAATTGTCCTGCAACTTGAAATAATACGAGTGACTTACGAAATCTACTGTATACCCCTCTTTTATATAATATACTATATAACTATATCACATAGCGTGATTGTTTCACGACAAGTTGTACACGTACACGACGCTCGAATGACTCAGGGGGTTATAAGCGAGTCGAGTCTACCACCTTTCGTCTCTCCTCTAATTTTATTTATTTATTTTTTTTTTTTTTTTTTTTTTTTTTGTTTCTTCGTTACGTATCTCGGCTCTATCGCACGCGCGAATTTTACCTCGGCACCCCGACGACGACGTGTCCACTCCCTTTCACGATCAACTTTCACGCCGGAGGTGAATTAGCTACGTTTCTTAAATATATATACCGGAGGATGAACTCACGTGGATTCCCAATGCTAACCTTTTTAACGAGAATAGCGGGGAGTGTGCGAGCTTTGCGAAATTCGTTATGGCTTTCTGCTTAATTTACGCTGTGAAGAGAGGTACTTTTTTTTTTTTTTTTGGCTCGAACATTTGGAGAAAATGCGTTTGGTTGATTGTTTATGTAGGTTGGATAGTCTTGGTAATACTTGAAAGGAATGTCGGGCTTATATCCTGCATATTACTTTGAAAAAATAAATAAAGTAAAATGTAAAAAAATGGACTAGACTATTTTTATGACCTCTGATAGTGTTTTTAGACCACTTTAAACAGTCTTATAAAAAAAACTGTAGGTAACGTAAAAAGAAAGTTCAATTTATATTAAAATAATTTACAGCTTTGATTTATAATTAATATTTAAAATATGCGAATTAATATAGAGAATTTTTTAACACTTCTTTGCAGAAAAAAAATTTAAAAAAAATAATTAACATCGGATTTGTTACTACTCAAGTAAAACGTATAAAGTGGAAACTCAATCAAATATTACAAATACACTTTCGTATAAATAGCCTATATATATAAGAACTAAAGCATTCTTGAACATTTATTATTAAAAAAAAAGTTATACCGCATCGAGTGTATCCATCGCCACAAGAATTTCGGTCACAGCCATAACCTTCGCAACCCTAAAGAATAAGAAAACATAATACTCGTACAAAGCATTTTTTGTAGAGGTACACAAAGGAGAACGATTTTCGAAGGTTCGGATGAGACGCAAATGGAATTTGTCCGGTACGAAAAGTTACACCGGTATGCGACGCCCGCATACCATACCGATGAGTGTACGCCTACCTTTCTATGTGCCACCTGAAAATTCCATGGGTCTCGTTTTCTCCCTTTGCACAACACGCGTTACTTACACCACTGTGAGTGCATGTATGCGTATTAATGAAGAATTCGTGCTCGATTTGCTACCTCGTGTGTGATGTGAACTGCGCATAAATTAACTAGAACACTGTTATAACGATGATCGCTTTTCATTCTTCTATGATTTTTTTCCTGATATTAATCAGGTCAAATGAGAAATGTATAAAAAGGTTTTTAATAATATGTATATACTGTCGTTGATGTAGAATTGTTAAAATCTACTTCGCCATGGATATGCTTATTTTTTTTATATTATAATTTACTTAAAAATACGTCATATTGAATTATAATTTTTTTTTTTTTTTCATCAGTTTATAAATAATATATATATATACCAGGTTCGAAAGTCAATAATTTAAAACATTTATTTTTCAACGAAAAAAATTATATTATTTGTTGTGTTTGAATCTTATACGCTAAAAACATACACATAAAATCATCAAAATTATGAATTCATTTATTTAATTATTTCAAACGTACATAAATAAAAGTTTTGTAATTTTTGTTTTTCACTTTAAAAATAACAACGGTACAGAAAAAAAAAAAAAAGTTAACTATAAAAATAGCATGTAGAATATTTGTATAGTATGAAAATTTATCGACTTATTTCCATTAATATCGATGATGTTATAAGTATAAAGCCAATCGATCTTCTTTTTTAAAATTGAAATTTAAATCGTTTCTTTTTGAAATTATAAATCCGAAATAAAACTTATAATCTACGAAAAACGTATATTGTAACATAACACGTTACATAATTCGACTACTTAAAATCGAATTTAATAAAAAAAAAAAAAAGGAGAAACGCCCTCATTGGAAATTTTCATAGAAAAATAACAAATAATAAAACCGCAAACAACGCGATCATGCATCATTAAAAAAAAATGTAACTTTAATCTAAGACCTACGCAATAAAAAAAACAACATCTAAATTTTATTATCCGTTACCGACCCTGAGCCAAGTCGTGCACGCGTTGATGCATCGTTTCGCAGACTTTCTCATTGTAAAAATGTACAAACTCGAGGTTATTTTTACCGTACGGATAGACCGCACGACGACTGGGATTGTGTAGTTTTCTGCCTTCTTTCTCCGTTCCTCTCTTTACTTATTTATTTCTCATCGTCGCTCTTTGCTCTTTTTCTTTCAATCTCTCTTTCTCTCTGTCTTTCTCTCTTCTTTTGAAGATCCTTATCGTTCTCTTTAAAAGCAAATCCCAAAAATAAGTTTTTCTCCCACTTTTTCTCTCTTTCTCTCTATCTTTCGCTTGATCCTTGTCGATGTCTTCGGCGGCTGTGTAAAGCGGAGAAAGCAAAATTCGGTTAGTTTTCCTGTTTATATTTATATAATTATCGAATATGATTATTATGAGGCCAGTAATTTTTCTTTTTCTTGCTCGATTTTAAGCATATTTATTAAACAGAAATAAGTGTTTATAATGTTTTTAAAAGTTTCCATGCAGAAACTTATTTATATACAAATATTAAAAAGAAAAATAGGTAACGATCTTTTACAATTACTTTTTTTTTTCAATAAAATATAAAATTATGTGCTTTAGTTATCTATTTCGCTTTATTAAATTTTTAATTAACTTATTTTAAATTATAATAAGTATAAAATTAAAAAACGGCAATTAAAAAGAAAAATAATAAAGAATTTGTATTATTTAAAATTATAAATATTCTCGTTTATCATTTGTACGTGCCATTTTTTAAGAAAACTCCAAATTCCTCAATCGATATTGAACTTGATGTAAATTACCGATGCAAATTTTATCATTTCCTGAAATAAATTTTTAAATGAAAAATATCTTTAACGCATACAATTAATTGAATTTCCATTTACATAAATATTGCACCGATTATAAATACGTCAAAAAAAGAAAGAGAGAGAGAGAGAGAGAGAGAGAGAGAGATACTTTCGAATTATTATAAACGCGCTCATAAAATTCGTGTCATCGACGCTTAAACATTCGCGCTCTCTCGTTACGCTCTCAAGGTAAAAAGATTCATTTAAACATAAAATTGTTCTCCTCTTACCCTCTCTTTCTCCCTCTCTTTTCTTATTTGCATCCGAAGAGACAGTGTCTGGAATGCCTTGCGCCAGAAATTAATAACCTCTCCTGTCTTTTTCACCCACGCGAGTCTCTTGTTGTCTGCATAATCTGGGTCAATGTTCGATTCCTATTTTACATTCCCTGTCTCCTTTTCTTTTACTTTTTCTCCCTCTACCTCCCCTCCCCCCCCACCTCTCTCTCTCTCTCTCTCTTTTGATAATTGATTGTGTGTACTATGTGCCGGTTTCGTTGTAATTCTCGATAAAACGTTTCTGTACGATTCCGATTATCGATTATTTACGTGTTTTGGTGTTGCGTGCGTTTGACGATGATGTTTACGAACAGTTAAACTATCTACGCGCGATTTGGTTGCGGTATGATTATAAGAGAGTAATGCGAGAGAGTGAAAGTCTTGTCTCGATAATGTATTTTCATACAATTATATTGCACTGTTGAGTATATCATCTTGTAAGAGAAAGAAATTATTTTTAAATTGATTTTTCCAGATAAATTAAAAAGATGTATTTATACGTATGTATTTGCGCACTTTGTGCAGATAACTATCTCCGCGTTTCTTTAATGGAATTTTCAAGGAAAACGTCTATTGCAAAGAAAATTCTTGCTGTTCTTTTTTTCGTAAAAGACAATTTAATATTATTATAAACTTACTGTGAGCTCAAAAATTTGAAGTATTTAGTACTAAAATACTTGTCGGAGATTCTAAAAAATTAATTTTTAAAACGCGTTAAAGTCTGTGATTGTAATCACTTTATAATTTAGTAAGATTCTATTTTATATTAAAGAGCGATTTGAAAATAAATTATATTTTTTTATGAACCATGAAAAACATAAAATTCATGTCTAAGATGAAAAAAATGTTGATGTAATATTTAATAATAAGTCTTATTCAATAAAATTTTAACAATTACAGATAAATAATATTATCTTGATTATATGATGATAATATGTATAAATTGTATGATTTTAAATCATCAACATTCATTCATTATCATGTGGGCCACTTGATACACTGATTACTAAACACAATGCCATATTACAACGAGAGCATAATATTGGAAAAAATATTGTCTAAAAAATAAAAGTTGAAAGATCTGAGATACTCAAATAATAATTTACTAGTTCCGTATGAAAAATGTTATCTTATCGGCATATTTATCGATTGTATAATAATTTATACAAATACGATTTTCAGGATATAAAATTATCGCATGAATAAAATGATAAAGTTTTATCATAAAAAATCTAAATTTATAAAAATAAAATAAATAAAATTGATTAAACAATTATTAACATAAAAAACTTTATAAAACATTTTTTGTATTCATACATCAAATTTATAATAAATATTTTTGAATTTATTATATAAATTAACACATCGTTCAATAAGTCCCGAGACTAACAACGAAAACAACATTTTTTTTCAAAAATCATTTTTATTTATCAATATAATCTCCTTTTAGAGTGATACAATCTTTCCAACGCCTTTCCAACATTTCTATACCATGTTTATAGATGGATTTATCCTTTGCTTCAAAATAGGCTTCAGTTTCGGCAATGACCTCCTCATTCGAGCCAAATTTTTTTCCCTGGAGCATTTTTTTGAGATCAGCAAAGAGCCAGTAGTCGCTGGGGGCTAAATCTGGCAAATACGGGGGGTGGGGAAGCAAATCAAAACCCAATTCGTTCAATTTTGCCATTGTTTTCATGGACTTGTGGCATGGTGCATTGTCTTGCTGAAAAAGGATTTTTTTCTTCTTCATGTGCGGTCGTTTTGCTGCGATCTCCTCCTTCAAACGTACCAACAAGTCAATATAATAATCACTGTTGATCGATTTACCTTTTTCCAGGTAGTCAATGAAAATCACGCCATGTGCATCCCAAAAAACAGACGCCATGACTTTGCCAGCAGACTGCTGCGTTTTTGGACGCTTTGGGCGGCTTTCGCCAGCCATGCGCCGCTCAGATGATTGCCGATTCGACTCTGGAGTGAAATGATGTATCCATGTTTCATCCATGGTCACGCATCGACGCAGGGAATCCTTTTTATTGCGAGTAAATAGCGATAAACAGCTCTCTGAATCGTCGACTAGTTGCTATTTTTGTTCCACTAAAAGCAATCGCGGCACCCACTTGGAAAAAACCTTTTTCATGCTCAATTTTTCATGAAGGATTGTAAATACGCTTCCAGATGATCCAGATGATAACTGTGTCATTTCTGCAATCTCGCGGACCTTCACTTTGCGATTTTTCATTACAATTTTTAACACTTCACTTACATTTTCCTGTGTAACGGCTTCCAATGGCCTACCCGAACGTTCCGCATCGTTTGTGTCCGTACGACCACGTTTAAACTCAGCATACCAACGACAAATCGTTGGTTTGGATGGAGAGGAGTCCGGGTAATGTTTTTCAAGCCATTGCTGGGCTTCTACGGTGTTTTTACCCATTAAAAAACAATGTTTTATCAACACGCGAAACTCGCTTTTTTCCATTTTTTAAACAAATTACAAAGTGACTTTACTCTAACCTCGATAACTCTGCTGTCTATGATCCGATCGACGTAAAATTTTTACACGTTTCATGTAAAGGTTCGCACTCTATGGAATCCTGGCCAGTTTGGTACTACTAGCACCATCTCTGGGTTAGTCTCGGGACTTATTGAACGATGTGTTATGTAAGTGAGTGAAAAAGTAAAAAATTTTGTTATTAAAATTAACCATAAGATAATTCTATGTGAGTTATTTCTCCCAACCATTTTTTTTTTTTATCATATATGCAAACGAGACATGAATTGATAACTTTTCATTCCGCAATTCTTATATTACACCTTGTTTCGAATATAATTTTCATTTTCATTCAAAAAATTTAGCGCAGGTAAACTTGTTATTAAACAAATAATTAATTTTTTTAGTGGTTTACCGTTTATATTATCACTGCTATAACAATTTATTTCTACTATGACTCATTGCCTATAGGACAAGTAGAATATTTTATTTATTTTCATGTATTCAACGCAACACGCAACTTTTTCTATTGGGTAATGTAATAACTTGTATTAGGCATTTTTTTTTTTTTTTTTTCATTACTAATATGTAAATTTATTGCAAATAAATAACAAAATTTAATCTTTCTATAAACTGTATGGGTAAATAATTTTTGAAACTTTGTTGCTCTTATCAAAAACATCATCAAAATCTTTTTTTGTGTATATAAAACGCTAAAATTCTATTCCAACAATAATTAAAATAAATAAATAAATAAAAACATGCTTCTTTTTTTTTTTTTTTTTTTTGTTTTTACAGATCGGCGGAAAGAGCGCTGAGGAAGGATTGAGAAAAACCAACGCGGGGAGAAGAGGCAGAAGGAGGGAGAGCGTTTTAGGATGCGCACCCCAGCCGAAACGGAAACGCTCGGGCAACCGGAGAACTACGGCACCGGGAAATTCGAGGCACAAGATGAGTCTAACCCGCCCCTCGTTCTGCAGACTGCACCGCAACCGGAATCCTTTGCCAAAGGGTGAGTTGCCTCAATACACTTTTATCCTATAAATTAACGACTTAATTTACGTTATATACACACTTGATTATAAACGCTCGGTGCAACGCGCACACTTGACCTTTACCGCTTACGCTGTTTTGCGGTACAAAATACGAGTCTTTGCCGCGTGTATTATTTTTGGAACGTCGTCGTCTGCGGCCTCTCGCGAGATTAAGTGTGTCAATGCGGTTTCTTCCAGTGGCAATCCGGATGAGAGTTACGTGTGCCTTGTTTTTTTTTTTTCTTTGTTTTTTTTTGTCCTTTTCTTTTTCCTTCACTTTTTCTTTTAATTCTTTATTTTAAAATTGTCGGTTATGTTGGCTTTCCTTTCTTAGCGTAGATATTTAAAGGCGCTAACTTTTCTTAAAACAACGAAAATGGTTCCACGATTTGTGAAAGAAAGATTTTTTTCTATCACTGTCGTGTCGTTTATACGTAGTAAATTTTTAATAAAGCTCGGTTTAAACTCGACGCAGCAAACTTAAAATTTCGAATCGCGGGAATCTTTCAAAGTATAAAAATCTCGATCTAGCGACAAGATTCGGTCTGCTACAATCGTCGCGTGGCAGATCGTGTCTGCTGTAAACTTTCATCTCATCTACAGGCTTCGCATTTTGTAAACAATCGATATCATTTTACACGGTAATCCTCTTAATTAGCGATCATTGCAATCAAACAAATTCAAAGAGTTATTTTACGCTCCAGGCTTCTTTTCATTTTCTAAAATAAATAATTTTGTTAGCCCCGATTTCGTATAATTTATTCAAATTTCCTTTTTTTATTTCTCTTTTATGATATGCATTCTTAATTTATTAGAATATTTAAAACTCGATAGTAATATCTTCATGTTGAAAATGTTTTCGATAATACAATACTTATTGCTTTCCCGAAAAATTATGTAGGTTGATAATTTTTGAAATTATAGTTGCTTTTTTTTTCAATACATCTGGGTAGAAATATTATTATTTTTGTATGAAATATGCAATTCAAAAATGAATTCATAATGCAACATTTTTTCTTTTTATATAAAATAAAAAATAAAAATGTATTGAAAAAAATACATTTTCCAATATTTTGAAATACAGTTATTAAACAAGAAATAATAATTAAAGAAAAATAATAATAATTAATAGCCAATATAATCATTTTCAATATTACTTCTAAAAATAATAAAGGTCTTTTTTCCTGAAATATTAGGCAAGTTTTATTCAATGTGTGTATAATATTTACCTAATTAATCTGTTTGATGCGAGTAATATTGCCTAACATTACGATAGATAAAAATATTTTTAAAATATGCCTCTCATAACATTTTTTTTTCTTTTTTTTTTTATTTTACAAACAAATGCAAATTTACTAAATGGTCATAAACATTAATTGCATCAATAAACGTATATTATCCGGCAATAACGACTTAACTGGAGTTTCATAATATCGTAATAAAATTCCATTCTTTAAAAAAACATTCATATCACACGGCACAAGTCCACGGTGTCCTCGACGACGAAAAATTGTAGGTTCATTCTGCAAACAACGCGTCAATGAAGAGGCCGCGAAAAAACATATACCTACCTTGAAAACAAAGAGAGAGAAAGAAAGAAAAAAATAAAGAACGGTGTAGTGGAAGAAACGGAAAGAGAGAGAAAAGGATCCACGGTATACGCATAATCATTAAACGATGCGGGAGAAGATTTTCAAGGTAAAGTGTACGAAGAAGCCAGAAGAAGCCAAAAACTAGTATTTACATGTATATAACGTAGCACGCAGATTTTGATGTGATGGTGCGACGGCAACGCAGTCGTGTCCTTGATCCCTTCTCTGGAAATTCGACGCTGCCAGCTATAGCTGTATAGGTGGGGATTTGAAAAAAAAAAAGAAAATAAGAGAGAGAGAGAGAGAGACAACGAAGAACAAAAAAAAAAAAAAAAAAAAAAACGAAAGAGAGAATAAAAGCAGAGTTGCCACAAGAAACGGTGTGAATTTTTTTTTTCGTTTTTTTTTTTTTTTTCTGAAAGTGCACTGCGCTCGGTTGGACGGAGCTCTTTCTCTGTTTTGACATTTTTCGAGTGAAAAATTGCCGGGATTTTAAATGCGCTTTTAAGCTTTAGGCTAACGGTATATAAAAGCGATTAAAACTCGTTTTCTTCTACGGATATATAGCTCGGAAATTTCTCGAAACAAAGGTTATGGGAAGGTATATTTCGCTGAAAGAAATTTTTAACGTAGTAAATAGAATAATTTAGTATCAATATTTAAATATGATTCATAACAGCACATAATTTAATTTCATTTAGAATAATCAAAAAAGTAAATTTAGAATAAATGATTGTCGAAAAAGTACAGGGGCCAACAAGAAAGTTTGAGGGAGAAACGAAAACTATTATAGAAACTCCATACGAGGGATTCAGTGTCCGAGAATAAGTAAAAGAAAGGCAAAACGAGGCGCTTATACAATACACCTGTCCGAGCGTTAGGTGGATGCGCAGAATAGCAAACACTTTATAGACCGCCGAGAGAGGTGGTTTCCAGGGTCCTCTCGGTGTTTCCCCCCTTTCTCTCTCTCTCTCTCTCTCTCTCTCTCTCTCTCTCTCTCTCTCTCCTTCCTGCCACTCTTCTTCGGTTCTCCTCGGTTCGTTGTATTTTATAAAGAGTGTGATGTGTGCAAAGCAACCAACTATACATACGCACGTAAGTGCAAAATTTCTTTGTTTAATATTACGGATTTTTTTAAAGGCAAGAAAATTTTTGTTCGATTTTTTTTGTAACAATCTATAAATAAATAATGATGACATTGCATTGAAATTTGTATGTGAATGATTACGCAACTTTTATAGAAGTTATTTTTAAACATTCATATTGAATAAATGTTTATTAAAGCTACAATTTATTGTTGCTTATCGTAAATAAAATTTTGTTTCGATAAAGGCTAACGTTTAATGTTTATTTTCAATTATTTACTGGCTATAACGCATCAAAGGTAGTTTGAAAAAAGTTTTTATAATTTTTAATGCATTAAATGTATTGAATATTTCACTCGTACAACATGTAATACTTATGTATTTACTATACGGTTGAATCCGCACGTGACCACTGATAAGTTTTTTCATTTGTACCCATATCGATACGTAACGTGCGAAAATACGTTCAATGTCTTCGGATGCACCGATTCAGAATTCTTTGGAATAATAATTTTATCTTTTTTCAAGGAATTATAACTCGTATTTAAAAAAAAATTGTATAAATTAGGTAAATTATTTTTTTCTTTTAGCTTATTTCTTTACAAATATTTTTATTTAGTTTAAAATAAATTTAGATTCAGTTGAAGAAGACAAAAATTTTAAAAAATAATTATTTATCTTTGGGAATAAATTGAAAAAAAAAAAAAAAAAAAAAACGAATTTATAAAATATAACACTTTTTGAAAAAATTTATAAAAAAACAAAGTAAAAAATTTAATACAACTTTTAAATTTAGTAATGTAATATACGAAAATACGTTATGTAAATGATATGTAAACTGTAGAAAAATGTATGTTTCATACACCATAACGCTCAGTTATATATATGAGTGTACCAAAATTTAATCATTAAATAAAGAATGTCGCGCACCTCTCATTATTTTCACCTGCCGTAATATAGAGAGCGCTACTGAAACGAAGTGAATGCTTCAAGCTTTAAGTATAGGTTCAGGTGTACACAACGAAAAAATTCACTTAATAATTAGGCATTCCACGTGAGCTAGGAACAAGCTGGTGTAATAACAAACTCACGGTACTTGTATATGCTTTATCTGCAATGACTATTATTCATATTCTTTAAGCAACTTCAATAAGCTAAATCAAGGAAGATCTTTTTAGTTAAATATAAAATAGGAAAAAAACAAAAGTTATTTTAATAAATGATTTTATTTCTAATAATTACAGAAAGTTAGAAAATTTGAAACTGCAAAAAATCGAATTGTTTAATTCATAAAAAGATTTTCAAATGATCATTTTTTTTTTTTTAAATTCAAACGTTTTTATCTAAAAAAGTAACATTTTACACGGATTTTGTATGGATTCAAAAATCATAATGTACATAAAAAAATTTAACATTATCAGCAAATGTAAAGCGATATTTAAACATTAAAACCTTATAAAAATAGTCGATTTAAAGCTTAAACATCAAAAAGATTCTTATGAGCAAAATTACTAGAATTACAGTGCAAAAACACTCGAGTAGTGAAGTTTTTTTAACACGATTATTCCATCACACTCACGATACATAATGTAACTTATCTTAACTAACAATTTTACACACGCACTAAATTAAAAAATTTTCTACTAATGTTTAAACGTATATTCGTGTGTATCTAATGACACCTACGCATATTATTACAAAACTATAAACATGTATGTAAACTGATCGTTAAACTTCTTGCGCAAAAAAATTGAGCCTATGTATTCGTGTATAATATTACCAATGAAAATTATTAAATTCGTAAAATTTTATTTGATTTATCAGTGTCCATTTGTGTATTATTAAATATGCTGTAATTGTGTGTATGATTTATAATTTTTGCTTGAATGTCTAGGAAATTGTAGATTCTTTCTCTCAATTTTAAATCATCAAAAATGGAATACATAATACAACAGAATAAAATATGCACGCATATTTTTATTCATTTATCTTGCCTGAATTATATAGAACAGACACTTGTTTATTTTTAGGTAACTAAATATATACTGTAAACAAATGACATTTAATATTTTTGTATTCATATTTTATTGAAAATATCAGTACGTAACATCATGCACGTACTCACACTAATGAGAGTTCATAATTACAATTTATTGAATCAAACATAACCTTAAAATAATTTTACAAATTTCTATTTTTCATAACAAGATAAGCTGTTTTATTCTCCCAAATCGAGTAAACACCTACAATACCATCCAATCACAATACGCGCTTTCATATCTTACATTTGTCTTTCTCGGTCGTGCACGTGCTAAACGCTACTTTAAAAAGAGATGAAAAATATCGCGTGTACACACTCGCGCTCGCAGACTACTTGCAAAGAGCAAAAAAACAGCAGAATTGTAGTAAGACAGAGAGAAAAGTCCATCTGACAAGCGCTTGCGGCGCCTCTTCAGTTCTGTTCGCTTGCTTGCGTTGCTCTCTAGTTGCGAATTCGTATTTTAACGCATTATTTGTAAGACGAGGACGACGACGGTCCGTCTAAGGAAGCAAGCGTAACAGCAACAGTGGCGTCGTCGTTTCCTCGTAGTGCATTCACCACGTTCTCCTGTCTAATCTGCCCATATGTTAAGCGCGGTAGAATGGTACTCGCGCGATTCTTCCTCAGGAAGACCGAGGAACAGGAGAACGAGCATCGACACGGCGCCCTCTCCAACAACAATGTTACCACTAGGTTAGCTCAAATATTATCTTTGTACTTTCCCTCTTTAACTCTTTGTGCTCTTTTTTACAAGAATACATCTATTTCGTTGCTCCTTCCTGATAATAGTGTTAACACTACAATGATGATGAATAAGAAGATAATCAACTAGTGTGAAAAGTGTCAGGGAAAAGGATTATTGTGATTTATTTTTCAATCAAATACTTATGTATCAATATTTTGCTAAAAATTCAAAATATAAGTTAGTAAAGCACTGTATATTAGCATACAAAAATTAAATTATGGATTTTTTTTAAAATGTTGACCTTTTGTTCAATTTATTGTATTAATTTATTTAAAAGATTATTTATATTTATTATTATATGTTTTAATGTTTGAAAAGTCAAATGAAATTCAAAATAATTTGATTCGAATAGATAACAATTATCATTTTAATATTTTTATGAGTAAATGCATTTCATTTATAAGATTTAAATAATTATTATATTTTAAGTTGTGATACGATTTTAACTGTTTATTATCAAAATAAATTCTTTAAATCAGATTATACTAACATTGATAATATTAAAATTTAAAATATTTTTATGTTTAATAATTTATTTTGTTAATAATCTTTTATTACTTATTCTTAGTTTCAATTCAATAATAAAAAAATTTGAAATATAAATTATTTAAATAGAAATTTCATTCATTTGTAAAATCATTAAAGTTTTATATATTTCTAAATATCATAAAAAATATTCACTCATGTATAGGTGTTTGCATACCAATAGAATGTAGTTTATAAATATAATTAAAATATTTAGTACAGAAAAAAAAATTTATTAAATGGTCAAATCTTTAAATAAGAGTTACAATTTTATATTATATTTTAAGGTTTTAATAAATTTTTCAAATTTAAATACATCCAAATTAATAATAATATATTTTTCTTTTAAAAAAATACAATCACAGATAATTATATAATTATTTAATGTATTTATCAATACATAAATTAACAAAATAAATATTCTAAAAAATAATTAAATAACAAAATTTATAATTAAATTTTAATATTATTTAAAATTGAATAGTGTGTTTCGAAATTATTGATTATGTTATCATTAACTTACAGTATGGTGTGTATACAAGAAGAATTGGGACAACTTGGTGGTATAGCTGGTGATCCTGTACTAAATGTATCACACAGAGTTCAAATGCCGAACTGTAGTAATATTAATTCAGAAAGCAATACAGATTCCAGTGAATCGACTACTAAAGCAACTGTTGCACCTGATACAGAATATTCACAAAGATCTTTTGCTTGGTTTACTGGATGTATACAACCATTTTATAATTTGCTTCATAAAGTTACATCGAGTGAAAAAATCAAAGGAAGCCAAAGTAAGAGCTTCAAAAATATTTTAATCTATTCTAATTTTAGCTTCTTAAAAAATGTAAGCTTATTGTATTTTTATATTTCAACTTATTGCTTTTTGTTACTTACAATAGTTCTTTTTAGTTTCATTTATTAGTTGTAGTGTTTTTTTTTTTTTTTTTTTATATAAACAATTTTCACTATTTTTCTAATAATATACGTAATGCTACAAAATGAAATAAAATTTATCATAATCGTTTTAAAGAATCAGTTTGTGAAAATATTATTATTTTTTTAGCTGATGATTGGGAAATACCATTTGAACATATTAGTGAACTTCAATGGCTAGGATCTGGTGCTCAAGGAGCAGTTTTTAGTGGAAAATTAAAAAAAGAAATTGTAGCTGTTAAAAAAGTGAGAGAGCCCCGTGAGACTGATATTCGACATCTTCGTAAATTAAACCATCCAAATATCGTGCAATTCAAGTAAGTTATCTACTTAAACTTTTTATTTTTAATTAGTCAAACAATAATTTTATTGAACTGTAAACAAGGAATAAATAGTGTACACTTTGATGATGCAAAATTACATTATTTTCATAACATTAGAAAAATATATTTTTTATAGGGGAGTGTGTACACAAGCTCCATGTTATTGTATTATAATGGAATTTTGTCCCTCTGGGCCATTGTATGACTTGTTAAGAGCTGGAGAATCTGTTCCACCTCCACGATTATCGTTTTGGTCCAGACAAATTGCAGCTGGCATGAGATACTTACATGATCATAAAATAATTCATAGAGATCTGAAAAGTCCAAACGTATTAATTGGTCGAGAAGAAGTTGTAAAAATAAGCGATTTTGGCACAAGTCGAGAATGGAATGAGAAGAGCACAAGAATGACTTTTGCTGGAACTGTTGCATGGATGGCTCCTGAAATCATTAGAAATGAACCTTGCTCAGAAAAAGTAGATATTTGGTAAGAAAAATCTACCAATTTTTTTTTTTTTTTTTTTTTTTTTTTTTTTTTTTTTTTTTTTCACATCAATTTTGAAATAATTTCGAAAAATTTTTATAATTTCAATAGGTCATACGGTGTAGTTTTGTGGGAACTACTTAGTGGCGAGATACCTTATAAAGACGTGGACTCGTCGGCAATAATGTACGGAGTAGGAAATAATTCACTTCGTTTACCTATTCCTACGACTTGTCCGAACGGTTATAGACTTCTGGTTGAACAGTGTTGGGCAGCTAAACCGCGAAATAGACCGTCCTTTAAGCAAATAGAAATGCATTTACAAATTGCCGCCGTTGAACTTGAAAGTACCACACAAGACGAGTATTTTAAGGCTCAGGTAACTACTCATTTTAATTTTGTGCATTGTGTCTAAAAATATTTATTAAATAGCAAGTTTCAAACTTTTGAAAAAGTATATTAACATTTTTATTTCATTTTTTGATTTACATTGGTGTAGATAAAGCAATTTTAAATTTATTAAATATGATCGTATAAAGATTATATATATATATTGTATATTTATTATGTATTCTTATAGCAAACATGGAAAGAAGAAATTAGAGAACATATGAAACAAATACAAAGCGACAATTCAAGTAGTCCTCGTTTCGAAGCGGATTTGATACGTAGACGCGAGGATGAATTACGACACGCTCAAGATATCAGAGAGCATTACGAACGTAAACTAGAAAGGACTAACAATCTATATATGGAATTGAGTGCAGTTTTATTGCAACTTGAACAACGCGAAAGGGATGTTATGAAGTAAGTATTTTTAAGCAATGTTGATTTATGCAAAATTTTTATAAAATTTTAAGCACGTCTTTTTTACCAACGTCTTTTTAAAAATGACAATTATTATTGAAAATAACGTCATAATTTTATTATTTTCAAACAAATTGCGCTCCATTTTTCATTGATTCTATTTAAATAAAAAAATTTTTATTAAAAGGAGAGAGCAACAGTCTGGACACAAGCAGGGTAAAAAACGAATAGTTTATCCTTTATTAAAATGTCAGGAACGGTTAAATCGTCGACGTAATTCGACAATTCACTTTTCTTCATCGAGTCCTACTACGCCACCTTCACCGGCTGTTTCACCACAAAGTCCTGTGAAAGCGACTCTTTATACACAACTAAATGATTCTAATAAACCCGAAACCGTGGTAGTGCCCAGTAGCAGTAGTTTTAAGCAGCGAAAATTTCGACATCGACGAGTAGGCTCCGGATGCGGCATTAGTTCTAGTCCAAGATCCAGTCCGCAGAGAGAAAGGAAGGTTAGCAATTAAATATTATTTTCTCTTTTCATTATAATATTTTAAAAATATATTTTGTACTTTGATTACTTATAAAAGTTTCATTTAAATACAGTGTCCCTCTTTCACACACATTCAAACAACAAATTATTTAGCTTTAAAATTAGCTAATAATAAAAAAAAAATTATTATAGGCTGCGGAGATTTCAGCCAGTAGGCTAGTGGACAACCAAACGCAAACAGAAGTTCCCGGTTCCACTGACTGTGAATCTCTTTCAAAAGAAGACCAACAGATCCAACAGCAACGACGTCCATCTAATCAAGAAAGGTACATTTTCGAAGTATCAACGAATCGTCTATACCCAAAATCTACTCTCGACTGTCCAAATAATGGCAACAACCCAGAAGCTCAGCATTATCAACATCGTTTACAATCAGGAAGTAGCCCATGTACCAGTCCTGAGCCTCTCAATGATAATCGACTCAATGGCAATACTGACACATTACGAGATTGCAGTGACGATGATCATTTAGAGACCCTTGGTAGGAAAGTGAACGAGATTCTCAATGCAAATAGACTTATGTCGCCTATGGATAATGCCAATTGTTGCAACGTAGTATCGCATGGGTAATTTTTAAAACTTTTTACACTTCCGCATTCATTTTTACAATATTTACCAAACTTTTATCCAAATTTAACCTGAATAGAAAATAAGTATTGAAAGTAGAAATATTTATAGATTTATGTAAAATATAATAATTGAAGTAGACATAATTATAAAACGAATATGATTTTGATTATTATTTTAGAAGGATAAAGGAAGACTTACAGAAATTGCCTGGTCAAGAGAAAACTATCGAAACTGACGTAAGATCAGGTACTGATGTAATTGACACTATGTGCAATGAAGATGGAGATGCGGGTGAAGAAGAAAGTTGGTCAGATGAAGAAGGAGAAGATCCAAACTACATTTATAACTATTCACTAAGAAGGAGAAGGTACTTTTTTTTACACTGTACTATAATTTAAAAATAATAAAATATTAATATTTTGATAAAGTAATTTGTTGCGTGCAAAATTTACTTAGTAAATAATAATTATTCTTAAATTAACAAATTTATAAATCAATTCAATGACTGTTAAAAACAAGCTAAGGTATTGATTTATATAAATATTTGAATTGAATATAAAAAAGTACATTTTTGGAATATTAATTTTATTTTTTAATCATTTAAATCTGAAAAATAAAAACATATTATTTTTAAATACCAAAAACTTATCTGTTCACAGCGTTGCAAGGAGACCAATCGGCCCAGGTTGCAGACATCGTCGCTCAAAGCCTCCATCTCTTTGCACTCCGGTGAACATCAAACGCGTTCTTGCTTCTGACGAAGAAAATACCTCTGAATACTCACATCCACCATCTAGCCAATCGTCTACTCTTGAAAGCAATCCAGATGTACAGCGAGCTTTTCGCAGGGTGGGCTCGTGCGAGTCTACGCCAATTGGTCACCCCAAGTATAACCCACGAAAGCGTACTTTATCTGCATGTAATTCCTCCAATATGAGGAAAAGCACTGATGATACCAGTGACGGCTCATCTTCAGCCAGTCAGTCTGAGACAGATGAAGTAAGCGAAATCACTATTGCTTCGCAACTGGCCAACGCGACACTTAAATGTGAAAGTAGAGTTTAGTTATGGAATAAAGGTGAATCAGATCTTGGTTAATAAATTCCATCGATGATAAAATTACTCTAATTAAATAATAATTTTCATAATTTTTTACTAATTTCAGTAATTGATTTTTCAAAGTATTTTATTGTTTTATGTCCACGGTATTTAATAGAATTTATAGTAACTTTTATTTGATACTTTAAAAGTTTATTTTATATTTATAAATTATTTTTTATATATTAATATTAATTAAAAACAAAATTCACTAAATTTAACCTTCATCTATTATTAATTTCGTAAAGTATTATAATAGTAGATAAAATACTGAATAGGTTAATTATTTTCTTTCGATTATTTTAATTGTATTATTTATATACTTGTATTTTGAAGTCCATTTTATATATTGATAATTTTAAAATAAAAAAAAAAAGAATAAATTTTTAGAAGTTATTAATTTAGAATAACAAAAATGTCTGCAATTTAAATTTATAAAATAAAATATTCTGAGCATTATTTATCATATAAATAACAGTTAAATAAATTTGAAAATTTAATTTATAAGTTTAATAATTGTCACAATTACAAAAAAAATTATTTGAAATTTAATTTAAACATAAAAACAATATTTTAATGTTGAAGCTTTTATATTAACATTTTCACTAATTATTTTTGTTTTTAAAACGAATATTTGATTATTAAGTTTGCAAAAAAAAAATTTCTTTTATTGACAAAAGTACACATTTTATAAACTTAAAAATATTAAATAAATAGTTTACTAAGTAATGAATTAAATTATGCATATAATAATATTAAAGTTTTTCAAATTATATTTTAAAAGCAATATATAAAATTTAAAATAAAAATTAAATATTTAAGGATTACATAAATTAAAGAAAACTTTAAATTACACTTAATTTAAATTAAATGTAACTTTGTTTAAATAATTTATAATTAGATCTTACTAAGTTATTATTATTTATTTCATGTTATTAGAATGTAGAAAGATCTAATTATGAAACATAAGAAAATAATAATTAGGTTTTTATTTAGTTAGAGTATTCTAATTCAGATTCATACTTTAGCCTTTTTAATAAATATGTGGCAAATTTCGAAGGAATTTATTAGCTAAGATAATATGTGAACTTATTTGTAAAAACCAGCGGCATCGTGGTACCGTTTCGGAGCGTTACTTAGTAAATTTATTTTAAGTATTTTGTAAATAATAATTTGTGCTTATGTACAAATTACGTGATCAACGCTAAAGCTATTTATAATTAAAATAGTAGGTTGAACAGTGATCTTGTTTTAGTTTCGTCGGGATATCATTTATTAAGTAAAATGAAAAAATCGCGCTGAGATACATTATTCAATCAAAATATCTCTTCTTATTTTTATTTAAAATTCAAATATAAGAGATGATTTTTGATAGAACTACAAGGTATATACAGATATAGTGCAAAGAAATAAAATTAGTTTCATACAGGAAAAAAATATTGTTAAGTCACTGGTGATAAATTGTAGAATATAATCTTCATACTCTCATAATTAAGACTCGTGCTAATTTATGTATAAAAATACTAATGTATTTGTTACTATAGAAATTGCCATCTGACAAATGAATCGATAATCTTTTGAGTTAAGGTGCATTTATTATTGGAAAAAAAAAAAAAAAAAAACCGCGCGATTCTTGTTAGGTCTACATTAATTTTGTATATATAATAAACATCACACTCAATTCTCTTTTTTTACGAAGAAAAAATGTATAAAACTTGAGTTAAGGTTTGAATTAATTTTGTACAGTTCCTTTTAGTAAGTATGCTAGATGGATATTGTAGTACGATATAGCATTCCATATATAGTATCCACAATGTGGATAAAATATTGTATAATTTTTTTACTATAATTCTATATGTGTAGCTTAATTAGGAAAGCGGCGATCATAAATTAAGAACTCAAGTCCAAATCAGTACAAGAAAAAATGAATGTTTTTGAAAATTTTATAGCGAAAATTATAAAGGAAAAAAAAAATTAGAGAATATTTGTTGAAAGATTTTCGAAGTTAAAACAAAAAAGTATTAAATTAAACATATACGTCCGTCAAATTGTGAAATTATGTCCAGTGTAAAACGATAAAAAAAATTTAAAAAATTAAAAAAATTTTGACGACTTACGAAAAGATAAGATAAATAAATACGGTATTAATAATTAAAACACAAATATTGAACTGTTGACTATATAGCAACAGTTAGACATGGCACTGAAAAAACGTTTTACACAGGCTTTTTGTGTATTATAAATGTAAAAATTAAAAAATACTATATTCTACGCGGTGCCTAAGCATGTTCGATGTACGGCAATGCAATATTTTTCAATATTGGGTATTTAAAAATGGCAGCTATTTTTGGTGCACTTGTATCAAGTTGTACAGACAAACAAGCAAATACATTCGGATGACAGAGTTCAAAAGCATAAAACGCCTTCGTTGCCGTCGTTCTAATAAAGACAGCTATTGAAAGGCCATAACTATAATGAAATTTTCATAAATTTAGCAATGAGCGCGCAATGTAAGCGATATATACATAATAATAAAAAATTGTATTAGGAGATTTATATACATGTGTGCCTTGTGGCAAATTGTAATGGTAGATTGTGTTCTTCAGACAAAAAAAAAAAAAAAAAAAAAAAAAAAACAAGTGAATTGTTAGAGTACTTATAGAAAGCAAAATTTACTATACTACGCAATCTGACATTTGTAATGAATATAGTAATAATTAAAACATTATTTTCATTTGATACTCAATTTCAAGCATGTATTAACGTTAGTTTCTCTATTTGACAAATAATGGTATTAAAAAATAATGAAAAGAAAATATTATTCTGTAAACATACATCTAAAAGTAATTATGGTCTACTCAAGTTTTTCACTATTTCTGTAAAACAAAGATAGTCCGGTATTGTTGTACCTGCTTGAAAAAAAAAAAAAAAAAAAAAAAGAAAACAGATTGCCTTAATGACAGTTATATATTTGTACATTTAGACAATACAATCACAAACTGATTGAATATAAAAGTTAAAAGAAAAGCTAAACCTCATCAATGTGCTCAGACAAGAGTTAAAATCATATTACTTTTCAAGGGGCGTACCTTTAAGAAAATAATTCATATTCATACAAACTGTATCCATTGTACCGATGTAAAATAGTAGCATCAATTCTACTATGCACGCAGTGACTCCTAAAATGACTGGTTCTGTAGTTGATTGTAGATGATCTACATAACTTTTGTGTTACTTATATAACTTATTAGTATATAATAAAGCTCTATACAAATACATTAATATTTATTTTCATTACCTATTCGAAAATAATACAAAAACTATTTTCTGTCACCAAAAATTGACAAATTCAAAATAAAGATTGCTTGTTTTGTAATTAAAAATGTAATTGAAATTAAATCATTTTGTTTGTTACATAGTATTAAGATATTTTTTTTTCTCACAATAAGTTCAATAGAATAAATATAATTAAAATTTTAACCATTAACTATTATTTTTATTAGATTTAAAATATGTTGTTCAAAAGATTATTTACGATTGTTTCTTAAATTACAGTTCCCTTATATATTTTTTACACAATGTGCAGATATTCTTATACATTTTTACTATTACCTTGTATAATTTTTTTAATAATATTTAAGCTTTTTATGCACACTCATTACACTTTTTAAAAAATATCGCGTGAAAATTTATTCATAATACATTTTTTCGATACTGCACAACAATTTTATTTAATATTTGTAAAATAAACTTACAAGACGTTTTCATGAGAAGGTTGAAATGGAAACTTAATATTCGTAACTTAAATTATTGCATTAAAATCGTATTTTATGTAAGTTTATTATTTTTGTCATACTTAATTAAAACAAAATCATTTACGTCATGCAATTTAATTATATGAAGGCAAAAATTATAATTTCTGATGCACAGATTATAAATTTATCAAATTTTAAAATAAACTTCAATTATAAATTTATCAAATGTTAAAATAACTTATTGTGCCAAAGTTAAAATAAAGGAATCACACGTGATATACTCGTGAATACTTCACCGCATTGTTCAATGTTTCCATTATTTTTTAACATTATTAAGTAAAAGTTTATCATTTCACTTGATGAAATGTAAAAAATAACGTGTATATAAAACATTTATTCGCACAGCCTCATGATTGATGAGTATAACAAAATGCTAAAGCCCATCGCAGCTAAAGACGTACTTTTTTATAAAATGATTTGCATGAGATTAAATGCTGAAAATGTCTCATTAAAGGTAAATGACATATGTACATACACATACGCATTATTTTTTTATATACGAGACATCATAGGTCCTTAAATTCTTATAACGTATAATTCAAATGGAAGTCAACGCGATAACTTTCGATAAATTTGAAATATTCATTTTTTTAATTAAAATATTAACATGAATATCAGTAAGCATACTTACGATATATTAAAAATACGCATCTAATTTAAAAATACAAATTAACTCTTACAATTAAGTGATGATGCTGCATAGTGAAAGATGACTGAACAATGATTACAAGTAAAAGAAAATATACGAAAAACTTCAAAACTTTTAACGCTAACTAAGGTTTTTAAGGAATAGAGATTCAAAACTCTATTATTTAACAACATAATAGTTAATACTCATAACTATTTTTTTTCTACCTATCAAAACAATCTCATCGAAATATTAACTCATGTGGGCAAATACGCATATTATATTCAAAATGCGATTGAAAAAGTTCACCTAAAATTATAGTTACTTTTCACCAATAAAAAGAATTATGAAGAAATTCAGCCGTAGATTTATAAAGTGAAGATGCACTTTGTCTTAAACCGGTAAACAGAGACACAACACCTTCCTTTTCTTCCTCTTGTTCTTCATCATCTGGTAAGTATTCTGGCATGTCATCGCAGTCTCCTGCTTCTGTATTTACCTGAAAATTTAATTGGATAATAGAACTTTTCATTATAAATTATCTATTAATAAGTTAAATGAACAAGAAATATAAAAGTTACATACTAATCTACCTTAAATTAAATTATAAAATAAAATAAAAATTATGCTTTTCAAAAAATTAAAATATTTTAATTTTTATTAGTCATGCATAAATTAATATTATTCTTTTTTACTTTGATTTATTCAACTATAAATGTTTTTGCAATCACATTTTATAATAATACATAATAATGTTTTTAAGAAATGTATATAATAAATCTTTATTATTTTATCAGTACTTGTAAATAATTCAAGTCTTACCAATTTAACTAAAAATTCTTGGTTGTACTTATTTCTAGTAACTAATCTGGCCTCCATATTTGGATTGTTATCTTTAATTGCTTCAGCAATTTGTTTGGCTGTTACACTAGCTAATGTTCTCATTGTTACTCTTTGATGCTCCACATCAACAACCAAAGAGATTAAACCTTCAATCCTTATCAAAGTATATTCTAAATCTGTTCGTGTTTCCTGTTACATATGAATCAAATTTAATAAATTTAAAATACCTATTCATAATTTGTTATCATTAATAGTTAAATTAAAATAAATTCAAGTAGTTGAATCTGTACTTTCAAAATTAATTTAATTATTATTAAGTTTTATCATGGTTATAACATTATATTAATGTTATTTAATATTAATATCTCACTCTCTTAATAACTCACTGGCAATAAACCATGGATATGCAGAACAATAACATGAGTTCTAAGCTTCTTAGGTTCAATAACTCTTCTGCATCGACTTCGTAAATTATAAATTGGTGGTTTCATTCGTTCTATGTCATCTTTGAGTTGCTGTGCTCTCTTTGCCAGTTTTGGGTCATCTAAATTATATTTATTTATAACTGCATCAAGTGCCTCCCTTACTCCAAAAGTCGAGGTTATATGATTGTAATTCTCTATATTTTTAACAAAAGTTTCCAGGATATCTAGTGCCAGGTCGACAATTTCAACATCCGGGTATTCTAGAACAACAGCTACGTAAGAAAGTACAGTTTTGTCCTAAAAAAATATGTAAGATTCCGTTAAAACAATTATTAAACAGAGAAATTGAATAAAAATTATAATATGTTGAATTATATCAAGTACCTTTAAAATTGTATCATGGTTAGAAACATCTTTCGATAATTTTTTGTAAGTTTCAAGTGTTGGCTTCAATTTTGTCGGATCTAAAGAATCCTCATCCATTGCTTAAGAACAAAATATTGACATTTATTCTTTTTTTACCTTCTTTTATTCAATATACACATACATATATTGTAAACTTTGCGCAGTTTCTCTTTCGTAAATGAAAAATGTATATAGGAAAGTAGGAAATGAAACACTGGAACGTTATTAAGAACGTTTCACCTGCTGTCGCCGAATTTTTTATCTAGATGTCACTAACAAATATTTTTTTTTTATGAATTTTAAAAAATTATTTTTATCGATTAAAATAGTTAATTAAAAATATTTTAAATGAATAAATAATTTACTGATTAATTATCAAATTAAATTTTGAGAAGCCATTATTGATTTGTGCTTCACAATGATTTATTATTTTTTTGGAGGCTATTTTATTTTATAATTAAACATGATCTATAATCATTTATTAATAAAATTAATTTATTAACTATTACGAATAAATTATGAAATCATTGAATATAATTAAAATTAACGACTCAAAAATTCATTTCATGCATATTCTTTTTTTAACATCTACTTGTAAAACTTTCATTAAATAAGCATAGTTCAAATTTTAATAAAAATTATTTACTCTTTTAAATTTGCATCCAGTTTCTCGTCCTTCCAATTAAAAACTAAAAAAACAATAAAGGCTATTACCTAGTCAAACCTTATTCTTTAACGGAACACGCGGAACAGCAAACAGTAATTATAGTGGGGGGGGGGCACAAATACATAAAATCAGAACATCACAAGAACATGGCCGACATTCAGCTGCGATCAGCTCAGCTGCTAACGGCACCAATTCCTTTCAGTGCAATATACTTGAAACTTACTATATTTCTTACGAAATATATTGCTCATTGTCTCTAATCATATATCGATGAGACCTTGTATATCGCACGAAACTTGCACAGCTGCGGCACCTTCTCGATGCCGGAAAATTTCATAGATAGCTGTTGCACGTTGCGTAAACACACAAGGGATTTCTCTCGTTTTCTTTGTACATTTTCTATCGCTTAAAACGTTTTTACGGAAATAACGAACACGTCCTTTATCGAGCTAATATAGTAAAGCTGGAGAGTGTACAAAGCTAGTGACAAAGAGACGAAGAGAGTGGGAGAAGGGTGAGAGAGAAAAAAAGAAGTTGCAACAGTTACTGAAAGAAATAAATTTGAAACGGTATTGAACGGAAATTGTTTTTGGTGAAGAAGTTGAAAGGTTGTAAGTAAGAGAGAAAAAGAAGAGGACGCCAAAGTTATGGAGTATGTACAAATTAAAGATATACGCCCCGGTCAAAAGAACATCAATGTGGTGTTTATTGTCCTCGAGGTTGGCCATCCTACCATTACCAAAGAGAACCGCGAAGTTCGAACGTTCAAAGGTATGCACTATATAAAAAATAGTTTTTATTGTTTTTAATTTATTGTATACAATTTTTTTCAGATTGTTATTATTTATATAATTTAAAATTACTTATTACGTGTTATGTTCATAATTATTTAAATATTTATTATTGGAAATTAACTTCTATTAGCATTAATCTGATACAAAATAAAATAGAATATAGATATTTTTATTAAATTTAATAAATTGTTTGAATGATTTGCTTATATTTTTTATATAAATTTTGCAAATCGTTTCATTAACAAGCATCAACTTTTCAAAATGCTAGGTAATTTATTGAATTTCTTAAAATGTGATAAAAAAATGATACGACAAATTATTATTTCAGTATAATCTTTTAAATAATTTAAAATTATTGTTCATCATAATAATTATCAGTTTTTATGAATTTTTCATAAATAATTAAAATTTAGTACTAATTTTCGATATTCAAATTGATATAGTTTCTTTTAATTTAATTGCAGTAAGAATCTGCATTATCGACTTCAAATCGCATGAATTAATATAATTGAACATTTTTTTAATTGTTATAATTAGGACTTGTTTGAATTATTTTATTTTATGATATGTCATGTCAAATATGTTTTTAAATTCTTTTAGTTGCCGACAGTACCGCATGCATCAATGTATCTATATGGGACGAACCTGGTACTCTGTTACAACCAGGCGATATAGTACGATTGACCAAAGGTTATGCCTCCGTTTGGAGACAATGTTTAACTTTGTATTCTGGTAAAAACGGTGATATACAAAAGATCGGAGAGTTTTGCATGGTCATTAATGAACAGCTGAACATGAGCGAGCCTAATCCTGTATTATCAGCACAATTGGTGAATCAAGGATCGGTACAGACCGGTAACAACAACGTCACCAATAATGGAAATGCTAACAATGTTGCTGGACCCCCAGTAAGATCTTCACTGGTAAAATAGAAAAAGCTTCTTTTTTTATTTTTCATATTTTTTTTTTTATTTATTTACTTATTTAATCTATCATTAGTATTAATCATTTTATTGCGCTTCATATTTCAGTTTTTAAAATGTGGTGTTAATTATTCGTATTTATTTTAAAGATAGAGTGCGCGATTTAACAATAAAAAGTAAATTGAATGTTTAAAAATCAAAACTATTTTGTTCTATATCCAAACTAAAGTACAATTACAAATTATAGTAATAGTTTAATACATTATATTATAATAATAATCTTAAAAGTCTAAAATATCAAAAAAAGGATTTGTACTTGCATTATTTTTTACTACACTCATTGAAACGCATTCTTCCGATATAAAAATTTAAATTTAATGCTTAAATTTTGCATATTTAAGTTATATTAAATATTAAGCATACATATTAAGTTAACATAATAATTCGATTACCAAAATAATACGCGATTGAACTAAGAACTTTATGTACATGAATTAAATCGTCAAATTTAAACGCAATTTTATCCAGAGTAATTTTAATGTAAAATATTATTAATCTAATTTTATCTTTTTAAATTAAACTAAAATGCTATTTTAAAAAATATCTTTATATTTTCAAAATTATTGCATTAAAAAGAAAATTCATGATATTAAAGAACTTTTTAAAGTCGGTAATAAAAAAGATGTTTATCTCTCAATTAAACGAGTTAAAATAAAACGATTTTAATAACAGCTTCATAAAATTAATTTACAAAAACAATTTGTCATGTATCGAATGACGTTTCGCGTCCTCGGTTCACAACCCGGCAAACGAAAATGAAAAACTTCATTACTTTTTCTTCGATCGTGTACTAGCATGACCCTTGCAAGCTCACATATCTATACTTAAGCATTATTTTTTTGCTTTGCAAATAATTTTTTGTCGCATAACACTTTGTTTTTATTGCTATCTTTACGCAATGCCCGTATTACACAAGGACGAATTATAACCAACGCTAGTTCTCAAGAGATCTCATTGTTCTTTTTTACTTTTTTGTTGTTTCTTTTTCTTTTTTTTTTTTTTTTTTTTTTTTTTTTACGTTTTTACAGACGACGCAGAGCAATGCGACGGTGCCGACGACTTCCGCATCCAGCAATTCAGCTCCATCCGGTAAAGGTGGAAATGGTGGGAATTCTAATACCAGTAACACTGCACAGGTAAGAGTTGTCTTGTAATAAAAAATATTAATACTAATAATTGATATAATAATATTTATCATGGAACTTTGATAAACGCTTGTAAAACAACTATAAATTTAATCGCATATTAAAGAATATCATAATCATTGCTTTTGCAAATTTTATGAATGAATGCCTTAATATTATAATTACAAACCTGCAATAGTTTTTGGGGTGATATTGACCACCTCAGAGTAATCTAAATATGATGTCAATCTTTTTTTTTTTTTTTTTTTTTAATTCAAATGTAAATTATGATGACTTTGATTATTAAATCGATAATATTTGTAATAATTGATAATTATAATAAGTATATTAATAGGTATTATTATATTAAAAAATATTAAAATTTTTTTTTTCTAATATATATTACTTTTATTTTTACGAAAATTAATGCGTGTTTTTAGAATTCGTAAAAAAAAAAAAACATAAAAATAAATTATAAAAATTAATTGAAACAGATAATACAGATAATGGAATAAATATGTCAAGTATATTTTTGATTTATATTTAGTATTTTTCTATTTTTCTCTAAAGATAAGAGGATCAATTATCGATTGAATTTATGCTTTTAATATGCTAACATTAATAATAATACGCGTACATTTTTAAGTTATCTTTCAAATTGGTAGAATTATTATGAACGTTTAATATTTATATAAAAGTCCTAACGTTTATTAAAATAAAATTTGAATAGTAAAACGATTTTTATTACTTTTAACTGGTTACTTGAAATCGTATTAATAATTGCAGTTACACATTTTAATTTAAATTGTTAAAATATGCTAATATGCAAACATTCATTTTATGTTATAAAAAATTAGCAACAGAATATAATTTAAAAAGTTTTACTTAAAATTAAATTTAGAAAATAATCTCTAAAATATGATAAAATTATGAAATCCTTAAAAGTTAAATATATAATCATCCAGATAAGAAATCAAATTTGTAATACTATAAGTGGTTAAAATAGTTATTGCTCAAAATATAAACTGCATCAAGGCCAAAACGTTCTATGCCTTTCTACTTCATAACCAGATTTCATTCGATCCTATATTACGTAAAAAATTAATTTTTCAATTTAGAAGAATTTTTTGTGTCGATCAAAACGAAAATACCTAATTTAAAAAAAAAATAATTCCAACGAAATTGGCTTTTTTTTTTTTTTTTTTTTTTTTTTTTTTTTTTTTTTTTTTTTTTTTTTTTTTTTTTTTATTCCCATGTAAAAATTGCAGTCTCAGCAGGTATCAACGAGTGGATCATCGACGACCACGACGACGAGCAGCAGCGGTAAGGCTTCAGGAGGCGGGAAAGGTGGATCAAGAGGTCGAGGCGGTTACGGGAGAAACGGGAGCCGTTCCGATCGCAGATAGCATCACGCGGCGGCCGCGGGCAAAGCAAGTGCCACAACCACGGCTAACGCTTAAAAGAGGAAAAAAGCGCTCTCGATAGTTTCAGCTGTAACGTCGATGTCGAAGCTTCGAACGCTTTTACTGTACTTCCTCAATAATTCTAATACTTCCTTCGAATTTTTTTTCGTATACGCGTTGAGTGCGATTTAATGAAGAGAATGAGAAAGAGTGATTGTTGTAAAATAGATGTGCGTTAACATTTTTTTTCTTTTTTTTTTTTTGTTTTTGTAATGTTAGTGTAATAGGGAAAATAATAAGGAGAGGATGTTCGGTTCGCGTTTAATGAATACGTTAAAAAAAATGGAATAAAAACTTTGTGTCTAGTTCGGTGGTATACATGAAATGCTTAGTCCGCGGATTCGAAGTGACAATCGTCGATCGTCCGAGATTGCATCAGGTATGAAACTGGATATTTTTGTTATTCGTAAAAGATAAAAGTACTATTTTTGTGAATTATAAAACAAAAATAGATAAAACAAGATGTAACGTAAGTAATCATTATAATTAAAATTAATTTTTTCTGCTTTGTAATGGCTATCGTCAAAGGATATTATTTTAAAATTCATGCAATATTTTTTAAATGATAAACGTATCTATTGTCTCTGTCGTTCACTAAAATAGTTAACATAAAACTCAGAAAATTGAATAAGTTAAACACCCTTTATTTTACATTATTTAGGTAGATATTTAATTATCATTTAAATTTATGTAAATTATACTATAAAGGACGCTATAATCTTATTTTAGCTACATTAAAAAATTTATTTATCACAAATTTTTACGTATTAAAAGTAGTAGATATATTTTAAAATTTTTAGACAGTAGATTATCTATACGTCGAACATTTTTATTTATATATGATTTATTAAAATAAATTACTATCGTTTGTTTATTTGCTAAAAATTTCCTTACTATATTTTTTTTTAATGCATTTGCACAAAGTAATTCGTGCAGGCGTTAACAAATCGTATGGGTCACGCGAAATTATGAATAAAACCAAACTAAGAATTATGTGAATATTGTAAACGATGTTCGTTTTTCAAAACACGACGATGTTTATTATATTTACAATATTTAAAATAAATACTATTAGTTCCAAAATAAAAGTATTTACGTAATTATGCTTGCTTTAAACATAAATTCAATGCTTGAAAAATAAATTCGAATTTTATATATATATATTAATAATTTATGTAAATTTTAACGTTTTACTTTGTAAATAAAATCATTTCAAATTAAAAATTGAAAGTTCACTACTTCACACTGCCAATATTCAAATATATGTAATATTGTATTATTCTTCATAAATTAATATACTTTTATTTTCTTAACAATGGCATAATTTCTTAAAATTCTTAATTTTTTCAAACTTTGACAAATAAGTAAATAGTTTTCAAAATATAAATAATTTTTATCATATTTTATTTGAAAAATTAACATTAATGAAAAGTAAAACGAGTAATTATTATCAAGAAATTATATTAAGGAAGCAAATGAAAAAAGATAATTCATACTTATTCCAGTTTTTTGTTATCTCGATTAAAGAGCATTGACTAATTAATATCAATAAATAAGTTGTATTTATCACTAATTTCGTAATTACATAATATTGTAAATATGATCATTAATACGAACGAAATATATGAAATAAACTATTTTGAAATTAAAATTATAACTGCGGAACAATTAATAGAGATTATAAGACAATATATGTTAGAATCAGCATAATAAAAAATATTAGATCTTTACAAAAAATGCGTCATATTTTTAATTATAACGAAACAATAATGAATGCTTTATAATATTACTTGAATTCTGTAAACAATTATGTACACATAAATTATTCTTTATAAAATATGTAAAATAAAAATTGTAATTATGTAACTGCATAATTTATGTAGATAAATTTAGTATTAATGATGTAAAACGATTTACAAAGAAATAAAAGAAATTTATAAAATAATTAAAATTTGTAAATACATTTTTTTATATTTTTTTATTTATTCAATTTCAATTTTGATATGGTTGATACATTTTCACGACTATTTATATATGTTGTATGTTTTTAATTTAAAGTTATATTTTACAATATTAAAATTTCATATTATGAATTTTTTAAATACATTACTTTCATTATAAACGGTGAAATAACTTCAAATTGTATAGTGACCGCAAAAAGTGAATGTTTACTATGAATTAGAGTTGCGCAATTATTAAAATTAGGTCAGAGAAAGTTCTTTTAAAAAATAAAAAATACGTTCTAACAATATATAATATTTATTTGAAATATTTTCAATAATAGTGAATCTTTGTTTATAAAAATGAAAGAATTGAAAATTTATACCGGAGTAAAATATACATTATTTTACATATAAAATTGTATAATAAGTTTACTGTATTATAAGTTTGCTCACTTTAAATTAAACAAATCGATGTTTAGAAATATTTTATCAAATCAAATTATCATTATATTTAACTAAAAATTATGCCATATTTTGAACAATTTTGTTCTATGCTAACAAACACTTTATACTATAAAAATCAACAATGAATCAAATATCTACATAAATTCCTTACGCTATTTTAAAGCAAGTCTTGTATTTACAAATTATGTATACACGTTCGAAAACCCACAGTTGATGACCATACGCCTACACGTCAACATTGTACACCTACGGAGAATACATAAAACATTTGCCACGCGCGTAAATTCGAGCCTGTCAGCGACGCGCGCAGTAGAGCAACAACAGTTACAGCTGTTATTGAGCCATTTCGTCACCGGGAGAGTCGATGACATCAAGGAGCCGGCACCGGAGTCGCCAAGTGTCAAGGCCAATCAGATTAATATTTGGATCTCTTGCAAGACTTTAGCATCCAATTTAAGTTATATATTAAATTCGGCGGTTTTTTTATTTGAGGTTATATTTACTTGACTTACTGTGTTCCTACATATATCGCCATTCTCTGCAAGAGAAGGGGCAGCAATGTTTAAAATTCCTTGATTTGTTATTTTTCAAGTTTTATAATTCCCGCCTAATTGAGATAAGAGCAATTAATGATAAATAATCGAAACTTCTAATACTGCAATCTGTTGCAGAGGAAGTAATGCTCGAAAAGGTAATTTTATTGACGATTTTGTCATAACATATGTATTAAAAATAACGTACTTTTTAATAGTTTTATCTCATTTGTAATTTATGAAAATATTTAGGAGACTTACTGGAATCATCAAATTTTTTTAAATATGTTTTTATGATGCAGTAAAAAATAATTTCATGCTATTCTAATATTATGAGCCAAAATATTTTGAATCAAAATTTAAAATTAAATTTTTTTTGGTAACTGAATTAAATAAATTTCAAAATATACTTGAGATTGGCCATGTATTGTTTTGTCTTTAATTTCAGCTATTTCAACAATATAATATGTATTTGAACTTAATGGAATTAATTTAGGTGATGGAGGACAATACCACACTTTATCTATGCTAAAAATTGTTTAACATTTGTTTTCCTTATTACTTAAATGGACTGAAGGTAATATTTTAATTCTTTCATTAGTACTGTTTGAATTATACCTGGATTAATAAATTTACATTAAAAAAAAATAATTACTTTTATTAATATCATTTATTAATAAAATTTAAAATAACTACTATGATAGCTTGAGTATTTTAATTATCTCCCATTGTCAAATTAATTGTATTGCAATAAATTAATTGATTTTTAAATCCTATTCAAAATTTTTTTTTTTTCATATATTAATTATTATTATTTGTAAAGGTTTTCATAGAAATATGTCAAGATCGAATGTTAAATATGAACTTACAAGAGATAAGGAGGATACAAATGATTATTTCTTGCAGCATGTACAGGAATATCAAAACGTATCAAAAAAAGTTTTTTTTTGGCGTAAGATGATGCAGACTATAATTCTTATAGCCGCATATTTTGTACTTTCGATTGGACTTAATTTTTATCAAAAATGGCTTTATGGAACTTATGTAAGTTAGGAAAAAATAAAACATATGTTGAAAACATTTGAAATTTATTAACAAGAATTTCTTTAAAATTCTATAATTTTAAACTGATTATTACTATTTTATGCAATTAAAAATTAAAGAATTAAATGCTCTTTAAAATAAATTAAAAATAAAACTTTTTTTTTAAGAAATTAGATTACCCATTAGCTGTGGTAAGCTGTCATTTGGTGTTAAAATTTTTTTTATCAAGCCTTGTAAGGCACATAAGAAGATGCTGCAAAACACAGCAACAAATTTGTCGACTGTCGTGGCAAACTATTTTGTGGACTTTAGGCCCACCAGGTATTGCCAGTGGTTTAGACATTGGATTTTCGAACTGGGCTATGTCTCTTATCACTATGTCTTTGTAAGTATTGAAAAATATATAAAATTAAAATTTTATTTTTTCAACACAATTTGTTTTTATATAAAAATATATTTAATAAAGAATAAAAAAAATTTTAAATTAGGTAAATGTTTAACATAAGTGTTTATTTTATATTTTAAAAAAACTTATAATAAAAAACTAAAGAAAATGAAATCCATTACATTTTTTATAATATTTTCGTAATTAAAAAATAAATAATTTTAATTTTTTTTAAGTATACTTTTACTGTCAATTAAAATATATATTTGGAATTCAAAATGCATTTAAATAATTAATAAACAGTTAATAATTCAACTTTTTAAGGTACACTATGACAAAATCGACCACAATTATTTTTATTCTTGGATTCGCTTTGCTTTTTAAACTTGAACAAAAGGTATGTACATAAATATCAAAATCTAATTATAAAATTAATTTGCTATGAGATTAACATGATTAAAATTAAAATAAATTTAATTAAAGCTAATAAATATTTAAAAATTTATTTTTCAGTCATGGTTACTAGGAGGAATAATATCTATGATATCAAGTGGCTTAGTAATGTTCACGTATAAATCAACACAATTTAATTTGATAGGTTTTATATTATGTCTTCTTGCTTCATTCATGAGTGGAATACGCTGGACAATGGCACAAATGATAATGCAAAAATCTAAACTTGGATTAAAAAATCCTATCGATATGATGTATTACATGCAACCATGGATGTTGCTATCTATTTTTCCAGTAGCCATAATAATTGAAGGAAATGAAATATATGAAGGTCTTCAAAATGTTAGTTGGAATAACTCTATGCTTATAATGTCTACAATTTTTGTTGTTGTGGGAGGAGCCATATTGGCATTTAGTATGGAAGCACTAGAGTTTATGGTTGTTACTTATGGTTCTAGTCTAACTCTATCTATTTCTGGAATATTCAAGGTAAAATTATTAAATTATATTTACATTAAAAAATATTTTTAGTTTAAAAACATTAATAATATTATTAATGTATAAATTGAAATACAATACTAAGTAGAATTTAAAATTAATTAAAAAAAAACATTGTTCGACTTATTTTATTTAATTATTTCAATTTAAATATAAAATGTTACTTTTTTTTTAAGGACATATGCATTCTGGTCATAGCGTATGAATGGAAAGGAGATCGAATGAGTGGCCTTAATTTTGTAGGTTTACTTATGTGCCTTGGTGGAATAATTTTACATGTAATACAGAAAATAATGATAAGTAAAAAAGAGGTAGTTAATGAACTGGAATTACAATCAAATTCAATGGGTACAAGTTGCTCAAAATCAGATGAAACCACAGATACAAATTATCCACTTATAATGCAAAAATCAAGTTCTTTAACAAATTTACTTAATGCTAATTTTAGTTCGGATGAAGAAGACGATTTTAGAAGAGAAAACTCAAAACAATTGTTGTCTGATATCTTACAAAGAAGAGAGTGAAGAGAACGATAGAACGATATTTTATTTTATATTTAATTTTACAACATTCCTTAAAGCGTTAACATACTTTTGGCTTTTTTAAAGAAATAGTCATAAGAATTTTCATATTTCAGAAATCGACATAATTATTTTATTTAGTCACTAGCTAGTAAGAAATAATTAAGTTAAAAAAAGCGATTGAAAGCGTTCCTTTTTAGTTCAACGTAAATGCAAATAATTACGACTAACTACATTGTGTTAATAACAATTTATTGCATATTTAATAATATTCTACGATTTTACGTAGAATTTGATTTTCTGATAGTCAAGAATGCATAAAAGTTTGTCTTACCAAAGTTGAAATGATTTATTTCAACAATTTTTTAATCTAGTATCAAAGATGCCATATTAAAATTAACCAGAGTAAACACAATATAAATATAAATCTATTGATGATGTATTCTAAAAGAATATATTTAAATTTTGAAATTTACATTATCGATTTACATTTATGCACATATGAATTCATATAATAAAATTTCAATATATTCGGATTGAATACATCATTAAAAATGTGCATAAATATTCACGTTTAAATATTTTTTAAGTAAACAGATCTTTTATGAAGAATATTTGATTAATAAATTAAAATACAGTTATAAAGATTTTATATTTTACAAAAAAAAGTTTTAAGCTTTTTATGATAATTTTATATAACTGTATTTTAAAAAAAATTTAATATTAAATTTTTTTTGCAAATTTACGTTTATAGTTACCTGTGATCATTATTCTGTCTCACCATTTTAGGCTGAGCAGTCTATTATAATTCCTATTTAAATAATTTGATAAATACGTTTCATTTTGTAATATTGCGATTATTTCTAATATATATACATATAAAGTTTAATGTTCATGATTTATATACGAAATTATTTAATAAGGAAGAAAAAAACAAAATATAATAATAAAATTTACAGTATATTTTTCTATTTATATAAAGCATAAATATACATCTTCAAATTGAATTACTTTTGTATGCACTTTACAGTTTTTTCAATTGTTTTTAAAAATAATATTGTAAGCATTTATTGCCATAAGTATAAAAACGCACTTAATTTTTGTAAAATATTTTAGTACAAATAGATAATAATGTAAAAATTTGAATAGCATAACACAAATAATGTACTAAATACGAAATATCATTTAAAAAGAATTTTAAGAATATTATATATTACTATTGTAATAAAAAGTAGAATATTAATCATAAATCATTTTATTAATTTATGGTTTGAAAAATTATGTATTTAAATACATTTGAAATCACAATCGTAAAACTCGTATTTATAAATTTAATATCAAACATTTAGTAATTTTGTACAAAAAAAGAAGTTTGTGAAAAATTTAAATTTCAGAGAATGTGCGCATGGAAATTTGGATAGAACATAAATCTTTCAATATAACTTATAAATAAGAATTCGGTATGAAAGAAATAGTGTTCATTGTTTTTACATAAATGTTTAAAATTCTTGAAAATGAAAGTTTAATCTCACTATAAACAATAAAAAAATCTTCACAAATTTACTAGATATTAGATACTTTAGTGACCTATTTAATCAAGCGGCAGTGATGACATTCTATGTTTCAATCGCACGACTATCAGGCAGTACGTGAAATTTTTAGAAGTATTTGAGAAACCTACCACAAAATTGACTAATACATACATAGAACGACTATGCTTTATAAGGCAAGCAAAAATGTTGCCTTAAGTTTTTTTCCTAAAAAGTAATATTTTCTTTTTTGTAACAATCCTAGTTTGTTTATTTTATCACTGCGACATTAAAATTGTCTGCTACTTTTAAATGGCTGTCAAAAATCTTTAATAAATAATCTCTTTTGACAAGCGCATGTTTTTCTCGCAATATTACCTAAAAACACAATCCGATATAAACGAGTTCATAAATACAGTCATCTATCAAATAAATAATTCATATTTTTCTATTTAGTTTGTTTCATTTGATTAGTCTTTTTAGATTTGGCTTCGATCCGTTCTTTTAGTTTACGAATAAGATCGTTCAATTCGTTCTGTTAAAATTTAATAAAGATTATTTAAATGAATAATAAATACTATTAGTAATAATTATGTTTTTATAAACATATTAAATGGAAAAATTTAACTTACCTCACTATACGTATACATGAGTATGCAATTTTTTAAAACTTGTTTTTTCTTCTCTATATATTGTATAGCATGAGTTAGACAGAATATGCTTTCATCTGAGGGATTACTTACTAGAGAAACAAACAAGTTTGCTCGACAATTATCACATTCATAATCACCCTCATCTTCTTTTACTTTTTTTCCCTTCCCTTTTTTTTCATTTTCTGGTAATGGTAGCTTTTCAGTATTCGTGAGGCCTAAATCTTTCAACTTCTTACGATTTTCTATTTCTTTATCACAAACTTTAATAACAGTTGGTAAAATCTGAAGAAAAAAAAACGCATTTACATAGAAATTTTCAATTGATATTATTTAATTAGAAATGCTATTCAATGTTTACCTGTTTAAGTACATCAATATGAGATCTAGAATCATTAATAATGCTAAATAACAGTCTTTCAAATGAAAAAATTGAAGGCTCACAACTGTCATGTATGTCCTATAATAAAATATATAATTCATTAATATAATCGAAATTTTCTTTAAAATTATGTTATGAAATATGTACTTTGAACACTTGTTCAGCTGTTTCCAGCCACGATGGCTGAGCAAAATAAACGCTTTCAGATACGACGTAGCCTGTGCAAATACTTGAAGTAAAAGCCTTGGGAAAAACTATTATAAACTGACCAGGTTCCTGTACGGTCTGACACAAAGGCACGCCATTGCTCACGAGCATGTCAGGTGGTACCATTGCAGTATCCGAGGGCAACCAGATTGTTTTATTTTTACAATATCGGGGAAACATTTTAGTTAAGGCTTTGCGAAAGGTGCTGTTCTGCTCATCAGGAATGCCATACCAGATTTTCTTTGCACCCGTGTGTAAGTACTCTATCCATGGAAGCCCATGTGGATCACGATACCAACAACATGCGCTAAACAGCATTCCCACGTGCAAAGTTGGTACTGTTACTCCTTATAAAAAAAATTATCTTCGTTTATTGAACTGTATTATGCTTACTTTATACAATAATATTATTATTTAAAATTTTAAAATTTAAAGAATTAATTAAATATATTCAAATTAATTAAGCACATTATTTTTTTATATTATTAAATAATCAAAAATTATTTATATTTAATCATTAAAATTAAATTAGCTTTAAAATAAAAGTAAAGTATTTGTTAATAAAAAACGATGTACATCATAAGAATAGTTGGTGTAAAAATAATCAATATAATGTAATAATCAAAAACTTACCCATTTGCGGACCAAGAGCTCGTAGCACCGATCCAGCATTATTAGTAAGAATTTTGAGATTCCACGGATGCCGAGCGAATGGACTATTCTTTGCTACAGAGAAACCGAAGCCACGTCCACTCGAATCGATGCTCGCAGCATGTACACACACGTGACGTTTCTTTTCAACGACATGTCGCCAGAAGGCAGCTTCCACTTCATCAGCTGATGCGCCTTCCATTTCACTTGCCGAATTTTGATTATCACCAAACCACATACGTTGCGTGTTACGTGCAATTCTGTAGAAAGCGTTTAAAGGCATATTCCTACCCTATATAAAAATAATTAGGTGATTCGAGAAATTTTTTTATCAATTAGGATATAAAAATTAAAAAATAAATTATAAAAATAGAAAGAATTAAAAGATAAAAAAATTTTAAAAAATGTTGTAATATTTTTTCATCTAAAACAAAATGTGTATCAATTCCTATATCGCTAAATCTAATTTAATGCGTAGCGTTAAGAAAATCCATAAATGTTAAAATTATATACCTTTATTATGCATTCTTCAATTTCTTCTACGCTATCTTCTTCATCTTCATCCTCAGTATCAACTGACTGCATTTCTTGCCTATCCCTTTTTTCCCTTCTTGCCCAATCGGCTTCTACATCTTTAAATAGTTTATCTCTTTCATCTGTGGAATAACATTATAACTTAATATTATATTTAATTTTTAAATTAGTATTACACAAATAATAACCACTTCAATATATGTTTTATCATAATTAAAACTAAATATACTAATAATTAAAACCACAACTGACCTTGTGATAAAGTATCATAAGGAAGTAAATATTTGCAATAAATATCGTCTAATTTAGTAACCCGATCTTGTGCCGATCTTGGAATCTTCATTCCATCGGCTACTTTTTGCCATTTTTTCTTTTCTATTACTTCCTTTAATCCACCCATATTTTGTACAGTTTGGTATAAATGTGGCAGATCAACCTCCATACCGCCAATCTAAAAATTGTTAATTGTTTTTATATTTGCCATTAATAATGTAAACAAATAAAATTAATAAATATTTATGTATATATATATATGTGTATATACCCATGGTGGCTGCGTTAAAGTTATACTTTGTGTAGCTAAATACTTTTTTATAGCCATCATTTCTTTTACATTCGGACCCCAACGATTAAGCATACGATGTACATAATGATTATAAGCAGTAAATCGCATATCGTCCGATACTTTACATTCAGGCTATAATTTAAAATTAAATAAACTATAGATCATAGAATTTAAATTATATAATTTAAAAAAAGGTAAAAATTTCAAAAACTTTATATCTAAATTTTAGACATTTAAAGAAAAAAACGAATAAAAAGATAAATTATATTAAGTTTATATTTACTTTAAAATTCGAAGGCGGAACTACTTTGCAAATTCCAAACTTTTCAGCGATCGGACGTATTTTATCTATATATTCTAACGGGTCTTGAAAGTCTTTTTCCGAAGGACGAAAAGTCGGAGCCTCTACAAGACGTGCTTCTTCATTCGCATTCGTTTTCGGAAACATTGTCTTGTTTATGGGTGAATACATTTCCGTATGATTTGCTTTAGCTTGAGCTCTTTTTCCTCCTTTTACAGTTTCAGTTGATATTTTTCTTTCTCTTGCACTACTCTTAGGTGACTTTATAATTTTTTCAGGACTAGGTGTTTTACGCTACAATTAAAAGTAATTTTTAAATTTATTGCATATTTTTGAACAATGTTAATATTTCTAAAATATAGTAATTATTTTTTTACTTAAAGATTAATTTATGGTTTATAAAAATATAACAGTAATTAACAAACTTAACACAAAATCAAGTAAAACATGATATAAATTACTTATACAAATTACTTTTTGCTTATTCGCAATCGTTGGTATCTTAGTATTCTTCTCCGTAGGCGTTTGAAATTTAAATTCTGCATTAGAGGCATCTACAACTGAAGTCGAGGGCGCATCGAGTTGTTCTATATTAGTATTTTGGGGCGTTCTTGCAGTCGGTTGCACTGTTCCTATAGGTGGACACCTTGCCACAGATATGGGTGGCTTCGTTACTAATTTCGCTTTCAAGAGAACTCTTTGATTAGGTCCAGTAGGTCCTTCGGTGCCAAGTTTTACAGCCACTCCCTGAATGAGTTGCTGACCTCCTTGGGCTGAAGCATTGCGCGTCACTGCCTGTAAAGGGATGTAGAAAAGTTGACCGTTGTCGTCGTCGTCGTTATCTGCGTTAGCATCCGTTTGAGTCGAGATTTCGGTACTCTTTTGTATGCCACTAGATTCATTGCTCTCCGCTGTCGTTGACTGCTGATGTTTATCTTGTTGCTTTTGATCATCCAGGTTTACTTGAACCGCTATAGAAGCGCTATAATTTACATTGCTCCAACTTGTTGTTAGCTTGTCTAGTGGTAACACCTGAAACGTACATATTTTTTATGAAATTAGAAAATTATTTATAAAAATAAATATGTAAATAAAATCTAGAATAATTACCTGTATATTTGTTAAATCTGCGAAGTTTTTTGGAAGCTCGAAGTTTTTTGGCGTTGTTTTTTCCAACAGCGGAGGCGATTTTTCTTCGTCTTTCCGAGCTTCCCCTGGCGAGTTTAAAGGCTCGGTCCCTTTTGTTGCTCCCTCGCCACTTTTGTTTATCGTTTCAATATCGATTGTTTCTGTACTCGTAGATTGTAACTTATCCGACTCATTAGTCCCTGTTAGAAAAAAAAAAAAAAAAAAAAAAAAAAAAAAAAACGGAACATTTAATTTAAAAAACAACTAATTTATTATTCATTATATTAATTAAATTTAAAACCTAGATATATATTTTTGTTTATTTATTTTCAAACTAAAATCACACGTACTTTTTATAACTTTGCATCAGAAACTATAAAATCTTACAATATATCAGAACAGTTTGCATACTGACCTTTGTAATTAGCAGAGTCTTTTGCGATAACGTCTTTTGCCTTTCTGCGAAACGGCGTGCTCACCGGTACTTCGGCCTCGCTTTCGAACGCGTAGACGCTGCTCTCGTTCTCGGGGGAGAAAGCCGAGGCGTTGCTCGCGGGTTTCCGTTCTTTGACTTTTGGCAGAAAGGGCTTTCTTTGATGAAAAAAAACCTTCTTTTCGGGGCTACTCAATGACTTTTTCTCCGACGAGTCGCCTACGGAATTTGCGTCAGACTTTGACACTGCGTCGCTGTCCGCTGAAAATAAGCGCGTTAACGATGCATAATATTAATTTCTGTTTAATTATTAAATCATTGAAAATTATTTTTTAATCTTCACTTTTATAGTATTTGAAAAATTCATAATTTCAAATTAATCTTTGTTAAAATCAAATACTATATGGACATTTTTTTTTTTTTTTTTTTTTTTTTTTTTTTTTTTTTTTTTTAAGGCATATAGACAAATAAAAATTACTTTTGAATTTTAAGAATAAATTCTTTTAACATCAATAAAATTCTTTTTTTTTTTAAATCAAACAATTTTAACACAAAGAAATTTAATAATGACTGTAATACAAGTTTTAAATCTCAAATTTAACAAAAAAAAAATTTTTTTTATCGTAACGTGTTAAAAATATGGCTATAAAATTGAATGATTAATTAGCAGATATTTTAAAAATTCTAAAATTTATGAAAAATCACAGCATTCGAGTCAAGACTAACCTGGATCATCGCCAAAAGATGAATCCTTGCTCATTTTTCTATTCGGTGGTGTTACCGGCGAATCTTTCTTCTCTTTAACACTTAATGGTACCGGAGATTTTGCTTTACTCGCGATAGGCAACTGCGGCTTAACTGGAGAAATTTGACTACTCGAAAGAAAAACGGATGGCATTCTATTTGAGCTTAACGCGGATGAAGTTTTTTTCAGTCTGTCCGATAGCTTTGAAAGAGTAACGTTGACCGGTCGTACAAGATGCTGAATCTTTGGCGAAATCGAAAGGTGTCCATGAGTCGGCGTCGTTGGCATAGACAAGTCGCTTTTATGTTTGTCCAATGTGACATCATATTTGAATCCTGCAACAATTTCCATTTCGGCCTTGCTTTCCTCCTTCGCCATAGAGCTTTCGTTTAACCATTTTTCAATCTGCTCGTTAGACATGTTAACGCGCTCTTTACGCCCGTGGGTTGTTAACGATTTTGGCATGTCGATTATGTTAAGCGAAGTCGTTGAAGTAGAAGACACCTTAGAATGAATATGCGTCTATTTAATTTTTTAGTTATTGAATTTTTATTTGCATGACTAAAATTTTTTATTTTAAAATTGAAATATAAAAATATATTATTGAAATTTAATAATTTGAGTAAAAATTATGAAAAACTTTAATAAAAAAATGTGTCTTTTGCACCAGAAATGGAAACAATGTCTAGTTAAAAAACAAATATTGAAATTTCTTAATTATTTTTATAATAATCATATTATAATTTATCTACGTTCACTTTATAACATACCTTAAGCTCCCCAAAATCTGGCTCCAATTTAACAGACATATTTGTCATACCACTTCCTATTAATTGATCTTGCATTGATTTGATACAAGAAAATGTATCTATTTTGATATCCATCTTTTTAATATCTTTTAAAGTCGATGAATTTGATAAAATATCATTTGTTTTCATTATGTTTACCTTGCTATCTATATCTTCAAATAAACTACTATCTTTCATATTGAATTGACATGTATTAGTCAATTTCGAAATAGATTTTTTTGTAAAACCTCTAAATGATTCTTCATCATCAGACATTTTGGCAGTTGAAATTTCAGTCGCGGCCTTATTCTTCAGCGCCTCTACTGTAGATTTTGAATTTGCATTTACAGCTGTTGCAGTCTTTGCAATTTTCAACTCAGTTACCTTTTTGGCAGATTCTTCCTTTTCATTTTCTTTTCGTTTCTTTAACTTATTAAGAATTGTCCCCAGAGTCTCTTCCTCAGAATCTTCACTTTTCTCTGCACCTTTATTTTTGTTTTTAGGTGCTTCAGACTTTTGCTTTAAAGAGATTTCTTTTTCTTTTTCCTTTTCCTTTTCCTTTTCTTTTTCCTTTTCTTTTTCCTTTTCCTTTTCCTTTTCCTTTTCCTTTTCTTTTTCCTTTTCATTTTCTTTTTCTTTTTCCTTTTCTTTTTCCTTTTCTTTTTCCTTTTCTTTTTCTCTTTCTTTTTCTCTTTCTTTTTCCTTTTCCTTTTCCTTTTCTTTTTCTCTTTCTTTTTCTTTTTCTTTTTCTTTTTCTTTTTCCTTTTCCTTTTCCTTTTCCTTCTGTTTCTCTTTTTCTTTTTCTTTCTCATTTATATTAATATCCCGTTTGCGCTTAGCACCTATCATTATTTTTTCCTTGATTGTTGCCTCTTTATTAACATTTTCTTTAATATTATTACCCTCTTTATTACTTTTAAGGTCATTTTGAGATTCTGTATTTTTCGACACTTTAGTGGATTCGTGACCAATATTTTGTTGTGTTTCATTTGCTTTTGCGAAACTTTTTCTAGATGACAAACTGCGACTAGATCTCAAATTGCGATTTTCAAGCTTCTTATCTTTGACAATATTTGATGGAGCAGATCGTCTTGTTATCGTAGTTGTTTTAATTTCTTCACTCGTCTCTTTCGAACTTACCGATTCGTCATCACTATTCAACTCACAATACTTTTGCACTTTGATAAGACGCTTATTCTTTATAGGTAAAGTCGATTTTACAATTTTTCTCTTTATGGATTTACTATTGCTGTTATTGAAAAGAAAATAGAAAAAAAGTCTTAATTACTTTTCTATTAATATAACTACAAAAATTAATAATAGATTTTAATATAAAAATGTATAAGGAATAAACTTAATAAAAATTTTAAATATTTTAAATAATAAAGTATTTTCAAGTAAATTTTATAGTTGAATAAAAATTGCTTATGTTCCGTTTTGTTTGTTCTTATACATTTCTCTTCAATTAGTGCATAAATTTAATAAATTATAGTTGTTTACATTGATTAGCATTATTTTGATTATTAATAACTTTCTGTAATGTATTCTAAATTTTTAACTATTATTTAAAATAATTGAATCTGGTTAAATTTTTTACCTGAGGTTGTTGATTACTTTCTTCTCTTTCTCCTTTGCAGTTGAAGAAGTGGTATTATTGGTTGTCAAATTTTTTTGCAATTTTACTTTAGCTTTAATTTCATTTTCCGTTTGAGCAATTTTTCTAGCATTAGGTAGCTCTGGGAAGCTATCCAATGATAAATTATCATCATTTTCTAGATCTGGACTTACAAGTTTTCTGCCAAGTATTTCCATATACACGGCAGCGGCTTCTTTTGTTTTTCTTGTTGGTCTTTTTGATAAATTTGTAGGTACAGATGGTGTAGAAGTTGCCGAGCTAACATCAGTATGTGAACGAGTTACACGTCTTACTTCTACCTTTTTATTACTTTTATCAAGAATTTTTTTTTGCAATGGCTTTGTTGGCACTATTTTTGCCGCAGTCTTTTTGGCAGTGTTACTTTTTACCGAACCTGTTTCAGTACGTGACACAACTTCTTTTGAAACTATTGGTTTTTTCTTCAATTTTGCAGGAAGTTGTTTCTTTAAAGATTTGAGAGGTAAACTTTTTTTATCACTTTCAAGTAATCCTGTGCTCCTAAGTCCATGTCTTCGATTTTCAATGCGTGATATAACTTTTCTTTGTGCTACCACCTTTGTCACAACAGATTTTTCAGGTATTCGATCAACTGCTGTTGCACATGAGCGTGTCTTCATACAGGTCGGTTTGAATTTCTTTTTAAGACGTTGTTTTGCAAGTCTTTGTTCTTGATATTTTTTTTTAAGAGCTTGTATAGCTGTACTGGTTGTTTTAAGTTTAATTGTTTTAGGAACAGTTGTAGATATTTGTTTCTTGGAGACATTGGCAGATTTTTCTTTAACTGCTGTTGACTTTTGGGAAGCAAGTGTTGATGATCTTTGTTCAACTTTTGATGGTAGCATAGATTTTCCACAAACACCATTTGATTGAGTGTGCTGATTTGATGGTGTGGATGATTTAATTGAATCTTGTGACTTATCTTTTTTACAACTAGAGTTAAAAAAATTAAGGCTTGGAGGTAATATTGATGTACCTATAAATTGCAAAAAGTAAGTCATTATAAACCAAGTATTTTGAATGACGAATCTTTGATAAGCGTTTACATGAATTATTTAATAATTATCAAATTTTTTTACTATCTATTCATTTATTTCTTAATTTAAAAATTATAATTAACAAACATGTTTAGCTTTGTAATAATAATTTGAATAAAAAATTAATAAACTTTTTAAAATTATTTTCTTTGAAATTTTTTATTTTTCTATTGAATATAGTAAAAAAAAATTATATTTAATTATGCATAATTACTATTAAAATAATTTGATTAATGATAACGAACTATAGCAATGTATAACATAACAACAAATTAATTTAAAATCAGCAATATATTTTACCTCGAAAACAAAGAAATGTTAAAAAGTCTTCAGTATTTGGTCGTTTGTGGGTAATTAATTCAGTAAATACAGCTGGTTTTGCTTTTTCTTTTTCTTTAATGGGTGTATTTGTAGAACTAAATACAGGGGTAGCAGCTCCTTGAGCAAATTTTCTTTGTGCATGAATTTTAGTTCTAGTTTAAAATAAACATAAATTAAAATTAAAATAAAAAAAAAACAGTCAAATAATTTAATTAAAATCAAAATTAAATAACCAAAATGATTTTAATTATTTACCTCTTTGGAGGTTCTCCAAGTGGATCCATGAGATCCACAAGGTCTCCTTCTTTCCTTTTTCTTTTGTCATTTCGACTTAAAACCATTTTTTAATGCAACAGACTTGTCAAATTTTTATTCCATTACGCAGAGACAGCTATATTAATTTCATAAAAAAAAAAAAAAATTAATAAATTTGATAAGCAATTATAATAATATATTATACAAATATTATAATGAATAATGTGAGTACTTAAATAAAATATTTCATTTCATACATATAAATATGAAAACACTACAAATTATTTAGAAATCTTAAGCTTAGAAATAAATAAAAATATAAAAAATTATACGATTAATTATATTTAAAAACTCTATAAAATATTCATTATTCAATTTAACATTAATTTGTATGTCAACACAAAAATTTATGTTTATATAGTAAGTAAAGTAAAATATAACAGTAAATATTGGTTAATATCTTTATGAAATTTATAAATTTCATTTTTATTTTAATTTTGAATTGAAAAAATGTAATTTAAAATATTACATGTTGTTGAAAACTGTAGAAAAAAAATAAAAAACTCTAATTACAGTGTAAAAATTCGCGCAAGAAAATTCTTAATAATTGTTAATAAATAATCACTGTTATGATAAATAGAAAATTAAAATAAGATTAAATGTAGAACGAAAGGCATGTCCGTAATTGTACATATTAACTACATTCACACGTATTTTTATATATACAACATACGTACGCGTGATTCAAGCAAAGGGCAATGGCTATAAAACTTTTCTCTAACGGAGCAAAAAAAGGATGGAAGGATCATTTTATTTTACTCCGCTTTTATGCATGTCCTACAATGCGATTCCCCAAGATATAGAAGACAATATACCTCGCGCGTCGTTTCGCGACGGCTGCAGCTGGCGTTTTTCTTTCCCTTTATTGTACGATATAAGTAAAACCAGCCCCTGTAAAAAGATTTCACTTCCGTTCTCTTGCTTTCCTTCGTGTATCACTTAGCTCGTTTCTTCACTCTTCAATTTTACTATTTAGTATCGAAATATGTATAATAATCACACGAAGGTGCGCGCTTACTGCATGCGAAAAATTCGCGCAGTGCACACACCCACGCAATAGGACGCACAAGGGCCAATTGAGGCCGCGCCAACACAATTGTTTATGAAGGAAAAATTAAATGCCAGAAACTATGGCACGCGCTAGTTGCTGCTAGCGCAAGATCCCCCCGATAGTCTTGAACTGACAGTCAGTGACCAGTGTAAGACGGTGTATGCAAGCTGTGCTCATATCCAATATATAATTTCTTTTGCTCCAATTTTTTATTGAGATTTATTGTAAAATATTTTGTTATTTTATTGAATCATTAATATAACCAAGCAAAATTGCAACTATTATTAACAAAAAATATATTTTTTATGATTCATCGTTAGTAAATGATTTCCTTATTATAAATGAATATTTATTTTTATAATAGTTACGAAAAGACTGACTTAATATTTAAAATATTAAACCAATTGTAGATGGCGTGTAACGACCCTTTGTAGTTACACCTGTATACCTGGTACAATATATATATATATATATATATATATATATATATATATATATATATATATATATATATATATATATATATATATATATACATGACAGCATCTTACGTACACCATTAACATATTGAAGAGGTTAAATTATCATAAGCGCAATCATAACAAAAGATGGGATACTACATTGAGAAACAATTTTTATTTGATTATCTGTAAAGTTAAGAATAAAGGTACGATAATTATTTTCTTTTAAAGAAGATTAAATAAAAAATTATATGTATAATTAAAACGAAAATGTTAATTTAAAAAATACAATAAATTTAAATAATGTATTTAAATTAAGAATTTTTAAATAAAATACTTAAATATATTAATATTACAACATATTGTAAAATTTGTTGCAGATAAAAACTTTTACTTGTTAAAGATAATTTAAAATAGACAAGATGAATATTTCTATGCAACAATCTGGTCCTATAGGAATGAATCAAATGGTGCAACCTAATGCTGTTCAACTATCTTCTGCTCAACATGGAATTCATCCTACTCAAACTCCAATTCAGCAATCTCAAGAAAAAGTCGATAATATTTCCAAAGTCAAATCATTAATAGGACCATTGCGTGATTCACTATCAGTAGCATTAAAAAGTGCAGCTCAAACACTACATCAAAACAGTTTAATAGATATATCAAAAGGCATTGATCCTCCTGACCAACGTTTTAATAAAAATATAGAAGAGTTTTATTCAATCTGTGATCAAATAGAGTTACATTTGAGAACGTCTATAGAATGTCTAGGTCAAAATTCTAGTTCTGTTAGATACATGCCAGTTTCTGTAATACCAATTAGAGCAGAAAACATTGGAGTTCAAGAAGCATTAAATTATCCACAATATTTGATGACTGTTCGAACACAAGTTCAGTACATTCGAGATATTTACAATACACTTAATAATGCTGCGCGAGCAATTTCTGCAAATGAGTAATTGAATCAATATTTTCTCCGGATAAAATTTATGTATTTATTAAAATAAATTACTTTATCAATTTACTAATATGTACTTTTTATAAATTTTTTTTTATAATCTTATTAATAAGCCTAAACATGAAAAAAATTATTCAGGATTGATTAAAATTTTATTCAAATTACTAATCATTAATTATTAAATGTAATTATAACTATAATAAATAAATATGTAAAATTTTGTTGCAGCATTTCAAAACTTTTTAAATTAATGTTTTTTAGTAGAAAAATAATAGAAAAAGTAAAATATGTTTTCCAAAAATATAAATATATTACTCCTTAAATATTTTAATCAATCATCTATAAATAATATTTAAAAATTAAATATCACTTTCTGATAAAGCATAGGAACAAGTTTTCAAAATCTCTGATTGAAGATTGCAAATCAGTTCCATCACTCTAAAATATAAAAATAATTTCATATTAAAAAAAAATAATCAAGTACATTGAAATCATAATTATTACATCACTTACATATTTTTAACATTCAAAATTTCATTGTACATTGTTAAAAAATCTTTGTAATTTATTGCAACATTCTCTAACGCATTACACTCCATAGGATCACTAATTTGTTGTAATGTAACGTGACAATCATGTAATGTTTTTTTAAATTGCAGTAACTCTTCTTCATTATCTGGTAGAACAATGTTCTTACAACGTAATACATTAAATCTATTCAACAGCTTCTCTAATTGAAACAATATATTTTTAATTTCATATTTTTCTAAAATATCTGAAAAATAAATTATAACATATATATTTAAATAATAATATTTATATTATCCAAAAATATAAATTAATTGAATACCTTTAAAATCTTTTACATTTAATTGGAGAATATCTATATAATCGTTCAAACACGAAAGAGCTTCAATATCTTTTATTCTTGTTTCAATCAACCTACATTTTTCTTTTAACATTTTTGTTTCTTCAAAAAGAATTTTCACCGAATTAGCAAAAGATTCTTCTATATCCTTGAGTATTTTTTTTTCAAGAATTAATTCAGCGTGTGAAGCTATGTATTCGCTATAGATAAGTTCTAATTCTAAATTATTGTTTTCTAATTCTAATTTTCTTAAGTTTACTGTACTTGTATTCAATGAAGGAGGCATCATAGATAGCCTAGATGTATGAAGTTTTCTTTTTGGAGAAAAGGCTGTACATAAATTATTATTGATATAATTTAAAACGTTTAAAAAAAAATTAAATATGAAGGTACATATACAAACTCACAATTCATCATACTTGCATCCACGTTACGAACATCCAATCTGTCTGGTGTCCGAGCATTTCGAACCCTAATAAAATATTATGAATTAAAAAATGTATTTAAAAAAAATTTTAATTAATCTTTAACTTATATATTTTAAATTTATTTTAAATATAATTTATTTAATGAAATTAATGTATTTTAATTTTAAATGTTGATTCGTATTTAGTCATTAAAACTTATTTATTAAGTCATTAAAACTTTTCCTTAATAAAACTTATTTTTAAAAACACTAATTGAGCATCATTTTATTTTCATAATTATTTAGTATGTTTGAAAATGATTTAAAAAATATCTAACCTGTCTGCTTTCCGTAATCCAACAATTTTCGACTGATCATGTTGCATATTTATTCTAAAATAAAGATAATCATTAAAAATTATTCTTCTTTAGTAATTTTATTACCAAAACTTAATTATAACGTGCAAATAAACCAACGTTTGTATGTAAAATAAGTAAATTGATATGGCATAATAAACCGCAATATACATATATATATTACGGTCATACCGTAATTTTTTTTGAAAACATACTACTGTAAATTTTAAATAGTAAAGTCCATATTTTATGCAGTTTTTAATGTATTGAATAAAGTTTATATTCAAATATTTTTCATTTTTACAATAAATAATGAATATTTTGAATAATTTAATTATCATTAAATTAATATTTTTAATAAATTATAATTAATATGTATATGTTTAAAAATCAAAAATTTCTAAATTGATTCACGTAGTTCTTATCAAGTGAGTCAATGCGGTATTGACAATCCACGGCGTTCGTAAGGCGAGAACACGAGTATACTTGCCACTCGTGTGGCTTTTGAAAAAGGTTACAAAAATTAAAAATTAACTAATGAAAATGAGCTCGACAGTACTTGATTGTTTTCCAAAATTGTTACATGATAATATTAACGAAAGATTGGAAGGTGGACTCAGATTAATACAACATCTGTCGAAAGAAGTTCAGGTAATTATTTTTTATTATTATAACCTTAAAGAATCACATTTTTATGATAGAAAAAAATTTATTCTTTACTTTCCAAAACAATTACAATTATTTTTCTGTTTTATTTTATTTTAATATGAGAAAATGATCTGATTTTCATTCAGGTATATTGTTTGGAATATTAATAATAATTATTAATATATTGATTATAATCAATATCATTTATTAAAAATATAAAATATTGTTATATTATTTTATTTAATCATTTTATTTATTCAAATAATTTTCAGTTATTATAATAATATTTTTAAAATTTATTTAACTATTATAAAAACATAATTTTTTTACATATTTTAGGAAAATGAAGAAAGTAAAGAACTTGATTATATTCTTAATAGATTGGTTCGAGGCTTAGGATCATCAAAGATTACTTCAAGAAAAGGATTTTATTCTACATTAACTGTTTATTTATTATTAAATCCACATATTAAATTAGATAAAATTTTTAATATTATGGATAAGGAATTAAAAACTAATTCTAATAATACCAAAAGTGTAAAATTTATAATTTAAAAAAATTTTTAAATATTATAACTTTAAAGTTATTAAAAAAAATTAATTTTTTGTTTAATTCAGGAATTTGCTGACATTAATAATGGACGTATTTTAGTTTGTGGAGCCCTTATACGATCTAAAATTTTGAAAACTTGTTCTCCAGATGAGCAAAAAAAAGTTGTTGAATATTTAATACATTCTGGAAAGCAGCGAAGTTATTTAAATTTTGAATCTGTATCATTTATAGTTGAATTTTTAAATCAGTTGGAAAATGAAAATTCATTGATTTCTATTTGGCCATTGCTTGAAGAACAAATTTGTAAACCATTTTCTGAACAAACTTTAGATAGTTTTTATTTATTATTAATTATTCATGATAAATTTCCAGGAATTATTAATAGTGAAACTTTGGAAAAATATTTTGAAAATGAAAATTTTATAAATGAAAACTCTATAAATGAAATTTTGAAAGTATTAACAGTAAATATCACATATTTAATTTTTCATTACTCATTTAATTTATTGCACATGATTAAATATAATTAATGGTTTATTGTTTGTTAGAACATGCCAAGAGTAATATGCTACAAACATCCAGTATATAAAATATTTTGTAGAAAGTTAGTAGCAACTGAATATGTTGAGCAATTTTGGACAGGCATTGACCAACGTTTCATTAGACCATCAAAATCTGATGAATATTTAGGAATTGAATTATTCAACTTGCTACTTCAAATGATAACAAATAAATCTATCATTATTTCTTTATTGTCACCAAATTTTTTAAAACACATGTTGAAAAAATGTTCAACTAATCAAAGGCACAAACCTGATGACATTATAGTAAATTTTAGAAAGGCATTATCTCAATTAGCAAATACACTAGGAAAAGATGTAAAGTCTAAAATACACATCTCCGTAATAAAAAAATTGATTCTGTATCCAGGAGATTTTATGATAGATAAAATAACAAGTACTAAGGTACTTCAAACAATAATGAGTAATCTTAGTGCAGATGGAGTCAAAAAATTATCTAATTTATACAGAGAAATAGCAGCAAATTCAAAATTTAAAGAAAAAGCAAATTCCAGTACAGAAACTTGGACAAATATTGAAAGAAGTTATGCTATGCAATTGCTTTCTATAAAGTAAGATATTTTTAAATTTTATCAAAAATTGTCATTAAATTAATATTTTTAACAAATTATACTTCTTTAGATTAATGAGTCACCCAGAAATTGTTTCTGATCATGAATGGAGAATAGAACAATTAAAATTTTTATTTAATCTCGGATTGTGTGAAGTGCCTAATGTTGGTGTAGAATTACTTTGTAAGTATTGCAATTTAACTTAATTTTTATTATTAACTTCAAACATGATTCCTCTATTATAAATAATAATTCCAGCTCATTTTAAAGAAAGTTTCTATCGAGCTTTGGATAATAAACTTCCAAAGCTTAATGATTTGAGAACTATACTTAGTTCTTTAATAGCTTATATTGATGAAGCAGTATTTCAAAAATCGCAATTCAAATTAAGAACACAATTAGATGAAGCAGCAATAAATGCATGGAAGAAAATGTTAAAACTTTTGAAAAAATTGGAAAAAAATTCTAATAATAATGAAAATATCAACGCAGTCTTTCATACAATGAATCTTCACATGGGTTTACAATTATTTTCTGATCCAGAAATGGCAATTTCTTCAATTGACGAACTTCATAGTTGTTTTGAACATGTGAAAGCTAAAAAATTAACCAAGCATAATGTCACATCTGAAGAAGAGCCAGAATGGATAGAAGTAGTTGTTGACTTACTTCTTTCATTACTCTCAAGACGAGCTCACCTTTTACGATCTCTTGTCAATTGTGTGTTTCCGCATATTTGTCTTCATTTAACGCCAAATGCCATACATCAGATTTTAGCTATTCTAGATGTCAAAAGTGGCAAAAATCCTTTAACTTCATCAAAAGATGATAGAGAATCAGATTCTGAGTTCGAATCTCATATTGAAGAAGAAAATGAAGAAGATGATGAAAATAGTGAGGAAGAAAATAATGAGGAAATAGAAGAAGAAAGTGATTCAGATGTTGAAGAATCTGAAGTCGAAGATGAAACAGTAACAGATAGATTGCGTTTAGCTGTTCGACAAGCTTTAGGTAATGCTTCAATACAGACTGATGATGAAGACATTGATGTTGATAATATTGGCGAAGAAGAAGGTAAACGCTTGGATGAATCATTGGCAGTAGCTTTTAAAATTCTTAAAGAAAATAGAAAATCACAAATGAAAAAACAGAAAAAAAGTGCCGAAGCACTTACACATTTTAGAATAAGAGTCATTGACCTTTTGGAGATTTATTTGGATACTAATCCATCCATGTTATTGGCTTTAGATATGTTAGTGCCATTATTTGCTCTTCTTGAATTTTCTATTAAAGATCCCTATCAAAAACCTTTAAAAGATAAAGTTAGAAGTTGCTTAAAGAAACTTTCAGGTGTCAAGAAATTCCATAATATTGAGGATGTTGACGAAGAACTTTTAACAAATACACTAAAGGTATATTTCCAATTTTTTATGAAAGTTTAGACAAATTTTTTCTTGCAAAATATTTTATTATTGTACTTGAACTATCTGCATTTAATGTAACATTTTAATTTATTACTTTGAAAATATTTTTATTGTTAATTAATAACAAAATTTTAAAGAGCTTGTTCTTGAACTTCTTATAACTAATATTATTTTATTTTCTTTCAATTTACACATACTTAAAAAAAATTAACATTAATTTTAAAAATTTTAATTTAATAATATTTGTAAATTTAAAAATTTCACTATGTCTTAAAATAAAATATGCAATAACATTTTGAAAAAATATTAAATGTTTTAAATATATAGATTCAAAGTTATGAATGTATTTTATACTTCTGTTATAAATTTAATTGTTTATAAATTTTTAAAAATAAAAAATTGATTTCATAAAACTTTTTATTTTTTAAATTTTATTTATGTTTGATTTATATTATGTACTTTTATTTAATTTAGTTATTTTATTGAAGAAGTACTCAAAATTTATTTTCAATATTTTAATAGGCAATAATTGAAAAAGGTGAACGATCGGCTTCAATTTGTCAAGAAATGGGAGATATATTAACAGAATGTTGTGTATTTCTTGTTAAGTGTTCACAACAAATTAGCACTTCTACTGATTTGTTTATTCAAATCTTTGAAGATAATTTAACGTCATTTTTTAAAAAACGTGATTGCATTCTTCCAGTACTTTTATTTAAAAGTTTGTTAAAATTGTATTGGATAGGTAACTGGCACCTAGCACCACTTTTGGTAAGATTTGATATATTTTTATTACAAAGTAGCAAATTACTTTTTTCTAAAAATTATTTTTTATTTTAATTATTTTAATTTTAGGTAAACTTTGCTTTTGATGATCATATTAGATCTTTCAGAAGAGGGCAGGCTCTTGACTGCTTGATAGCTTTCTATAACAATATTCGAATGATTACTTTCGAAGATTATAAGGATAAAAGATGCAAAATAGAAAAAAAACTATGTAAATCAAGTATAAATTTACTTGTTGAATTAAGCGAAAAAATTGAAAATGGCAAACCAGTCACTAATGTAGGAAAAAAAATTAAACAAAAATATGTTTATTATTTGTTCACATTATTACTTGCTGTACATGCTCATTGTATACCTGAAGCATGGGATTGGGAAAAAATAGGAGAAAGTATGTCAAACTACAAATCTACAACTTCATTAGCAAATGATGCTAAAAGTGCTTATAATAAATTAGCTAATCGCATCAATGCTCCTAGTGTGTAAGTTTAAATTTTGATTGTTATGTATTTTTTACGTTGTATAAGAAAATTTATTAAAAAATTAAAATCAAAAAAATAAGTGTGCAAAAGTAAATTATTGTAAATATGTTTTAAATTACAGTCCCCAAAAACAAAATGTTGAAACAACAAAACTCAGCAATGGAACACAAGACTCAGAATCAGAAGTTACTTCAAATCCTGATGAAAATCTTAATAACAACCATGAATTATCAAAAATAAATGAGAAAAAACGAAAAAAAAATAATGGTAAAAAAAAGGAAAAGCAAAAATTAAAGAAAGAAGCTCAAGAACTACGAGTAAAAGCTATGTCAGAAGGTTTAGAAACTGTTGATTTTAGCAGTGTTAGCATATTAAATGGCGTTAATGATGAAATAATACAAAATGGAAATTTAAAAACAATAGAAAAAACCGAAGAAGTAAAAAATAAAAGGCCAAGTTTGAACACATCAGATGTTCCTACAAAAAAAAAAAAAAAATCTGTGCAAAGTGGAGATTAGTTCAATAAGAAATTTATTATAAAGAATTTATATTGATAAAAACGAACTGAACGTGAAGTCTTCATTGTTATTTTTTATATACATTTATGTAACAAGTATATCTGTACATAACATACAAATAAACATCAATTCATACAATGTTTAATAACAAAACTAGTTAAATTATAAAATAAAAAAATTTTCCTTTTATATACACCTTTGATTTTTAGTTTTTTTTAAATAAATAAAAATAGTTATTTAGATTAAAATCAATTTTGCATATACTGAGATTATATTACACATTTTTAAACAACAGTTTTACATAAAAATTTTTAAAATTTTATCATCATGCGTTTAATTATTATTTCCTATAAACCATTGAATCATTACAAAAATACTTAAGAACTCATAAATTTAAATAATTTTTTTGAATTTGCAATCATGTAACATTTTAAATTTCAATGAATTCTGCAACAAATACTTTTTATAATATAGGTGGAGCTACTTATCAAATTTTGTTGCACACATGTTTTCATTTTACCACATGATAATTTTTCTGCTTTTGTAAAATATTTTATATTTTAAAAGAAATCTTTTATGTAATGAAAATTATAAGGAAAATAATTTAAAAATTTAGTTCTAACTAAATTTTTATAATTGATTTTTATATGCGATTTATTATACTTCAAATGCAAACACAGTAAGTAAATAACCTAAATATATATATTTTCTTAGTTAAGTTTTAAAATTCAGATTTAATTAATATTTAAAATGTACATACGATGCATTATAAAAATTTAATATTTTAAATCGTTGATACTGTTATACTTAATTTATAATTCTTAATTTAATATAATAAATTAAAAATTTATTACACACAATATTTACAGATGAAAACATCAAATTTGGATGACGGTACTAATATCAACATTAAAAAATGGTATGAAGAATATCAGAAAGCAGAATGTCCAAGTAAACATGGAAAAAGTGAAATAGAAGTTTTAGACTTAAAAGCTGAAGCTAAAAAATGTCTTGATTCTGAAAGTACAGCTTATCACTTAAAACAATCTAAATCCCATAATTCAGAATATTCTTGGTTAAAAACAGCATTATTGAAAGGAACTACAGCTGATAAAGTAGCTGCTGGAATTGTTTTGATTCAAAACAGTCCAAAACACAATTTGAACCATCTTACAACATTGATGTCTCAAGTAAAAGTTGCTAAACATAATCAATGTAGCATGGTTATTAATGCTTTAAAAGATCTTTTCTTAACAGATTTACTTCACCCAGAATACAAACTTTTAAAATTTGAAGAGCAAGATCTTAATCAATTAGATACTTATAATAAAACTTTGGAAGACAATAATGAGGAAAATTTTAAGACTAAACCATCTCTATCAAAAAATAAACTATTATCCATTTGGTATTTTGAAGATCAACTAAAAGATTTATATGATCGTTTTGTAACATCTTTATCTTCTATTGCTAATGATACAGTTGATACAAATAGGGAAAAAGCTGTTGTAGTAATGAATGAGTTACTTATGGGAAACCCAGAGCAAGAGCAGAAACTTCTTGACTTTTTGGTTAACAAAATTGGTGATCCAAGTAGTAAAGTAGCTTCAAAAGCTATATTTTGTTTTACTAAACTTTTATTTGAGCATCCAAATATGAAGTTGATTGTTTTACAAGAAATAGAAAAATTGTTATTTAGAACAAATGTTGCACAAAGAGCTCAATATTTTGCTATATGTTTATTAACACAATTTGTTTTGTCAAAGGAAAATACTGAAGTTGCAAATACTCTTATCGATGTGTATTTTGCATTTTTTAAAGCATGTTTAAAAAAAGGTGAACCTGATAGTCGAATGATGGCTGCAATATTAACAGGTGTAAATAGGGCATATCCATTTGCAGACATAAATTCAATAAAGTTAAATGAGCATATAGATTCTGTTTATAAAGTTGTACATATTGGCTCTTTTAATGTTTCTTTGAATGCTTTAAGTTTATTGTTTCAAGTAAGATAATTTTGGTTTATAAAACTAATTTAATAAACAAAATTGTAAAATATTTTCTTAGATCTATTTTGTAATAATGCTTTCTAACAAAATATATTATTTTTAGGTTGTAGGTAAAAATCCAAATCAATCTGACAGATTTTACTCAGCATTTTATAGAAAACTTCTTGACCCTCAAATTGGTGTAGCAAATAAAAGAGCAATCTTTTTAAACTTATTATACAGAGTTTTACGCAATGATCAAAGTATTCTTCGTTTACATGCTTTTATCAAAAGAATTCTTCAAATTTCTCTTTATTTTTCTGCCAATATGATTTGTGCAACTTTATATGTTATATCTCAAGTATTACGTTCCAAAAAGTATTCAGATAAAATTTTAACCAAATCTGTTATTACTGTTGAAAATAGTACCAAAGAAGATATGAATAATACAAAAAGAGAATCTAATGAAAAGAAAAATTCTCAAAATATAGAAAAAGAAAATACAATATTATTATCAAATATTATAGTAGAAGATGTTAAAAATGATTCTGATGTAAAGCTTGAAAATGTAGAAATTAAAACAGAATTTAAAGTTACATCTTATAATCCTTACTGTCGAAATCCACTACATTCTGGAGCAACTTACAGTTTTTATTCTGAATTAGAAGCTTTTACAAAACATTTTCACCCTAGCGTTTCATTGTTTGCAAATACAATTATAGATGGTACAATGAAATTTAAAAATTAATCAAAAATAAAAAATATTTACCATTTATTAATGAAATAATTGATTCATTTTTTTTTTTAAATAGGTAAACCCATTGAATACACAGGAGATCCTCTTGAAGATTTAAGTTTGATACGTTTTCTGGATCGTTATGTTTTTAAGAATCCAAAAAAATTAGAAAATAAAAAAATATCAAAGAAAAATGATCCCTTAGCTCAGCGAGCAGCTTATACTCCAAAGGGTATTCGGTCACTTCCAGTGGACAGTCTTGCTTATCTTAATGAAAGAGAAGATCGAATACCCGTTGATGAAAGGTTTCTTTATGAATATTTAAATAAACGCAAAGAATTTAGATGTGCTAGTCATACTCCAGAAGATGATAATGAAAGCATTAATAGTGAAGATTTTAATAATATGCTGGACAAATTGAGTAAAAATAAAGATCTTGACGAATTGGATGTAGCTGGTGATTTTGGTACTACATCAAGAAAGACAAAAAGTAAATTTTAAATATTCTTTTAAATGCTTTTATTACTAAATTACCGATCAGTCATTTTGATTGGTTTTTTTTTTTTTTTTTTTTAATATTTTTTGATAATATTACATTTTCTAAATCTGTCTATTAAATAATTTCTATTACATATATATATATATATTATAAGTTATGTTAATACAATGTAATTTATAATAATATTATAAATAAGAAATAATAATTGGTAGTTTTAGTGTTAATAATAAATTTAGTGAAATTTAAGTTTTTATAAGCATTACATATATCTATCTTTATCTATTATAACTTTATTATTTTAAATTTAAAAAGTTTCATTTTTTGTCAAGATAAGTATATTTATATGAAAAATGTAATAATTTTTAATTTTAATAATTTTTGCTTTTATTAGATATTGATAATGATGATGATGAAGATGATAACGATGTAGATAATGATATAGATGATGAAGTTTCCAACGATAGTTATGGAGAAGTTGATTTTGATGAAGGCGATGATAAAGAGTTTCAAAATTTCGATGATTTGGATTTAGAAGATATTGACGACGATATAAGTGATATGGAATTTGATGATGACGATAAAATAGATGAATTACCAAAAAAACGAAAAAAAAATAAAACAAATGAAAAGAGTAATAAAAAACCAAAAGGTTTGGATGATAACACTTTTGTTTCAGCTGAAGAATTTGCAGAAATGCTAGAAAATCAAGGTCGTTCGAAATTTAAATATGGAGCAAGCAATGCGCTTAGCGATCGCGATGGAGCGAGTGCTAAGCAGTTAGATTGGGAAACAGCTCGAAATCAAAGAATTTCTGGATTTAGTGATGGAAAGAAAAGAAAGACATTTAAGAATTTTAGAAATAAAAAAGATTTTTCGAAGACAAAAAAGCCAATAAAACGAAAAAAATAAAAAAACATTTATAGTGTATTTCTTTGATGTATAATTTAATATATGAAAAAAAAAAAAAAAAAAAAAAAAACTCAATTAATGCTTAAAAATAATTTCAATAAATAAAGGGATTAATTTTTTTATTTACTTTATTTCTAATCATCTATAAAAAAAAATAAATTTTGTATTATATGCTTATGTTATATTCATACAATAAAAATTTTGAGTAATTTTCTTTTTTAAAATGTTACAAATATTAGTAATAACGTTGGAACAATTTAAACAATAAAATAAAGCAAAATTGAAGAGAAAATATAAACTGAAAAGATTGTCTTTGACAAAGAAATTTTTTGGCGTCAAGACGCTATCATATTATAAATGTATGTACTACTTCATTTTACGGTGTTTTGCATTACATAATCAAATATTAAATAGTGATGCAAACAAAATCTTAAACTTGAGACTTTTGTTTTTGCAACAGTTTACAGCTACATATATTCTTTTCGACTTTTAGGGTATCCATTGCAGTCATAACTTACATACTTTTATGCATCATAAATATTCGTCCCATAAATGAAAAATGTTTACTTGCAGATCACATATTCATTCTTCCAAGTACCCTTGTGCATCTTCACAATTACTTCAAAACTACATTATACATTAAATGTTGCATGACACTAAAATATGACCACCAATTATCTATTTACTTAACATAACTACAAATGCCAGATACAATACAATCATTTAGATATATATAAACATGCTTATTAATTATTAAACAATAGTTATTAATAAAAAATCTCACAACTTAAATGATGTTAAACTTATATTTTATATAATATTTAGTATTTATTTTTTTTTCGAAATTATATGGATTACTAAAAAAATATTTGTCCAGTGGCACAGTAAGTTATGTTATGTTAATAGTAGAAAAAAATAATATGTACGCGCGAATACACTCTTTAAACGAGACATTATTTGAAGAAGACTGTAAATATATAAGTCGAAGTTCAATAGGCTACTCTGGATCTGGTTTTGAAGATCCTTCTTCATCATGACTGGCACTATGCCACGTTAATCTTTCTTCATAAAATCTGATCACAATTTGTGGGCACTTTTCATTAGCGATTCGGGCAGGTACCAAATCCGCGTCGTCTGTACCTTTCCATTTCATCAAAAACATAAGTTCTCCACTTGTATCAGTAGCACCAATTATACGTTCTGGTTCCAAATTTCTATCAAAACCTTTACAAACATGAAAAAAAAAATTCTTAGTGAATTCAAGATATAATTTAATTTTAAAAAATATATTAAAATCGATTGAAAACTATTTCTTTTAATTTGAGAATTCACAAAATTTAATAGAAATTTATTCAATTAAAAGAATTTTATTGTTTATAAAAAATAAATAATAATTTAAAGATATTAATTTTAAAAATTTTCCAAATTTAATGACTTCAATTAGAAAAAATATAAAATAATTTTAATAACTATAACAAGTAAATTTATTATATTATTTCAATAATATAATTTAGAAAAGTAAATAATTATACCTTCAGCTTTCTTTTCTTCAGCTACTTTCTTTTTAGCTTGTGTCGGAGTTGGTGTACTTGAACTTTTTCGTTTTTTTTGTTCCTTTTCTTCACTGCGTTTGCTAGCAGCTGCTGCTTCTTTCTTTTTGCGCTGTTCTTCAAATTGAGCAATCAAATCAGGACAATCCAAATTTTCTTCTGGTTCCCATGTATTTTCAGAATTTGAATAACCTTTCCACTTTAAAAAGTATTCAACCTAAAACATTAAACAAAAAATTTACAAATTATTTAGTATCTGAAGTTCTCAAACGATTAATTATTTTATGTTAAAATTTACTTGCATTATAATGCCCGTAACATAAAGAATTAAAATCAAATATTTTTATTTTAAAATTTAAAATTGAATATCATGAATTATCGTAATTGATTATACATTAAAATCCTTTTAAAAATAAATTTTATAAAATGTTTAATAAATCATCTAAATTAATTAAAACATGAAATAAGAAAAACTCAGTAAAAAAAGATGAAATAAGAACATAATGTTAAACAAGAATAAACATGAAATAAGCCAATAAATCAAAAAATTATATGTATGTTAATGAATGAAATATAAGATCCCCTAATTGGAAGCATGTATGGAATACAATAACTATTTATAAATGCAAAATTTACCTTGCCCTTGACAACTCTTCTGTCAAGAACTTTCTCTACGCTGTACTCTTCCTCGGTCTCTCCTTCCGTTGATGGCGATTCCTGGTTCTTACTCATTTTGTTTACACAAATTTGTTGGCGTCTATTAAAACACTAAGACTGCAATAAAAAAAAAAACAAATGTATTTACAAAAAGATGTGGTTGCAAGTTTTTTATAATAATTTAAATTCAATTATTTCTAATCACGACAATATGGGTTAGTGATTAGTTGAGGTGCGTCGCTAAGAGCAAATCAAGCCTCATGGAGAAAGAAGGGGCGCGTGGGATTACAGACAACAGAAAAGTCGTGAAAATAAAGCGGGAAAATCTTGTCTGTTTGATGAACAAAGAGCTTTTTTACATTGACTATCTTTTGTAAAAATGAAAATCACAACAGTTAAGTATAAATCGTTAGTAAATGATATCAAATTTGTTCAATTACAGGAAAAAGATTTGTATGTCGAAAACAATGAACGCGTGCCGCAAGTAACGCAAGATACAAGCCGCCAATGGGGAAGAAGTAAAATGGCGGCAAAGCGGCGGCTGTAGGAGCCGGCATATATATCACTCACAAAGTGTCTTGTTTAAAAAACTTACCTTTGTTTTTTTTTATTTTCAAATAAATTCAATTAAATTTTTTGGTTTTAACTTTTGTTTGCTTATATTTATTCACAATACTTTGAACTAGTTTTTTTTTTTAACAGCTACATGCGCAAACGCAATATCTACGTGCAACAGCTCTTCGAGGCGGAGACACAATGCGCGCGTAGTAGTCCTCGTTGGCGTCTGAAGAGCTCGTCTAAAGAGCTGCGCTTTGTACCGGCTAAGCGAAATAAATATCGGTTTGCCTTTGCCCGCGGATTCAAAATTCTTCCAGTGTTGCCATACCTTCCGTTATCCCTTTTCCTTTTTTTCTCTTTTCTTTCCGAAAATTGCCCTCCTCCCTCTTTTATTGTGTAGACGGTATTCGAATGTTTTTTTTATTAGTTGCTAAATGGATACATCTGTTTTAAAATGAATCTAAAGCATAATTGTGCTTAATGTTCCTTATATTATAAATTATCAGGCATATTATTTGACAGTCATAAAACCTTTGAACAAATAAATGCAGTATAAGCACATATTTTTATTAAAATTTTTCCAAATTAATTTTAAAGTTTATTAAATATATTTACTATTATATATATATATATATATATATATATATATATATATATATATATATATATTGTCAACATGAAAGAGTATATTGAATTTAATGAGAGTTGCGAATAGATGCCGACATAACCGTTCATTTCAGGACCGTCAATTTTTTCATTTTCCGTAAGCGCACTTCGTCATTTCCGCTAAAAATACGCGCGCGAACAACTTGTCAATATAATAAATTGCTATTATGCACTTATTTCTTGTTCTATTTCATATTACATGTGTATATTTTATTTAATAAATAAAATAACGATTAGACATTTTTAAAATATATGTATAAATTATGAAAGTATTTGTTAAAAGCCTACTGCCTCTGATTATAACGCCACCTATTATTTAATATATATTTTTTACTTTAGCTGTTTTACTATAAATTTACTTAAATTTAACGTATTTAAATACATAATAATTAAAAATTTAATATACAAAAAAGTTTTCTATATAAATAGATAAACAAAACTAATTTCTATCATAATTGGCTGTATATTTTTTAAAAAAATTTTATAAATATTGCGTATTCAATAAATGTAAATCTATATTGCAAAGTTTTAAAATTTTTATCAAAAATGCAGACGATGATCTTTAGAGAAATTATATGAATTATTTTTAAAATCATAATTAAAAATAAAATTTAAAAAAATTGAGATAATTATTAAAACTTGAAAATTTTCACTCTACTGCAATGCGTTAAAAATTTTCATTTTTTTGAACGTTGATTTTCTTTTATTATAAAAATCTTATTTTAATAGAAAGTGTGAAATATTGATTTCGCAGTATTTTAATAAGATTTTTAAAAATGATTTGTATAAAGTTTAACTTTCCGTAAAAACGTCGTCATTAAAAATGAATATTATATTCATATCTTTATACCTACATTGCACATGTAAATCTGAATTATAATTTAATAAAATTCGCTTAAAATTTTGTTAACAATTTGATAAAATTAATTTAACAAATGCAAATAAAAATCATTATTTAATATTTATATGTCGCAATCACTGATTAACCGAGCTCCGTTTGTATGATTCGTTTAAAATAATATAATACTTTATTATTTTATAGTTATTTAATAATTTAATAATTTAATTATTTAATAATATAATACTTTATTGAGAATCACTTTTTGCCTATATTATGTTAAACAAGAAATTATAAATTGTATTTGGAATTATCCTAATTTTAATAAAAAGTGTCGTAATTATTTATAATTTTGATTTATAAAGATTATAAATATATTTTTAAAGATAATATATTTTGAGAGTAATTAAAATTTTTGATAAATTGTGAATACTTTTTGTACGCTACAAATCTATTCAATTTCTTATCTTTAAAAGTAATTGAAGGCATTATATTTAACAGATAATAGATTTAAATCAATAAGTTGAGAACCACTTTTAGTATTGCTATAGTCAGTTGCTTACTTATTAGTGCTACAATCTTTTAGTATCAAAGTATAAGTCCACATGTTTATTATCATTTTTCTTATTTTATTATAACTATTATAAATATATTTCACCATTTTTAAGTAAGTACATTTCTTATGATGTAGTTTAAGTAATTTTCGTATTGTCAAATTATCTTAATTAAAAATTGTTTAGGTTTATTATATGATCGTTACTGTTCGTTTTGAGAGTTATTAAAGATAAATAAAAGTAATGCATTTTTTCATCTCTTTCTTGCTTTCATTTATATAACAACAGTAGATAAACTGTTTAATCTAAATTAGCATATTTCCTTAATTTATATACCCGAATGAACAGTAGAATACATTTTTTACAGTTACCATTATATTTAATTATCATAATACAATACATTAACTTTATTAAAATGTAATAAATTTATTTCAAATTAATGTTTAGCAATCGATTGATTTGTAATATTCATATCAATTTTCATGACAGAGCCAATTTATTTTAAACTCTATTTAAAACTTTAAATTCAAGTAACCATGACCAATGTATTTATGGGAAAAGTTTTTTTACTCGTGACTGGAGCAAGCCGTGGAATTGGAAAGCAAATTGCGGAAAATTTTGGATCATTATTACAAAATGAGTCTCACGTTTTATTACTAGCCAGAAATATAGATAATTTAATAAAAACAGCCGATAAATTGCCAAAACATTTAGCGGTAACTTGTAAAAGTGTTGATTTTAGCAAAACAAATTCAAATGAATTGCGAGGTATGAAATAAAAATTAATGCATCGATATCATTAAATGATTGTTATAAATAAGACATTAATTTAACGAATAAAATTAATGATCGAATAAAAATATTTTACAATTGATTTTTAACAATATTATTTTAAAATATCTAAAACTTTAATTTACCTTTTTTTTTAATAAGTTGCTCTAATGAAAAAAAATTTGTTTAACAAAATAATTTCGCGTAATAATTGGTAAGTTAAGTAAACATGCAGATTATATAAGTTGTATATCAATATACATCACCCACTTTTTTCAATTTTTTTTTGTGACAAAAATTATTTTTTAAATATGTATAAATATATTTATATTCATTTTTTATTATATTGTATTTTTTAATCGATTATTTATTTATTATAAAAATAAATTAAATTTTATATTTTTCAATTAAATTTTATAAAAGCACATTGTTACTTAACTTGGTTACAGAAATTATATTAGAATCTTTGAAACACGAGAAAGCCAACAATTTTAATCAGGCTATCATAGTTCATAATGCCGCGTTAGCATCTTTCTCTCAACTGACTACTGAAATGACAGATTTCGATGAGTGGCAAAAATGTTTCAATTTAAATACGTTTTCCCCTGCTGTTCTTAATAGCATTTTTATGAATATATTTGACTGTCAAAATGTTAAAAAATATATTATTAATATTAGTTCTTATTGGAGCTCAAAACCAGAAGCATATGTCGGATCTTATTGTTCTGCCAAAGCTGCGAAAGATATGTTTTTCAAGGTTTGTACTGAATTAATAAAAATTTTCCGACATAGCTTCGATAAGTTTTCCTGCGAAGAACTAAACCGACTATATTTTTCTGGTCTTAGATTACAGAGAAAATTTAAAATATGTTAATTTGACACAGAATAACATAATATCGGATTTCGTTAAAACATAACTATCATGTTATTCTATGTCAAATTCATGTGTTTTGAATTCTCCCTGCTAGAAAATGTCAATTGAAATTTACTGAAAAATTTCAATTGATTTCAAATATACTTCTTAATTGAGAAAAGTCACATTCAAAACAATTGAAATATAAAAATAAAAAATTTCTATTAAAATTCATTCAATTTAATTAGCCTGGAAGCGTAGAATTCATTGAAATCAATTGATATGAATAGAAAAAAAGTTAAAATCAATTAAAATCTATTGAAATTAATAAATTTGAATAGAGAAAACATTAAACTAAATTAAATTTTTATTAAATTATTTGATTAATATTTTATTGATTTCAATCGATTTTGACTAAGTATATTTTATTTAATTGCTAATTTTTACCCACAATGGGTGGCCACAAAAGTAAATAACTCCAGTGTTTTCTTATATACTTGTCGAAGGAAAATCCAGTCTCTTGTGAGAAAGAGGATAAAAGCATTCGCTCTCTAGTGGATAAATTTATATTGAGAAAATGTTTGTTAAAATTAATTAAAGATTAAATTTATTGAAATCTATTGAATTCACATTGAAAATATATATTTATTGAAATTAATTAAAGATTTATTAATAAAATTCATATTGAGAACACGTTCATTAAAATCAATTAATGTTAAAGTTTATAAAAGTTCATAAAAGTATATAAAATTTAATAAGAAAATTGATAATACAGTTGAATTAAAAATTACATTTCATTAAAATCCATTCAAATCAATACAAACTGATAAAACTTTTTTATACTTGTCAATTGGTTTTATTGAATCCCATTAATATCAATAGAATTTCTATTAATTCAAATGGATTTTAATCGGTTAGTTCTAGCAGAGCTCTTATTAGTTTTAAGCGAGAAAAACATGGCCTATTTGGAATTTTCTAAGGGAAAACTTGTTATAAACGGAATTTTTTGAGTAGAAGATATAAAACTTAATGCCATACTCCGATATAGCAAATTACGAGGGTAGTCACAAAAGTACCCGACCTGACTTATGAATACAGGTAGTTTTAAAAAAACAATTACTGCGATTGACAATACCACCTTTCAACAACTTAATGTGAAAAATTCATAACGGTACGTTTATTATTATTTTTTTTACAGACATCCAAAGTGAACGCTCTCAGTGAATTTGTAAATATGGAAAAAATCGGGCATCGTTATGTGATACAATACTTTCATTTGAAAGGTCTAAGTCCAACCGATATCAAAGCCGAGTTGGATTCTACTCTGGGAAAGTCTGCTCCTTCGTTTACAACGGTCAAATATTGGGTAGCTGAGTTTAAGCGAGGTCGTACGAGCTGCCAAGATGAACACCGCAGTGGTCGACCAAGTGAGGTCACTACGTCAGAAAATGTGAAGAAAATCCACATATTGGTATTGGATGACCGTCGACTAAAAGTGCGCGAGATAGCAGACATGGCAGGCATTTCAAAAAGTGCTGTGCATCGCATTTTGACCGAAAATTTGGACATGAGAAAGCTGTGCGCAAGATGGGTGCCGCGTTTGCTCACAATGGAGCACAAACAGCAACGTGAGGATGTTTCCATCGAGTGTTTGACAATGTTTCGCAGCAATAAAGCCGAGTTTTTGCGTCGATTCATAACCATGGACGAAACATGGGTCCATCATTTTACACCTGAGACCAAGGAGCAGTCAAAGCAGTGGACTAAAAAGGGACAACCGGCTCCAAAGAAAGCAAAGACAGTTCAGTCAGCTGGCAAGGTCATGGCATCCGTTTTCTGGGATGTGCGTGGAATAATATTTATTGATTATCTCGAAAAAGGAAAAACAATCAACGGCGCATATTATTCGGCCTTATTGCAGCATTTGAGTGATGAAATCAAGAAAAAACGGCTCCATCTGACGAAAAAAAAAGTGTTGTTTCATCACGACAACGCACCAGTCCACACGTGCGTCATTTCGATCGCTAAAATCAATGAGTTAAAGTTCGAACTGCTTCCTCACGCACCCTATTCGCCAGATCTGGCTCCCTCGGATTATTTTCTTTTTCCGAATTTGAAAAAATGGCTCGGCGGCAAAAGATTTGCCAACAATGAAGAGGTAGAGTCTGCGGTTAGTAGGTATTTTGAGGAGCTTGACGGTTCCTACTATTAGGTGTAGTAAAAAGAAATCCATTATTTTTGCATTAAATTGAAGGTTTTATTTAGCATAGATAGAATGATACGATTTACGTCAAATATGCACCGTTTCGTCCGATAACTTGTTGCCATTTTGGAGGTAATTTCATAATGCTTCTCTCGTAGAAACTCTTGTCCCTATTGTCAAAAAACTGGGACAGTCGATTTTCACAATCTTCTCTTGAGGCGAATTTTTCACCTGTAAAATCATTCGTCATAGACAGGAACAGGTGGTAATCACTTGGTGCCAGGTCCGGACTATAAGGTGGATGCATAAGAACTTCCCAACCAAGCTCCCGGAGCTTCTGGCGAGTCACTATCGATGTATGCGGCCTGGCGTTGTCCTGATGGAACACAATTCCTCTCCTATTGGCCAAAGCTGGCCGCTTCTGGGTGATTGCTTCTTTCAGACGGTCCAATTGTTGACAGTACAGGTCCGAATTAAGAGTTCGGCCGTAGGGGAGCAGCTCATAGTAGATGATTCCCTGCCAGTCCCACCAAACACACAGCAAAACCTTCCTGACTGTCAATCCTGGCTTGGCCACCGTTTGCGCCGCCTCACCGCGATTTGACCACGACCGTTGTCGCTTGACGTTGTCGTAAGTGACCCACTTTTCATCACCAGTAACCATCCGCTTCAGAAATGGATCGATATTGTTGCGATTCAGCAGCGATTCGCAGATGGAAATTCGGTCCATGAGGTTTCTTTGCGATAACTCGTGTGGCACCCATACATCGAACTTCTTTTTGTATCCAGCCTTATTTAAGTGGTTCCAAACGGTTTTTTGTGCAATGTTTAGCTCCTGGGCAATCGAAACAGTGCTTACGTGACGGTCGGACTCGACGATTTCCATTATTTTATCGACATTTTCGACAATTGGTCTTCCAGAGCGTGGTGCATCTTTGACGTCAAAATTACCGGAAAGGAATCGACGAAACTAAAATTGCGCGTGATTGGCTGTTACAGTATCAGGACCATAAACACTATTCCTATTTTCAGCTGCCTGGCTTGCGTTTTCACCTTTATCGAAGAAAAACTGTAAAATGGCGTATTTTCTCTTTGTTGGTGTCCATCTTTGACGCGTGCTAAAAAATACTGAGTCAAGTAATCACAAAACTGTATGAGAAACTTTTTTAGTACGAAATCTTATCTTTCTAACGCCATCTAGTGTAACCCGATCGCACTTTTACAACGGGAGATACAGACTACTAAAACCATCTATTGGCAAAATAATGGATTACTTTTTACTACACCTAATATAAAGCGGGTATCGAAGCTATTGAACATTGTTGGGAAAAGTGTATCGAACTGAAAGGAGAATATGTTGAAAAATAAAAAACATTTTCGCAATTTTTTTACTGTTTTCTTTGTCGGGTCGGGTACTTTTGGGACTGCCCTCGTAAAATCAAGATTTTCATTTTACATATTTAAAGTCGTTTAGTATTAGGTACGAGGCAGCCCTGCTAAAAATATTCGATTTAAAACCGTTGAAATATATCGATATTAAAACCGTTGAAAATTTATCAGAACCGATTCAAATTTAATCGATTCTAATAGATTTTAATCGACTTTAATAACTTTTAATCGAATATTTTTAGTAGGGAGTAGCCGAGTTGTAATTCTTCGCAGAAAACTGGCTTATCTTGTAAAGTGTTAAGGAAAACGTAGAGTACGCACGAATTTAGACTCAGTGAACTAAATAGCAATAAGGATAATTCGATCATTTCATCAAAATTACAGACCACTTTTTTTTGTGTGTGCCTGTGTTGTCAAATAACTTCTGCCAGTTTCTTTTAACAAAGAATTTAAAACCTACTACTAAAAATATATACATCTGAAACTGTATTTTTATTTATAGATAAAAAATATTTGCTTATTTTGTAAAGTAATTAAAAATATATAAACAAAATAATATATTTTTATTATCATATTAATACATCGAATCATGTAAAATAAAAAGCATTATCAAATTATTAAATAAGTATAATATTAAAAATATTAATTTTCGGATTTAAAGCATTAAATTTAAGCATATATAATATGATATAATGTTTCAAAATAAATATACGGAAATATCTTAAAATATAAAATGAACACATGAACGAATATAGTTTTTAAAATTTTAGGTATTCGCTTTGGAAAACCCAGACGTAAATGTCCTACACTATTTGCCAGGAATTGTTAAAACAGACATGTATTTCGAAACGATGAAAAATTTTAAAGAACGCAAGTATGGTCTTGACTTCGATGAAACAAAAGTTGTTACGACTGCAGAAACAGTAGAATATCTTGTTGATGTATTACGAAAACAAAAATATAAATCTGGAGATTATGTTGACTATAATAAAAAAATGTCATATTGTATTTGAAAAATAAATTTTTATATTTTATGCATGTTTCATTATATGTAAATTATTATATATATATATATATATATATTGTTTTATAAAATTATATGTCAAATTTTAAATAATATAATCAAGCTCAAAATTCACTTATAAATCCATCCAAAACACACAATGTTCGTCATCTTTGTTTATCTCTCGATCTGTTCCATAAATTGATCAATGATTTACAAGTAATATACTAATTTTTTTACCTACCTGAGCATACAAACCGAAGGCCCTTCGTTGAAAATAGCTTAATTTACTAATTATAAAGATGTAATATATAAGGTAAAAATATTAAACTTTTTCGAATATATTTATAAATAAGTAAGAGATTGTTATATCGAAGAAATTATTGAAAAAAATATATACCTTTTGTTATCAAAATATGTGAATTTGTTGACAAGTATAAAGAACACGTATGTACACATTTTGCATAAAAATCAATTACATTTAAAAAAGTTTGTACAAATAACGTCACGCGCTACTCATAATCAATTAAAAATGGCACAAAATAAATATTTTCTAGAGATATTAATTATTTTTTTTAAATTATTCATAATTATTAACGATAGATAGAGATTCACTAGTATTGTTTTTTGCATTATTAAAATAAAAGTATAACTTTATTAAGCTTATAAAATAAGAAAATTCTCAATGCAATCTTATTACACTTATATAATACACTTATGTAATAAAAATTATAAATGTTATGGGGACAGATTAGAGGAATGGCATTAAGCTATTTTTATAAAATACGCTTATAACTGATGAATTTGCATGCTTAAATTAATTATGAATTTACAATTAAACTTAGCGCCGTGATATATGTTTTTTAGTTGGTTACAATGACGACCACTTTTAATCTATTGCTTGACCTAACCTATCCTTGAAAACAAGAGAGATAGTCATAATCTTGCAGAAAGCAGTACACACACGCATAAAGTTTTTTTTTCCTCGAGGAGAAAGTAAATACACTCTATGCTAAAATATAAAGTGATATAAGAGAGCGGCAACAAGAAACATGAAGACAATCATCGCCGATCCATGGTCGAACAGTGACTCGTATGAAAATAAAGAAATTTCTGAGAATCACGGTAACAGTTTTGAAGACTCCTTCGTTTTATCTGTGGTCGAAACTGACAAAGAACTTATTAAATTACCTGATTCTGAACAATATTTACAGCGGCTTCGTAAGTACTTAAATAATTTATTAATAAAAACTTATTTTATTTAATAATGTAATTTCAATTCATGTAATTGTAACAAATAAGCAAATAAAGTAAGTATTTGTTGATAAAAAAAGAAAATCTAAATTTTTAAGGATAGACTTATATTATTATTGTCAATTTTACAATAATTAAATTTTCAAAGAAAAATTTTGTAAAAGTATTTAAAAAATTTATGAAATAATGTAGTTAATAATTAGACGATATTTGAAAATTTCAACAAAGTTCTAAATAATAACAATTTTATGAAATATGAAATTTATAATTTTAAAATATTTGAAATTTATTTATTAGTTGACATACAATAATATTTAATGACTGTGTTTACATTTGTATTAAATTATAATAATTAAATAATATACAATGATTACATTAGAATATAGATTGAAAGCTATTCAAGGTGGTACTTCAAAACGAGATCTTATTAATTCATTAGCTGATGCAAAAGCTGATTGTATTGCCAGATTAATAACTGCAGGTCAAAATTTTGAAACAGCTGAAGAAAGAGAATTTGCAACAAATCCACTCATAAGACACATTGCTCCACATTTGCAAGTAAGAAAAATTTCTAAATATAAAAATCTGATAAAAAAAAAATTTAAAGAAAAGAAATTGTATTGATAACATTAAAAGCAAAAGATTAATGAATTTGATTTATAAACATATATTAACATATTTAAAGCATTTATATAACAAATATTTTATTACATAAAATTTACAATAGTTTAATATTAATATTCTTTAAATATTTTTAGGCTCTCACTGCAAGTGAGTTAATTCATTTATTAAAAGCTGATGTACTTCAAGCAGCAGTAGATGAACAAAACAATCAATCTGTAGAAAACGAAGATTCAGAAAGTAAATCAACAGAAAGCAGTCAATCTGATATTCAGATTCAAGATAGTAACGGATTATAATTTAGAAATATGGTTGAAAAAGTATTTTTTGGAAAAGTTTTTCTTTTAGTAACAGGAGCAAGTCAAGGCATTGGTAGAAAAATTGCAGAAATTTTTGCTACACTTTTAGAAAATGATTCACAAATTTTACTCATAGCTAGAAATGTTGAAAATTTAAAACAAATTGCTGATCAATTACCAAAACATCTGACGGTTAATTTTGAAAGTATAGATTTAAGTACAGCTACAGCAAAAGAATTAGAAGGTAATTTACAATTATAATAATCCCATATTATAAAAAAATTTCTTGAATTAAATAGAAAAGTAATTAATTAAATGTTAAACATTAAAATTATGTATTATTTTTAAAAAAAAGTTGGAAGATTAAATTTTATTTTTAATTTAATATTTATAATATTATTTTAAAATACATTTGTTTAAAATATTTGTACTTTTTACTTTAACTATATTTTTATTATCAATTTTGTTACAGACAAAATCATTAAATATCTGAATATTAATAATATAAATCAATTTAATGAAGCAATAGTTATACATAATGCAGGATCTGTTGGAGATGTTTCACAATCCACTGTGAACATGACGGACTTAAATGTTTGGAGAAATTATTACAATCTGAATGTATTTTCCCCAGCTGTACTTAATGGAATTTTCATGAAATTATTTAAAGATCAACAAATTAGAAAACATATTATTAACATTACTTCTCTGTGTGCAATAAAACCAATGAAATCTCTTGGATATTATTGTTCTGGTAAAGCAGCAAGAGAAATATTTTTTAAGGTATGTATGAAAAATTTAATTCAAGTTGCATAATTGCTTATTATAAAATCAATTTATATAAACAATTTTCGAACAAAAATTTAACAATTCAAATTTGAAAAATGCATTTATTACAAATATTAAACAAATATTTATTTATGCGTATAAAAAATGTACAAGCTATAAAATTTACTTACATAAAATTTTTAAAATTGTTTACCATGATAATATGATAATGTTTATACATATTCATGAAATTTGAATATTTCTATAAAATTGTAAATTTTACTCTGATTTTATTGTAGGTTTTTGCAGAAGAAAACCCTGATGTAAATGTATTGAATTATTCCCCTGGTCCAGTAGAAACAGATATGTTATTAACAATATCTAAAAATGTTTTTGATGAAGAAACAAAAGTTGGTTTTCAAGATTTGTTACAAAACAATAAAGTTTTAACAACAGAACAAACTGTGAATCGACTTGTTGAAGTTCTTTCAAAGAGAAAGTATAAATCTGGTGATCATGTGGACTACTATGATTAGTTATTCATTTAAATGTTGATTTATAATAATTTATCAATACGCAAATTTTAAAAATTAAACGCATCTTTTATTTGTTCTCTTGTACAACAATAATATATCTGTCGAGAAAATATAATTTAAACGCTTATAAATAGTTTAATGTATACATTATAAAAATAGCACCCAATTATTAATATCACATACAAAATTTGTTTTTTTATCACACAGACTATTAAGGTCACTTATACAATAAAATTATTAAAATATTTTATTTGAAAGATTTTTTCATTATTTTCTTTCAAGTGAAATTTTTCAAGTTTTTATAAAAATTTATATATGATATGTGTTACTCTTGTAAAATCAAAATTATTTTTACTAATACGAATTTGAAATTTTTCAAAAAAAAAAAGAAAAAAATACCACTAAGCAGTTTTACACGTATATTTTGTATCAACATACGTCTTTTTTATTTAAATAAAATTTATAAAATTTACAAAAATTTTTGAAAAATTTCAAATTAATTAGCATTGAATCGTTATTTAAATATAGAAAATAGTTACTTATCAATTTATACTAGTTTCAAAAGAAACGTATTGAACATTTTTCAATTGTCTCCACCTTCGTTCGATAATACAGGCAAGTATCAAAATTAAAAAAGGTATTGCAGCAGATACAAACCATACTGGACTAGGATATCGATTTAATGTGTGCGTATAAATATACATATACAATGGTGTAGTTGCAAACGGAATAATCATTTCCATTGTAGTTGTTATTGAGAAAATTTTACCTATTTTAACAATACACAACTTTGTTAGTTTACCAAAAAAAAAAAAAGAATTATGGAAATAATTGCAGAAATGATAAAAAGGATCGATTAATAACGTAAATAACTCACCCACATCTTTTTGAGGAACTGATTTTGAGAGAATTGCTTTAATTACTGGAACTGTAGCTCCACTAAATATCGCAACACCTGAACAAAGATACATATGCCATGGTTTTGAAACAAAAGCTTTTATGAAACCACCTGCACTGATTGATAAACAGGATAAAATAATAGTTACAGTTTCAGGAAGTTCTGAAAGTATCATAAAAAATCTTTAATAAATATTTAAAAAAAAAAAAAATTAATAAAATAATAATTACTCAAAACTGATGCAACAAATTTTATAAGAAATAGCATTCCTGATATAGAAATTAATAAACTAATTCCTGAATAAATAGAATATTGAGAAATATCCCACCCTAAATTTGAACTAGTAAAAAGAAAGCCAATAGAAGAATTTCCTTCTAAAACAACAACATGTAAAGCAATGGCTAAAATACAACTCCATACTAAACATCTGTCAATTCCATTTCTTTTTTCAATAACAGTACACAATAATTCTTTAACTAAAGTATAATTAAATATACTTTTCAACGTTCGCTGAAAAATTAAGTTGTCTTTGTTAATAGTATTTTTTGTATTTTCTACCTACACTATTTACTATTTCTACAAAATCAATTGCAAAAATTTAATATGAATCTTTCTAAAAAAAAAGAAATGTAACATAATTGTCCCTGCTAGAAATAATCGATTCAAACTTATTAAAACCAATTAAAATTCATTAAAATATTTAAATTTAATCTGTTCTAACATATTTTAATCAGTTTTAATGAATTTCAATCAATTATTTCTAGTAAGGACATAACACAATAACATTTTGAATTTCAAATAATAATTACTTTGATGTTTCTCATTCATTATAATTAGTTATAAAAAGTTGTTAATTGATAAAATTAAACTAGTAAAATATTAATTTTTAAATTCTTAATAAAAACTTAAAATCTGTACTAAAAAATGTTTCTCGATACATAAGTTTTACTTTGTATAAAAACATTTTTAATTCTATTGAATATAAAGTAGAAGAATTTTATAGTAAGCAAAATATTTACCAGATTTTCAGTTTCTATTGTTTCCTTCACAATGAATATTGCATATAATAATGCAAAAAAACAAAAAGCTGCTGATAATGTAAAAACAGCTGTATAATTAAATTCATTGAATACAATTGGTCCTACAAATAATCCTGCAAGAACTCCTGCATAAAGTGTAGTCTCTAAAAATGCCAAATGCCAAGTTCTACTTTTATTATCTGTTATATCAGTAATATAGCTGAAGAATGTCAAAAGCTCTGCAGGAAATCCACCCAAAAGTGATTTAGGTACAGAAGCTAATAAAAACCAATATGGATTAACGTTAAAACTGCATAAAATAGCAGCTGAGATATAATACAATAAAAAACCTAAAATAAATAAATTAATAAATATTATGTATTATAATATAAATTTATATTACTAATTGAATTATTCATAATCTAATAATAATTTTTACTTAGTTAGAATCTGGTTTTTTAAATACCTGCAAATGGAATAACAAGCAACGGTTTTCTCCCATTTTTATCACTCCACGGTCCAATAAAAAGAGTCATGATTGTTGGAAATATCACTTCAATGCACGATCTCAAAATTAAAATTAAACCTGCATGTGGTTGTACTAATTTTTTTATTTGCATAGCTTCCTTACTACTACTATTATCATGTAAAATTGTGCATTCACTACTATTTATACCAATTGTTGTTTTACAAGTTTGATAGACTATTAAATCTGTCATCACATTTTCTAGAAACAATAAAATACTTTATATTATAAAATTCAAAATTTTATATTATAAAATTCAAATTTATCTTATGAATGAAAATTTGGAAATTTTAATTTTTTTCAACTTAAATTTAATAAAATATTAAAATTAAAAAATAGTTAAAAATAGGAATCTATTACACATATTTATTTCATAAAAATATTTATTAAAATTTAACTGTTCCATATGGCAATTTTTATAAATTTTCAAATTACAGATAATTAATATAATAACTAAAATATTATGCATATAAAATATGTAGTATACAAAATTAAATTATATTTATATAAAAGTAACAAATTAAATTTAAATATATAATTTAAAAAATTTTCACCTTATATTATTGTAAATAATGTTTAATATTTATGCTTACCTGATATAGAGTATGTAAATAGAAAAATAAATGCCAATGGTTCTATTGTAATAAATCGCCTCCATCCCGTAATAGGCGTGCTCATTTTGATAATAACTTTTGAGAATTATTAATTTACAAAAACCACTAAAAAGAAATTAAAATAATGTATACAATTCAATAAAAAAAAATAATTTTTAATTAAACCGACCTGTCAACAATTGCTACTAATAAAAGCCATATGAACAATACACAAATAGGATAATATCAAATTTTAGCTACAAAAACTTAAAATTGTTTGATTTGGTTACTATCTTAATATTTTTGTAGTCCAGAAATAATATTTTTACCATAACTACGGAGTCATATGTCTTTTTTTTAATACACTTACGTCACTTGATAAATTTTTATTTGCAGTTTATCATTCTACATATAGTACATATATGTGGTGCATGATTGTCAATAATTCGGAACGTGATTCCTGTTTTTGAATTACTAGTTCTTTGTTCTACCAGAGATGAAAACCTTTTCATCTCTGGTTCTACTTGACTATAAATTCACGTGTTTATAGATTAATTTTCACATAATTACAATTCACAACGAGTTATCATCTTTTCCTTTGACCGTGAGAAAACTCTTACCGATGTAAGTAAGTTTACGATTTAAAAAAAAAATATAATTAATTTTTGCTATGTCTCATAAAGGTCATTCAACTGTTCAAAAAATCATTCTATAATTGTTTTCACGATCCTGATTTATGGCGCTGCAGTCGAAGCGATCAGCTGTAGCAAAATAATAGACGTTTACGGTTTAAGCGTCTATTTTCTTTAGCTGTAGTGATGTTATTTGTAGGTGTACAAAGTTGGAAAATATATAAATAAACAATTAACTGGTATAATACTGAATCATGCTAAAAAAGCAAAAAATTGTAAATTGTAACAATAAAAATTATATGCATAAAAGTGGATGTACATTAGGTATACATATATTATAAAATAGAGGTTAACAGTTATTAAATTGTTATAATATAATTTTATTTATTTATTGAACCAGGAAATATACAAAAAATACATTATATACAATTCTCAAAATAAAAAAAATATCTTAAGAAAATTTGCCACATTTAAATTTTAAATTATTTATTATAATCTTTCATAGTTAAAAATCAATTGTGACGATAACACAATTTTTAAATTTAATACATTCATAAACCAATGATTTTTAACAAGGAATGCATTGTGGATTAAAATATATTCAAATTAAAATTTAATAACATACATTTTTCAAGCTAAGCATACCCTGCTAAAAATATTAAAACTTATTAAAACCGATTGAAATATATTAGAATCGATTAAATTTAAATCGTTAATAAGTTTTAATCGAATATTTTTAGCAGAGTACTGTACTTATTTTGTCTTATTTTTAACTTATAATTCAATATTCAATTTTTATAATCTGAAATTTTATTATATGTATTATAAATTATAATTATGAATTGTATACTTAAAAGAAATGTATTAGGTTAATTTAAAAATTTTTTTTATAAATCATTCAAACTTTAAATATTTTTAATTACATAATTATAAAACCATTTTTTTAAATTATTAAACAATTATAATATTATTTAAAAATTTTGTATATTTTTTGAATTTAGAATATGATGTCATTAAATGATATTGAAAATAATGATCGTCCTGCTACTCCATTAAAAGAAGATTGTTGTGGAAATTCTTGTAATCCATGTATTTTTGATGTCCACAAAAAATTATTAGAAGAATGGGAGAAAAAAAAATTAAATAGAGCTAGCATATCTTATGTTGATAATTTTTTATCTCCCACTCAATATAGAAAAATTATTGTTAAAGAAATAACAAAAGCCTGTGAAGATTGTGTTTTTATTCTTTTTGAATGTGAATTAGGTATATTAAGTTTTAGAACAATTATATTAGCAAATATTTTAAATAATTAATCAATTGTAAAAGCAATTATTTTTGATAGATAAAAATGTTCTTTTACTATCTCCAACTCAATATGTAATAATAAAACTTGGTTCTATTTCAAAACCTTATACTCCAATTTATTGGAACCAAAAAAATGTAAAACTACTCATTAAATTATATCCTAATGGAAAAACAAGTTGTTATATTAAACAGCTTCAAATAGGTGACGAGGTTTATGTCAGAGGACCTTATGGTGATTTTCAATACCAAAGAAATAGGTATATTTTTATTTTTGTATAATTAATGTTTAATGATGGCAGAAAAAATAATATTATATTAAGTGTTAATATAATTTTATTATCAATATTATTTTAAACATGTTATTTCAGTTATAAATATATAATTATGTTAAGTATTGGATCAGGAATAGCTGCCTTGTATCCATTAGCTGTCTCTATAGTAAAAGATGAATTAGATGATACTAGAATAATTATGTTTTCAGGATTTCATTCTTTGTTACATGTGCCATTAAAAACTGAATTAAGACAGTTAACAGATTTCTGGAATTTTGAGTGTACATTATGTTTATCACAAGAAAGTACGATTTGTTTATATATAATTTTTTATGATAAAAAGAAAATAATAATAAGTAAATAAACTGAAAAATTAATTTTCAGATACTGAGAGTATAACTGGTATTAAAATAGTACAAAGTCAACTTAATGAACAAATGATTACAGAAATACTCAATTTTTATTCATGTGAGACAGCTTTGATTTTAATATGTGGAACTTCAGAATTTAATAATTCTATGGAAAAAATTATAATAGAAAACAAATTTTCTCATTACTATATATTTCAATGATATATTTAAGTAAAATTTATTTACTTTTATTTTAATAAAAAATTAATTTTTATTTCAATACAGATATTTATTATATAATTTATCAAAAGGTTGTTTAAATATAAATATTTTACAAATTAAAAAAATGTTAAAATATTTTAACATTTACAATCAAAACAATTATTTTTAAAAACTTACAATAGGTTGTATATATTTATCTATAATTGAAATAAAATTGTTTTATATAAAAATTTTGTTTTATTATGAACATTTTTAGTTATAATTTACATATCAATATTTATTTATTTGTTCTAAAATTATTTTAATTATAAATTAATATATTTTGCAACTATTAATCAATCAATATAAATAATCAATATAATGATGAATGTAAACATAGAATCTTATAACATTGCTAAAATTTCAAAACTCCAAAGTTTTTCTATCAATAAAAATATGAAGTAATTTTATAAATTTCAAATTACTTATTAAGAAAGATATTAAAATTTTTTTTTATTTATGTCTTACTAGTACTATTTTAATCATTTTTAACCATTTATAAATAAAAAAATTTAGATAAATAGATTTATAATAAATTGTATAATTAAAATTGTAAATACTGTGTAAAAACTAGACTTTAATGCAAATTTGTAAATGTCTGCATCAAAAATAAACATTTTTTAATTTAAGAATAAATGTTTGATTATTTAATTGGTTCAGGTTTTAAAAAGTAACTTTTTAGATTTCTCCATCGTAACTCAAGAATTATTGAAAGTATTATAATACACATACTTAATATGGCAGGTAAAATCCACACTGGACAAGGATACATTTTTATAAAATTTGTATGTAAAAAAACAAATAATGGAGTTGTTACAAACGGTCCAATTTTTTCCATTATCATAGTTATCGAATATCCTTTACCTATTTTGACAACAAAAATTTATTATTATTATGAATAAATTATTATTTTTTTATATTTTTGAATTATTTTTAAAACAAATTGATACCCACTCAATTAGATTCAATGTAATCAATGATAATTTTTTATAAAAATTTTAAGGAAACTTATATATTATAAGATACATGTCTATATTCTAAGCAATTTACTCTACACAGAAAAAATTAAATATTTAGGAGTCATCATAAGTAAAATCAGATAAAAAACTTCCCTGAAGGGAACACTTGCAGAGTAAATGTCAAAAGGTTATCATCTATTAGCTAATGCAGAGGGACACTGAGATTAAAATTGGATCTGGATTCTCAGCAAATGCTGTAGATCTTTATGAACATTATTACACCAAGAATTACTTTTACTGCCATAGTATAATAGAAGAATACACCCAAGGTAACAATCAGAGTTATACTGGGTCTACCTTCCTTAGCCATTAAGATTAGGAAGGTATTTTTGAGGATAGTATGTAGACCATAATATGTGAGGGTGGGTGGATGATAAATATCAGCAAAATGTAGAAGTTATTTAAAAAGAAATTGAAATTTCTATGAGATACCTATAAATTTAGAAGGAAGTAGAACCAGGATAAAGATTTTGTACTGAAATATGGGGAGATCTTTACAGGTGCTAAAGCTGGCTTATTTGGGTGTGAACACGCTGACAATTTCTTCTTCCGCTTGAACAAGGACAGTTATTCAGACGGAACTTTTCGCGATCAAAATACATACGTGAAAGATAATAAGAAGGAACTGAAGAATAAAACCATATATATTTGCTTGGATAATCGAGCATCTCTAAAGGCGTCAGAGAAAGAGAGAGAGAGAGAGAGTGAGTTGAGTCAAACTCTTGATTGGTATAGTATAGACACCAAACCATCGCTGATGAAGTTTATTGGAAGAAATCACCTTATTCTAATTTAGATGACTGTTTATCGGGGTTAGAAAGGTAAAAAGAAAGCGGAATGGCTAAATAGGATACTTTACTGGAAAAAATTTCGCTGTCATTAGGTATGCCGTTTTAAGAATGCTGCAACAGAAAGCTGCAAGATACAGGCTTATGTAAATGAGCTGCGCCTGGTAGAGTGTAAAGAAATCGCGGAATGCAAAAATCCTGAGAACAGACATACGGATGGGAAGACAAGTAAAGAGATTATTTCTTTTAATATGCGGCAATTCAGAACTGACGAAGAATTGGTCACAGTAATCTGAGAGAATTCTTGAGAGAGAAACACTACTTACTTGTGTGAATGTCTAGCCCTGCCGTTTATTAGGCTAAAGTAGTTAAAATTAAAACGGGGCTAATACCAAAGAAAATTAGGGAATAAAGAATAATGATAATAGTTTTCTGCAAAGCGACTGAATACTAAGGCTTGATATCCAGACTAAGCAAGAAATTTATATACAAGGATCTAGAATGAGTAAACTCAATTTTCGCAGGTCTCTCCAATCAACTTATCTACTGCACCTATTTTATTCTAAACACTATGATTTAAAAAAATTTAATTTATTTGAAAATTTAGTATAATAATTTAATTGCACATTAATTCGTAAAATTATATGTAAAGTTACTTTTAAACTTACCAATATCTTGTTGAGATATAATTTTTGATATAATACTTCGAACTAAAGATGCAGGAGCTAAGGTAAAAATACCAATAGCTGTAGAAAAATACAGATGCCAAGATTTTAAAGCAAAAGCTCTTGTAAGCGAATTTCCACTATTCGATATGCTTGCAACAATGATGCACACGGGCTCAGAAAGTTCTGTAAAAGTTAAAGTTTTTGAATATAAATATTTTTTATCGACGCATTTTTTTTAAAAGCTAACAATAATTAGAAAAAAATTTAAAAATCGATAATTTTATGGATTTTTTAAAACTCAGTATAAACTAAAAGGAATGTTTTTATCTTTTTGAGTTTTTAGATTTAATTTTTTTTAATATTTTTAATAATTAAAAATAATTTTGGAATTTAAATAAAAAACGTTAATAAATCGATAGTGCTAAAATGATAAATCCATAGTACAAAAATCTGTATTAATTTACAAAAGTAGCATAAAAATTCGAATTATAACAATTTGAAACAAGATTTTTTGCAAACTAAGAATTACGTTAATAGCAAAAATTATAAGCATTAATAGCAAAAAAGGTTTCGAAAAAATATTAGTATGGATTTTATTACCTATTTTCGAACATATAATATGAATATATTTATTTTTATTTTTAAATTTATTGCAGTTAAATTACTTAAAAAACTAATCTTTTCGTAATGATTAAATAAAAAAATATTTACTCAATAGTGGTGCAATTATTTTTACAAGTAACATCATTCCAATCATGGTGATTGAAAGATGAACTACCGAATAAATTGAAAAGTCAAATATACTCCAGCCAAATCGCTTAGTAAAGAGATATAAAATTGTAGCAGTTCCCTGCATCATATCATCGTGTAAAGCAATAATAATGAGACAGCACCAAATTAAGCATCTGTCAAATCCATCTCGTTTTTGTGTTACAGTTTTAAATATATTTTTTATCAAATTTAAATCGAAAATCGTCTTGATAGATCGCTAAAATTTATATATAAATATTTACTTTTCGTAGTATAATTAAATAAAATATATTTAAATAAATATATTAAAATAAAAATAAATATCAATTTCTTGCTTTATAAGATTGTCATATTTATAATAGAAAATCAATATTTTATTGTTTAATTTTATTAGAAAAAGTAATAATGTCATATTAAACGCTTTACTCTTAATATTTTTAATCATATTTAATTATTAATATACTACTATTAATAAATATATTGCATTCTTATCAATCACAATACTGACTTGTAAGTTATAATCATTTGATTGTTTTAAATTCGTTAAAAGTAAGGATTTTTATTCAATTTTTTTTTAAGTCGGCGTGTTTTATTTATTAAAAAAAATATATAACTTACACCAAGGCCGGAGTAAATTGTCTCTTTTACACAAAAATATGAATATAAGAAACCAAATGTACAACTTAGTGCCGAAGTTGCAAATACTACACAGTAGCCAAACTGCTTGAAAAGCACAGGGCCTACGAGAAATCCAACAAGTTGTCCTCCAAATAAAATGAAATCTAAAAAGCCTAAACGGCAAGCTCGATTTTGAGTACCTGTTGTATCGGCAATGTAACAAAAACTCATTAATAATATTGCTGGAAATCCACCCATAATTGATGAAATTATAGAAGGTAATAAAAACCAATATGGATCAAGGCTAAAATTACTGAATGTTGAATATAAAACATAATAAATAATGGATCCTGCAATAAAAATATGCTTTATAATTTATTAATTTTATTTTCTTTATAAATAAATTTAATTAAAAATTCTTTTAAAAAATAATTTATCTGTTATTGAACTTTCTATTTTTTAAAATATAAGTATTGATGAATTTCGTCAATTAGAAGTCACCTATAAATGGAATTGTTAGAAGCGGCCTTCGACCATTTTTATCGCTCCAAGGGCCCATAAAAAGACACAAAATCATAGGAATTAGCGTTTCGATAGATGATTTTAAAATTATAAGAGTAGCAATGTGAGGCTGAATTATATTTTGTAACAATTTAGCTGCTTCGCTACTACTATTCTTGTATAAAATAGTGCAATTATCATTTTCACCAAATAATTTCCGACATGTTTTATAAACAATCACATCTGTTATTACGCTATCTGAAATTTATAATAGTCATAATTTAAGTAAAAAGTCAAAAAATAGATCGATTTTTTTACTATTTTAACAATAATACATTTGATATATATATATATTAGTTTTTAATTAATACACGTGACGATATTCTTTTACCATTTTTTTTTTAATTTATAAAAATTATGTTACAAAATTATCAGATTTTGTTTTTATTTAAAATTGTAACTAATCATCACTATTTTATAATGATATGCGATTTAATATAATAAAATTAGTTAAACATTATCAACTAAAAATATTTAATGTTAATATTTTGTAAGATTCTTCTATATTAAGTAAATAATCACAATTTAAATCTTTTAGTATAAATCGTTATTAAAACAATATTTGAAAAATAAGAAATAAATTAAAAAAAAAAAATTAAAAATTAAAAGTGAAATTTTATTTACCTGATAAAGTAAATGATAACATAATAAAAAATATTATAGGCTCTATAAAAGTTAGCCTTCTCCATGATTGAATACGTGGATCCATTGATTAGAATATCGTTACGAATATACGATATTGTTATTCTCTTAAGTTCAAGATAATTGCCTTACATATCGATTAATTAAAACTCTTTTTTACAAAAATTAAAATAAATCGATTTTCGATAAATTACTTTAAATATTATATAAAATCAATTTAATTTATTAAATAAACGCTATACTTTTAAATGTTGGAGTACTTGGAGTTGCAGTCAAGTAATTCCATAGACTTATATACATGAGTAATTCTCTAATCACTCATTTGACAAGAGTGGTTTCATTGTTATGTTTTATCAGTGAATAATATATTTCATATAATAATACATAATTAAGACAATTGAATTGAAATTTTTTTAAGATATTTATTTAAACTTATTTTTTTATTTTTTACAAAAGAAAAGACTTAAAATTTTATAATAAACAATATATAGATATATGTTAAAAGTAGATTAATATAATACCAATCCAAAAAGTAAATAAAATTATCTACGTCCATTGATATGATGCCTCTTTTACAATTTTAATAGTGATTAAAATTCAAGGATACATTTATAGGCAAAATTTTATTTCTGTGTTATTATGCGTTTGCATAAATTTATGTTAATATATTGTATTTATACCCAAGCGGGAAATAGCAAATGCATACAACAGTTAATATCTAAAAATAACTGAAGAAAAGTGAAGAAAAGTGAAGAAAATCGATAAAAATTAAGAAAAAAAAAGGCGTAAATTGAAACTGCAGGCTAAACTGCAGATAACAGTTATATTCTTTAAATAATGTTATACAGAAATCAGTTATTAACAGTTATTATCTATTGTATTTATTTTTATCTTTCTTACAAATTTTTTTGATAATGAACTATCTTAAATAATAGAAAACAAAAAAATAATATAACAGCAAAAAAGTTAAAATTGAAATTTAAAAACAATTTTAAAATTTGAAAATTGAATAAATCAGATAATTGAAAAAAACTGAAACAAATTGCAAAAACCAGTTATTAACTATTAAAAACTGTTTAAAACTGAAGAAAACTATGTAAATGTTTTATTATGAAATTTTTTTTCCCCATTTGGTAACTGAATTTGTTGCTCAAGAACTGAAGAAAACTGACATTAACTTATATTATGCAGTCTCAATTCAGACCTTTTTCTGCATTTTTCTTCAGTTATCTGCATTTATTTTTTCTGCTAGGAAAAATAATTTTTTCTGAACTATATTTAAAAAAGTTTTTATAAAATATATCAGTGCGTACAGAATTTCAATTTTTACTGTTTCACATAACTATATTAAAAAGATGTAAAATAATTTACAATTATAACAAAGTTAATAAAAACTAATTTAATCCTCAAATGAACAGTGTTTCAAATTATATTCGTATTTTTCCTTTATTTTTCCCTTACTTTTTTCTTCTTTTCTTTTTCTTTTTCAATTCTTTTACTTGAATAAGTATTTTTTCATTTAGATTGTTTAACATAGTTCAATAATACAAAAAAAATTTACGCATTTGAATCATCAATCCTTTTAAAAGATTAATTCATTATAACATCAAAAATATTAAATATTTTATAAACTTATAAGATGAATAAAAATTATAAATATTACTATAAATTAATATTTACTAAACCTTCTCAATTACTATTAATATTTTAGAGTTTTTTAATTATATTATTCTTTTAATTTTTAACATTTTAAACTTTATTTACAATTTTAAATTTTAAAAATATGTATCAAATTTAAAAAATGCTGAGTTAATATTTTAAAAGATGAAATATATATATATATAAATAAAATACAATTATATTATTAATATATCAATAAAAATGTTGATTAAAAAAAAAATATGTCAATGTTTAAATAATGATAGATCTAAATTCTTTCAAAGGACTTACTAAATTAGTTAGATGGCACTTTGCAAGATACTTCCTCCTCACAGTTGGGACATGGTCCAAAAATTTTATTAAATATTATTTTATTTGTTGCTAATTCTTGCAACCACTAAAATATTTTCATCAAAAAATTAAAAATAAAATTTTAAGAAAAAGGTGATATTTTGAATTAAAAAGTCATACTTGAAATAAGCAAATAGAATGAAACCGACGTCTACATCTTTGATTACTGCATATTTCATCAGGTAGTTCATTATTTTCCATTTTAAGGGTAAAGCAAATACAGCATTCTTCATCTCCAACCATACCTTCTTCAGAATGTGTTTCTTTATTCTGTAATGCTTGAGGAAATTCATGAATATTTAATAAAGTTAAGAGGTTTTCATATACACTGTATTCTAGGTCCCATTTCTATATAAAATTATAATTGAAATACATAAATATTATGTATATATATGTACATAATTTTGAGCAGTGGAAATTAATTTATTGTCAATTTGTATCTATAATTATCATTCTGTTTTAAAAATATTGCATTCTGCGCTAATATATACAAAGTTATATAGTACTGTTGTATAAAATAACATACTTAATACTAATACCGATTTTGTCATATAAAAAAGTATACTATGACACAGAATATCAAAGAAATAAAAAAAGAAAGGATTTTGCCTTATGTTAAAATTGTATAAAATCTTTTATACTTCTTTTGTGAAAATTTTATTGGTATCAAATTCAGCTAATTTATATTAAACTGTTCTAAAGAACACTTTATCTACGAAGAAGACTTTGTAATTAATCTGTACTAATGTATAACTAATTAATTTCATAAATGTAAAAAATTTATTTATATTAAATAATATCTATGCTCACTGTGTCAATTATTACAAAACTACTTAAATCTCTGCATCCATGAGCATTTATTTTATTCTTTCTATTGTCATAATTGTACTATACCTATACAATTTTATAATTTTTGACATATATTGGCACAGATTGCTGGCACATTGATACAATTGAACAAATAATACATTTCCACAAGGATTAATAATAATGCAATAAATATACTTCAGTAGCATCTTCATTTTGTATAATTTCTCTATATTTTTCAACTTCTCTTTTAGCTCCAAGAAATTTTATGTTCGGAAATCCATATGGGTCTAATGGATTAAGAGTTAATAAAAAAGAAAGCATAGGAGAAAGATAAATTCTGCGATACATATGGTATGGTTTTGGATCAATTGGATCTATTACACAACAATAACTGTAAAAAAATTAAATAGAAAAATAAAAGTATTTAACACATTAGTTAATTGCAAATTAATAGAATAAATTACATATCAATTTTTCGCAATTGATCCCAAGCATCTTTCAACATGTTCACTTGTTTTTGAAACGTTTTCCGTATTTCTTTTAATGTTAATGTCTTTTTTTCTTTAATAGTACAACCTGGTAGATCTAACAGATCTGAAGAAATTATTTTCCAAGAATTTTGTCCTGCAGAAGTTACAGTAGGTTGTATAATTATTGAAATATCACTCATAGTAAGTTTTATAGTACTTAAATCTTTTGCAGATAATATTTCTACATCCTAAAAAATGATAAGTAAAATGATTAAAAATTTTTAAATGTATATTACATAGTATGTACAATAATTTTGAATATTACTGAATATTCTGATAAAACAGTGCTTAATTCTTTAAACAACTGTTCTCGATTGTCTAAATGAATAGAGTTATCCAAAACTTTTATATTTTGCTTTTCTTTAAAAAGTTTTTCCTATAAAAAAAAATAATTAATAACTAATAGTATAATATAATTATCTATAATTACATTATTGAACATACTAAAAGACTAGTTAATTCTTGAAAAAAACCAGATACTGATTCTGATTTTTTAATTAAGCAATCTATTTGCTTTTTAAAGTTGATACTAAACAAAAATGCTATATTTCCTCCAAAAGATATCGATGCATTATCCAATCGTGGAAAAAAAGGAACGTTTAATTTTACTTTGACTTTTATTTCAGAATTTGTATGACTGTTAGTAACTGTTAGTAAACCCAACCAAATTGATGGTGTCATTGAAACAAGTATAATTTTAGGATATAAATTTATCATTTCTTCAAAATCGTCCATAATCTGCAAAAATGTGTTAACATTTTTAAGAAATTGAAATAAGTGAGTTATTAGCATATAATTCCTTTTACAAAAGACAAATATAATTAAAATATAAAGTATAGATAAAATATGTTAATAAATGTCCACTATGAAATAATAATAAAATGATTATTAAAAATTACTTTAAAATATTTATCGTTGTGTTGCCACCTATTATTTTTAATGATTAATCATTCGATAATATTACCGGTAAATTTTGATACATTTTTTTATTACAAGTGCATCAAAATCATTATTATGAATAAAAGCAAAAAAATTTCAATAAAAATATGTTTACATAAATTTTAAAGTATTTATAATGGAATGCTCCTCACAGCGATCGGAACACCAATGTGGTGAATTTTGAAACTCTAAATCGGAAACAATTTGTTCTTACGAATTACGCGTTTATTTAACGTTTCATCTAACTGAAACTAATTGCAAAAGAAAGTTTGAACAATTGTACACGCGTAGACGGTCTCATATCAGAGTAATTCATTTTGCAAGTTAGTTTAAAAAAAAGAACAAGATAAGACCTCTAATTTCGTCTGCTAGATTCAATGTGACTGCTCAGAGCTGACTACTGAAAAAACTTATTTTATAATTATAATAACGACAGATTAAGCATTATAACGGACCGTATACATATGTAGGATGAAATAATGAAGCTAATAAAATTTATTTCAGATTTTATCTTTATTCTAGAAGAAATGATCTCTTAGAAAAAATTTGAGATGCATGAAAAGTTATGTATCATATATATGTTATGATTGTCGGTATAGAAGGCGTTAAATTCATTCACGTATTACTCAATAGGTGGCAGAAAAATCGATAGTTTATACTATTATACATTACAAATCAATTATTTTATTTACGCATATAAAAACATATTTGATGTAATAAAATAAATAATTTATTTCATCACATTACTTATTTTGACGATTTTTGAGGTATAATTAATAATAAAAATAAATTACAAATTATTATACAAAGCATAGTTGTGAAATGGGGATAAACTAATCTGTCCGCGTGCAATCCATTTTCCATCGCATTTACGCGAAATTCACTATTCAAATGCACATTAGAAACATTACCTCAATGATTACCGCAAGATACTGCATTGTCTTTTTCTATTTTGATATGCGTCATTTAAAAAAAAAAGTAAAAATATCGTTTCATCAAAAAAACAAAGTGGAATTAATAATTTATTAAATTCTGATTGCTATCGACAAATGTTTAAATATCTTTCATTTCTATAAACGTTTATGTATAAGGTGCCCTTTTTAGTAAATGCTGTCAGTAAATATAAATATGAATATAATACTATTAATTTAAAATCAAAATATACATATAGATTTATTTAAAAGTAAAATTTTAATGAATTACAAGCCGATAAGCAAATGAAAATTTTTAATTTTACACAATAAAGTGTAACATTAACATCGCAGTGTAGTCGTTTTTTCTTCTTACACATGACTCCGAAGTCCTGAGTTTAAATCCAACTGTCTAATTTTTTTTTTCATTTTTTAAAATTATTTAACTTAATTATTATTTATTTTGTGAGAATTAAGTACAAAAATTTAATGTAAATATAAAAAAATTATTTTATTTTCAAATAAAAATTTGATTAAATTAAAAATATAAATAAATTCTTAACAGCCTTATAACAAGGGCTTGTTTAGATTATCAAGGGCTTTTATTAAATTTAAGGATTTACGTAATTTATAATATTTATTTCAAAATAATAAGCCACGCATTTTTATTTTTCTTTTCTTTATACTATAAGATTAAACTACTCGGTCGCAAAAACACCTGATCGGTTGTCAGTTTATTGTTAATAAAATAACGTTTTATGTATTAATTTAATAATTTTTTTTATTGAAAAATATTAAGGCTACATCACGGGTTGTAAATATTCTTAACTCCAAACGAGGATGTTTTAAAATTTTTGAAATTATTATTTCTCTATTTTTATTATACTTTTTAATGATTCAATTTATATTTAACAAATTTCAACACTAAATAAAAATATAAGATAAAAATTTAAATTAAAAATGTTTTGAATATTTAAATTAAATATTATTGTACAATAACTAATATTTAAATAAGAAAAAGATCATATACTTTCGTCATAACGAAAGCTTTTAAGTTTAATAAAAGTTCTTGATAATCTAAATAAGCCCTTGTTATAAGGCTTTTATGAATTAATTTATATTATAATTTACTTAAATTTAATTATTTTCAATTTTACGTAATTATTTACAAAATAAAGATAATTTATTTGAAAAATAAATTTAATAATTGAAATTTTGCTTTCTTACAAAGTTTTAATGCGGAAAGTTATAAGTTTTCGGCTGTTAAAAAAATTATAATTCATGGTGCCCTGAAATTGCGGCTCTGACAAGTCGATAATACAGAACAATGAATATAAGGATTTTCATTTTCACCAGTGGGCGTTCAAATCAGTACACAAAGTTTTTAATTTTGGCGCTACAGTTGATTTTTAGTTCTTGTTTTGCTGAGGAGCCCTCTTAAGTATTAACATTTAAATAGATGAATGTTTTACAAAAAGTTTATATGTTAATAAATAATGGAATAAAACAAATTAAGAGAAATAAAAAAAAGATTGTGAATGATTTAATCTAATTAAACTGTAGTTTATTTATTGTATTCAAAATTAATCAATTTTAAACATATATATCACGCGGATTAAGATTTATGACCAATATGACCGTCATTTATAAACCTTAGTTAACTCGAAATGACTTATAATTACTCTGTTCTAAAACTTGAATTTTTAAAATTATTTTATGAAAAAAAATTATTAAAGGATAATTTATTACAGACAAAAAATTGAAATTATAATGTTAATGGTAAATAAAAAATATTAGATTAGTTACCAAAAAATAAAATTCAATTAAAAATCGTAAAAATTGTAATTAATTAAAAATTTTAATACGTATATTTTTAAAAAATATCTTTATTAAATTATAAATACTTAATTTGATAATACAATTTTTATACTTTTAAGCTTTTATTTATTTTTTTAAATTACACCTGCAAAATATTAAAAGAATACGTTACAGAATATTATCATAAGTTTTCCGTATCAAAGCATTTTACAATTTTACCATAGTGAAATCAGAGACCATTCTTAAAATATATATTATTTTATAATGTTATAAAAATTTTATAATGTATTTAAAAATTTCAATTTCATTTTTTTTTTTTTTATTTTTTGGTTTAATTCTAATTTTATAATGTGTTTAGAAATTAAAAAATGCTAAATATATATATGTCGAGTTTTGAAAAAGTATTTCTATTATATGACCGTTTTATTCTCAAAAAGTTCTCCACAGTCATCTCTGGGCATGCGCACTCTTCAATTTGACTTTAGAGTAGGGAGAATGTATATTGCATATTCTTTCTTATTTCTTATTCTTATTTTCATTTCATTGCTATCATCACTTTCTCTCTCTTTCTCTCTCTCTCTTTCTTCTTTTCAGGAAGGCCAGAGAGAACAGAGGTTTGTGTTATTTTCAACGTTCTCTATAGTAAATCTCTATAGATACAAAAGTGTCGTGCGCTACAGCCGCGCCGTTGCAGCGATCGCTCGACTCGAGCGAACCAGGCGCAGCCATATTTGAGGGTCTCTCGCGCCAAGTTAAACATGGCGTCGACAGGCGACATTAATATGGCGTCCTCGGACATGATAACCGAGGTCGAAATTCAGCCGGATATTCAGGAGGTTGAAATTGAGGCCATCCCGGTGGAGATCCCTTGTGAGACCGTCGAAACAACTATCGTCGAGTCGGAGGACGACGAGGTAGTGCAACAGCATCATCAGCATCACCATCATCAGGCTATGATCACTCTGCAAGCGCTGCCTGAGGCGGGACGCGAGGAAGAGATTATCCTGCAGACTCAAGAGGAAATCGTCGGAGCTGATCCACTCAGCGTCTACGATCAAATTCCAGTACCCGATCAAAGCGACATTTATGTAGAATCTAGCCCTGGTCCGTCCTCGCGAACGGCGAGTGGCACGGCAGTGGTCCCGAGTTCGACTGCAGCAACTACGAAGAAGAAGGCGAGGAAGAGTACTGCGTCAACAACACAACGTTTCAGGCCATCTGAACATCCGATTTTCGCTGAAATGCCTGGCGAAACGAAAGCTAGAAAATGGGAGCAAAAACAGGTGCAAATTAAAACTCTCGAAGGCGAGTTTTCGGTGACGATGTGGGCGTCAGGCACAGACGATGGTGAGTCCTCATTTTTTTGCTTGTGCTTTTCTTCCTATTTTCATATACTTTACCATTATTTTTGTGTAACTTTATAAATACGGTCTTATGGGATTTTAAAAAGGTTTTACAGTGTTAGGAGTGCTGATAGTATAGTTCAAATGGTTAAAATTTTATATTTTATATAACAGTAACTGTTTTTTTTTTTTTTTTTTTTTTTTATACATTAATGAAATCAGTGTATACATATATTCATAAAAAGAAAAACAGCTGTCATTTGATTGAGATGACAACGAGCAGCTGACAGATTTTTAACGTTGTTTTTACGCTATAGTGAAAGCTATGAAAATGCTCATTTTTTTTTTTAAACTAGACAAAACTAAACTTATTTATTTATTTATTTATTTTTTCCTTAAAAATGCTTATTTAACCGTTACGGAAAAAAGACAATTATTTGAGAATTCAATAACCAGTTTATGCGTATGTAGCAAGTGTATTCGAGCACGCACTTCCGGTTTGCATTGATCGACACGTGAGCTTCCGCGTCTTTTGAACAAAGACGAGAAAATATCCCGGGTAAAAAATCGCGAAACCGAATTGTGAGTTTCGGTTGACAGTCGGCGTTTGTTTGTTTTGATCCGGCTCGTGCCGTGTGCGGGTGAGCGCGGCCATCGCGCTATCCAGGGGGGCAGCCATATTTTGAAAATGGCTTCTTAGTCCCGCGAGGGGAGATCACGCTGTCGACGCCATATTTTCTCTCGAAACAATGTGTCATGGCGACGTGCCAGAGCAAGAAAACAGCACGATCCTTTATGCTTTATTTTATTAAATGTTTTTATAAAATGCAAATATGAATTCGACTTTAAAAAATTAGATATATATTTTAATTAAAGTTTTTTTACACATGCATATTTGATATATTTAAAAGCTACAAAAACAAAATTTTTTATAAAAATGATCAAAACCAGATTCGTTGAAGAAGCAATGTAAAAGGGATATATATATGCAACGTCGCTAGTAGAAATGCAGTAATTGCAGATTGCATGCGACGTTGCCATTAATTATTTTTTCAAAAAATAGTTTTATTTATTATTTTTAGTCAACTCTAGGAAATATTTCGATGATAATTTCAAAAATTATTTGAAAAATTTATTAATTTTTTAGTGTTTTATGTTAAAAATATTATTGAAATTATTTATGCGCATAAATTCAATGTTTATTGTTCTATTTTTTTAACGATATTGAAAAGAAAAGGAAATGAACAATCATATTGTATTTATTATATTTAAAAAATTAAAAATATTTATTTGTAACACGATAGGAAAGAATTCATAAAATGTGTTTTAAAAATTTTAATGAAATTTTTACAGGAAATTTGTGTACTGCAATTTATAATAATTATTATTAAACAATCTTATTTATTTATTTTTAATTTTGTAAAATTTACCTACACTGAAAATATTAAAAAAGTCAATTACTAACCTGGAATTCATTTATAAATAAAAATTAAGGGAGTTTAATCAAATTTCACATTAACTTATTATTTAATTTATTTGATATAAATTAAGATGTATTAATAATTTAAATAATATAATTTATTTCAAATTCAGTTATATTTATTTCATATCAACCATATTAATATTTTTTTTTCAAAATTTTATTGATTTGAATAAAAAAGTTTGAAAAATTTCTTTATATTTTTTCATATGATGTTTTCTTATCCTTATATATTTTTAAAAATTGATTAAACTGTCTTAACTGTAATATTTTTTTGCTGAAGAATTATAAATATTTATAGAAAATCAACATTAACAGTTTCAAATTAATAGCTTGGAAAAAATGAAACTGCGTCAGTATTTTTTGGTTTGCTTGTTTGTTGCTGTTAAAGGGAGTGTCCTATTAGCGTCTCATCTGGTGGATGTTCCAGATGAGGGCTCTAATCCTGAGCCTGATCCAGACTACACAGAATACATGACTGGTAAAACAGCAGCGAAGTTGAATCATTCAGGCAGTTCTGTTTCTGATGGTATGCCTGGATTGGATTTATCGGATCCCAAACAATTAGCAGAATTTGCTAGACCTGGTCACAAATTAAAAGTACGCAAGCCTCCTATAATTGATGGTGTTGAACGAACGATTGCCTGTCCTCATAAAGGATGTACGAAAATGTTCAGGGATAATAGTGCAATGCGCAAGCATTTGCATACTCATGGTCCAAGGTTTGCAAATTTAGTTTTTTTTTTTTTTTTTTAATTTGTTGTAAAATATGAATTTTATTATAAATATTTATGGTATGCAAAAAGTAATTGTATAATAATAAACTTTTCATTAAATAATACTAATACCTGTGAATTGAAAGTTGTTTCATCTAATTACATTTGTATCTCCTAAATTTTTAATTATTTTTTTGTTATTTTTTTATTTTTGTCAATAAAATAATTTATATTAATTTTGAAATGTACTTATCAAACTAAGTAATAATATGGCAATAAAAGATTAATATAATTATTAAAATTTTTAATAAATAGGGTTCATGTTTGTGCCGAATGTGGAAAGGCATTTGTTGAGAGTTCAAAATTAAAGAGGCACCAACTGGTTCATACAGGTGAAAAACCATTCCAGTGCACATTTGAAGGATGTGGAAAGAGATTTAGTTTGGATTTCAATCTACGAACTCATGTGAGAATTCATACCGGCGATAGACCTTATGTTTGTCCTTTCGATGGTTGCAGTAAAAAATTTGCACAGTCTACAAATTTGAAATCACACATATTAACTCACGCAAAGGCCAAGTAAGTTTGATTTAATAACATAAATTGTATGAATATGTAAAAGAATATTGACAAAATATTTAATTTTTTTATAATATTTTTTTGTAAGATGAAAATTTACCATAAAAGTTTTTTCAATGAAATTAATATTTGATTATTTGTTTTACAGAACACGAAACGCGATTGGTAGACAAGTACAACAAATTCAATTGCAACAACCACAATTTGTTCAAGTGGAGGTAGCTGATGTGGACAATCAACAGTTCATCGTTTACGCTGACTAATGCCATATGGCTGAATCTCCCTAATGTGTCCCATTATCAAATTTGATAACCATTAATTAACTCGAACAGTGTACATATTTATAAATGAAAGCGAGTGACTAAATGTCGAGAAAGGACTAAAAAGAAACCAATTATCCTTTTCAATAATTCGTTAATTAAATCAGATATTAATCTTGACGCTTATAAACAAGATGAGAAGAAAAGCAGTGAAAACTAGTTACGGAACATTTGAAAAAATGAAATAATATACAAAAAAATGATTGATTATGTAAAATAAAAAAGGAAGATTGAGCATTAAAAGTTCAGATTTGAAAATTTAACATGAAATTCTTAGATTAGTATATGTGTTAAATTTTTGAAGCTAAACTTTTATCTTCTAAATTTTGAAGATCTATTATCCATTTGTAATGGCAGATCATTATCGCGCACTGTTTTCATGTTGACTTATAAGATGTATCCTAGTGCGTGATTCGTTATTCACAACTGTATATATTCATAAGTGAAGTGAAATATTGTATACGGTATATTTTCGAAAAAAAATTCAAATAAGGACTTAAATCCAAAAAATTTTCGTCTTTATACGAATACACAAAAATACACATTTAAATACGTATCACGTATAAACACATACGTAAAAGTAAGATCATACAAGATTTTACGATTTTTCACCGATTTGCTTAATAACTTTTGAAGTCACTGTCGCGAGAGGAAGTAAGTGATGATCATTATTATTTAAGTGAATTAAATCTACGAAGAATAGATAGGATTTGGACTGTGTTTAGTAAGTTTTACAAATTAATTCTTACAAACAAGAGATTCATTGAAATTGTATATTGAGGGACGCACTAAGTAAGCTCAATTATGTACCTTTAACTTTATCTTTATTAAAAAATTTTATTAGTTTATTATAAAAAAAAAAAAAAAGCAAAAACAAAGATATGCTAATGATTGTATCACCAAAAATTGCTTGAAGCCATATTTTCTTAATAATTATAAAGATTATTTGTGTTTAAGGTAGGTTTTAATATCTATTTCAATCAAAGAGTGTGATAGTTTTAATAATAAATACACATCTATATATTTCTTTAGAAAACAAAAAATAACAAAAATTCTGCAAGATATCTGTCAGAGCCGACCAATAATTTCAAAATACTTTTACTCACAGAGCAATACCACATTACGTCCGATAAAGAGAATAGTTTAAGCTCATAACTGTGGCAGTTTGATGGAAGAAATAAAGAAGAAAGAAACATTGAAGAATTAACAAACAGTTAACATAAACGAGTAAATTTACTTTTTAGTTTTTAAACTACAATTAATGAATATTCAGACTTAGGTCTGGAACGTCATTAATTTTTCGACAATTTAAGACGACTATGCCCGTTTAAGAGCAGTAAATGTCTTGCAAAGAAAAATAGTTTTGTTGTCGCGTCAAGGAGAGATATTTCAAAAAAAAAATAAATAAATAAATAAATAAATAATAAAAAAAAATAAAGAAATTGAAGTACGTGGCATACTTGGCCTATTGTTATAGCAGCGCGAAATATTTCTAGAACTTCATAAATTGATAAGAAGACGCTTTTTGTACATCATAATATTTTATCGTTTATATTTTCACTTAAAAAATATAAAATAATTATTAGCTCTTATATCATTGCATTGCATTTATTACTTTTCATCTATTGGCTAAACAGTAATTGAAGCAAAAAAGTAAATCAAAGATTCGTGCACTCTGTCCCAGTGTCATCTTATTGCGACAATTTCAATATTGTGAAATTGCGTTTATGTAAAAAATGTCGCTCGAATAATGATTTATTATTTAGCATATTAAATCATTAAACTATTGTCGAAACTGAATGGTAATGTTAAGTTAGTCAATTTATATGAGGAGAAATTGAAGGAAGTAAATACAAATATTCTATATTTTAGGTGCTTTTTATTAAAATCCCTTAAAGTTGAATCACTTTTTTTAATGATTAATTACTCAAAACTTTAAAACAAAAAATTACGTCAATCAATGATTAAATAACAACATTAAGTAAGAACATTTCAACAAGTGAATCTTTGGGATAAATGATTTTTTTTTTTTTTTTTTTTTTTTTTAAATAAAATAGAATTCCGTATAATGTAATAAAAAAAACTTACGTTTTATTTTACGAATAAGATAAAATGAACATTTTCATATAGTTTTTGATTTTTTATGTAGAAAATCAAATATATACAATTACTTATTGTTTGTATGACAAATGTAACTATCTTTTTAGAAAAACATACGACTTTAAAAAAATAATGATGCTAGTGTGCAGATTTAAAGCTATAAGAGAAAAATATTTTTATTTAGCTTTTAATGAAAGTAAAAATATATTTTTCACTATTTGAAATATATTTATTATTCAGAATATTAAAAAAAAAAAAAATTAATAAATTCAAATGATACTGTGTTTGTGAAAATTCGTTTGGTGATAACTGATGATATATATTTTCGTATATTCCGTACTATGCAAAATGTATTCCCCGCGTTGTAAGTAACATTTTATTTTAATTATCATTTTGTTTATAAAAAACTTGGTAATCATTTTTATCTTCATCGCAGTATTTTAATAAATCTATATAAATTTTTTATTTTTAATGTATCATATTTAGATTTGATTTTATTTTAAATACCTGGCATTCATATAAATTTATATTTTTAAGGGGGGAAATCACAGTAAAATTTTCAATTTTTCGAAAAAAATTTTTTTCGCCTAAAAGGTGCTTTAGGGTCTTAAAAATGATATACCAAATGATGGAACACGGCAAAAGTGTCCGAGTGCCCAAATTTTTCATTCTGCGGTAACGCCACTCAGGTATGCTTCTCAGTACTTAAAACTTTAAACGCGTTTTTCTCGAAACCACTTTTTTTGAGCTCGCCGAAGACATAACTCGAGCAAATCTTTACCGATCGACTTGAAATTTTGACAGTAGCTTTGAAATATCTTTCTCCACGAAGCTACATAGGATTTTTTATTTTATATGGCTCAATTTTTTTTATCGAAGATTTGATGGCGTTTTTTTTTTTTTGTTAAAAATTTAACTTTATTTTCAAACATGCACCATTTTGTGAAAAATCAATACATCGAAAAAATCCTACGTAGCTCGCTAGCTGTTGTTATATGAAAACTAAAAAATTTTGGTTTTTTCTTTCAGGTCAAAAATTAAGGAGTCTACGTTTTCGGCCATTGACACGCTTTCAAAAATAGGCGCCTTGGGGCATATGCTGCGCAGCCGCCATTTTTAAATATTTTTTATTGAAAAAATTACATTTTGTACTTTTTTAGTATTGCTATAAAACCTACTTTACAGATTTTCGATTGATACTTTTATTCAGCCAAAATTAATTCACGAAAATATGCCTACTTTTTTGTGTACTACTGTGATTTCCCCCCTTAACACGTTTATTATTAAATTTACTTTATTAAAATAAATATATTTTTCTATATTTATATTAAAGTTAAAAAATTTGAACATAAAATCATAATTGTGCATTATATAGTTGATAAAGAAAATCCCTAGGTTTATTACATACCACTTGATGTCAAATACACTACCTATATAGGATTGATTATATATATATATATATATATATATATATATATATTTTGTTTTATTATTTTATGAATATTGCATCAATCTTTCAAATTTTAAAGCAAGTTTTTATTGACCCAGTTGTGAAAATAAAAAGTAATACACAAATGTATATAATATTAAATTACGAATTATATTTGTATAAATGCTAAAAATTATTTTCTTGTTGCCATATTGCCCTTTATGAGTAACCTCATGCATCGCGTGTTAGCTGCTAAAAAAAATTGTATACACAATATCGTGCGCCAACAGCTGTCACCTAAAGTTGATTATTGTTTTTCGGCAAGTGTTTAAAAAATCACTATGACCCGGGAAAACGAACAATTTAAGATAGTAATAGTTATGAATATGAGGTAGTAGGTATCTGCGACAAATATAAATGATCTCTCTTCAAATAAAAATTTGTTTCTATTTTTTTCGTGTCAAGAGAAAGTTATAATTGCACAAGGATTGACTAAAAGTAGTATAGACAGAAACTGAATCATGGAGGAGACGACGGTGTTGTGGATGTTAGTGCTGGTGATGTTAGGAGGTTCTTACCTTGCCGGTTCCTTACCACTTGTTATGAATTTATCCGAGGTAAGAATATTTTGCTCACGTTTGTTAAGCATGTTTAACATAACCTGAACATTAGTTTACATATGTTAATTGATTTTTAAGAGATCTTGTTATACATTATTTTTATTTTTTGCTAAATTATGAAACAAAACATTTTTAATAATTTAATTTGTTACATAAGTTTTTTATTTATATTAAGGAAATGAAAAAAATTTATGGAACTATTAATCAGTTAGTTTTAGATTTTATTTTTAAAAATCTCTCATGAGGTGCGTAATTAATCAAGCAGTTGCAAGTAAGCTCGTTAAATTCAATACAAATAGTCTCGTAATAAATTTTCGAAAAAATCAAAGAAAAATGTTAAAAAATTTAGTTTTTATTGTATAAAAAATTCGTCATTAAAAAAGATATTATAATGGAGCTTTGAACTGAAGTCTATACATGACGAATGCTAATTAAATTTTAAACATATTTATTAAAGAAAAAAAAAAAAAAAAACAAGTGTTTTAAATTATAAATATGCTTAATTTTTAATAAAAATGTGTTTCATAAAATTCATTTATTTAACATTTATTAAAATGGATTTTTGATAAAATTTTAATTATATTTCTTTATAATTATTTTAAAATATTTTTCTATAATTAGAATGATAATCTTTCATCAAATTTTACATTACATCCATTTTATTCAACCCCATTGTACATAATTTCTAAAAAATTAAAATATTTTATTTGCTAATTATATATAGAATTAATTTTAACTTTAAATTTTATCAAAAAATTAATCAAAAATTGATAAAAATTTTAATACTGATAAGTTTTATTTGCAGAAGATATTTTCTATCAGTTTGAAGATAAAAATATATATGATTTTTCATTTTAACATATACACAAATTGTATTTATATAAAAAAAAATTATAACTCTTTGAATTAATAAATTATAATAATTAATTTTAACAGGATAAATTGCAATTAGTATCAGTGCTTGGAGCTGGACTTCTGGTAGGAACTGCATTGGCTGTGATAATTCCAGAAGGAATTAGAGCATTATTTAATGGAGCTTCAAATGCTATTACTACTGCTCATGATTCAACAAGTGATATGCATGGTAAAATATTTATTATATACTAGGTATTTAAAGGCTAAATTTTAAATTAGTAGGTCATAATTTTATTTTAAGTAAAACTTTGTTCGTGAATATTAAATCTATTATTAGTTACAAAAATATAAAACTATTTTTATCGATTGAAAGTGATATTATTATGTACAGATGAGAATCAATTATTAATTATTTTGAATAATATTTAGTAAATGATTTCTTGTTTTTATTTATTTATTTATTTATTTATTTTTTTGTGAGAATAATTAATTTTTTATATTTATTATTAATTTGTGTTAATAAGTATAAGTTGATTTAAAATTCTTATGTGAGTTTTTTTTTCGTGCAGATCTACACAGTTTAATTGGATTAAGTTTAGTATTAGGTTTTGTATTCATGCTATTAATTGATCAATGTTCAACAAAAAGAAGTGGTGGAAAAGAAAGGAGCATGACAGCTACATTAGGTCTTGTTGTTCATGCAGCCGCGGACGGAGTTGCTTTGGGAGCTGCAGCGACAACATCACAGGCGGATGTCGAAGTTATTGTGTTTTTAGCTATTATGCTTCATAAAGTTAGTATTTGTACATTTACGAAGAATTTTTATTTTTATGTTATTATCTTTATTCAATAATACTAATATTGTATTTCTAAAACTAAAAATTTTTTAATACTGCTTGTTTAAGTACTGATTAATGTTATTAAGTTTGTTCTATAAATTATTTAGGCTCCTGCTGCATTTGGACTTGTATCTTTTCTTCTTCATGAAGGCGTAGAAAAAAAAAGAATACAAAGGCACTTGCTGATATTTTCATTGGCAGCTCCATGTTTGGCTTTGATTACATATTTTGGAATCGGAAAAGTATAAATTTTTATTTTTATTTATTCCTTATTTTATGCTAGTATTTAAATTAATTTTTTATATTGAATACAAATTTTTTAGGAGGGCAAAGAGACTCTTAGCAGTGTGAATGCAACTGGGTTAGCAATGTTGTTTAGTGCTGGAACATTTTTATATGTTGCAACTGTACATGTTCTTCCAGAACTGATGTCTAGAAACAGTACAAATTATTCTCATTTACCAACAGACGCTGTTTCAGCGCCTACTTACGGTTTAAAATTTAAAGAAATTGTAGCTTTGGTTATAGGTTCTTTTTTACCTGCACTTATTACAACAGGACATCATCATTAATAATTATGTAAAAAATTTTCACCATTTGAAAGCTCAAAACAAATCTCATGCTTCTTTATCCCATTCAATGAATATTCATAAATGTTCATTATAGCATTGATAAAGAAAGAATGTAGCTCAAAAAAATCAATTTGTATAGAGTAGGTAGGATTTGCTAAAAACTTTGTTAAATCTTTTAATTGTACAAAAATCGTGAATAAGACATTTTTTAAATTTATGAATGGATGAAAAAAGTAATAGAAATGTACTTGGTATTGATAGTAGATATAAAAAAAAAATTGGATGCTTTGTATATGTATTTGTATATAGATCTAATTAATCTATCATTACAAATTCATAACAAAGACATTCTTTTTTAAATATTTTGTTATGTATTTATCTAAAAATATTATATTAAAACATTTTTAATCAATTGTTCCTTTGTTTTATAATTATAAGTCTTTTAATTTTAATAAAATTATTCAATATCATAAATTTAAAAAATTATAAAAGATGTAACATTTTTATGAAAAAAAAAAAAAATTGATAGTAATTTTCATTTTTTATATTTATTAAACTTTATAGATTTTTATAAAAACGTTTTCAATTTGAAAAGAACAAACAAAATTATACTTTAAATAAAAATATAACAATATGAGAAAAATATCTTTTATAATATCTTAAATAAATAAAACTGTTTTTACAATTCTTAATAATTGAAATACTTTACTATTATTAAATTATTTTAAAATACTCAAAATTGTAAGTATAACTATATTGTTAATTAAAATAATTGTGATTTTTCAAAAACGTAAAAAAAATCTAAAATTTTATTTCCAAAACGTAGTTTATTACGTATAGACTCGCATATTTCTTATACACTTATTGTTAGTTATTTTATTTATTCGTTTGAACAAATCCTTTAAACACTTGTAAGAAATGCATTTATTTAAGGAAAAAAACTGTTATAAATTAATAATGAAGTACAATTTTTGTAATTATTTTCATTTTTAACATATTATATAAAATATTTCATAATTTCTTAATATTTCAATTGTAATTAAACAAAAAAAATCACTTATACAAATTTTGTTAACTCTTTCATGTAGATACATTATTTTTTTTTCTTTTCAATATTAAAATTTCAAAATGATCATTGATTGCATTTAATATAATTTATCATAATATATTTTTTAAGAATTTTCATACTCGAAAAAATTCTTTTATTTGGTATAGTTAAAAAAACATTAAAGCGTGATTCTTAAAAAACAATTTTTATAATTGGATAGCTGTTTAAAATTCTTATCAAAATCTAATATTAATATATTATAATGAAGAAATCTTCTTTGAATATTATCTTATAATATCTGAAAGAACTACTGCAAAAGACTTAACAAAATTTTTCCTTGAATACAAACAAATAAGAAACACACTTATCGTAAATGTTAGTTTAAAGTGTTAAAATTTCTGTAGCTCGTGTTTCAAGAAGACTTTCCATTGAATTGACATCTTTACACCAGCCGTCTAAGCGTTGAACCATTCCTGAAATTTGTGTACGATCCAAAACTCGTGGCTGTACCCAGGTCATATTAACAGTACCTGCTACTTGATCAATAGCACCACGAACTAAACCTTGAGCAAGAGCTTTCATTACCAATAATTCTACTTCGCCAACAGGTAAATGAGTCTCTTGAGAAATTTCAGCAAAAGTCAATTGTCTAAATTAAAAAAATATGAAATATATTAAAATCATTTTTTACGCAAGTATTGAAAATGTTTTTTTATTATAAGTGTAAAAATTAATCTTTATAAAATTATTTAAAAAAAAAAAAAAATTTATTTTATTTACCGATTGTTTGCTTGACGCTTAAAAGTCATTTCCATAAGACAAAGTAGAGAAATCTTTTGTCTAAGCTTAAGTTCTTGAGCAGCTAAATCAGCAACCTTACTCCATTGAGTCTTTAACCTTTCTAAAGCAGCTATATCTCCAGCATTAAATGCTTGTAATAAATCAATTAACCAAGAATTTGGTGTTCCTTTGAGAGATTCTAAAACTGGATGCGCTAAAAGTTCTCCAAGATTGTAAACACCTTCTCCAAGAAGAGCTGCCAAGCCAAGGAAAAAAGCATGCTGTTCTTGCTCAGGTTTACTTAAAGAACTTATATCAATGCAACCTAAATACCTATTTTTTTTTTTTTTTAAATTTACATTTATATCGATATGTAAATAAAATTTAAAAATGGTTTGAAACAAAGTAATATTTACCTCAGAGCTGTTCTGTAATATTCAGCATGTTTTCCTTGCAATCTATACAATCGACTCGCCAATAGATAAAAAATACCATGAACAGTTGTAACTTTATCTGTTTTATCAAGTATAGATTCAACTTCTTCAATAACTTTTTTAGTTTCATCTTGAATATTCAATTCATCTAATAATATTTGCCCAGCCAAGACTTTGCAAAGAGCAACTGCTTCATTATTATTTTTCACTTTAACTTCTGTTTTTTCAAGAAAATTAATTGCAGCACGTTTATCTTTAAATTGCTTGATTACATGAGATAAAATTTGTACTAATGATAATGGATTGATTCTAAAACAAATATTACAACAATCAAAAAAATATCAAAAATATAAAAAATTAATTTAACATAAATTTAATTTAATATTTAAGAACTCAAGTGTGTTAATATTTAAGTTATAACAATAATTCTATTAAAGATTTTCTAAAAGTTTAAATGTTATGTTTAAAAACTTTTCATCTTAGGTAATTTTAACTTTGCATAATTATTTAATTGATTATTGCACAAAACTATTGTAAAACAGTGATATAGAAAATCTGTATAAAATGAGGTTATGTTGATGTTTATATGATAAAAAGATAATATTAATACTTACTTGTTTTCAAAGGTTGACAAGAAATTATTGTAAAGTTCTACCAGACATTCATCTTTCTGAAGAGATGGATGTAAAACAAAAGTTTCTAATTTTAAGGTCAGCTGATGCCAAAGCCTGCAAGTCACCGGCGATGAAATTGTGAATTCGTTTATTTCAATTTTTTCTCGTTTAAGTTTAATAAAATTTTTTGTTACTTACTTTTTATTATATAATTCCTCCAATTTTGCCCACTCAGCAGCCAATTCTTTATCGGAAACATTTTGTTTTTGATTAAGAAACGCATTAACGTCCTTCGGTGCACTGGAAGTCGCCATTTTTTGTGAGACAAACTAAGAAGACGGTATGAAAATGATCAGCGCGCGGTTTGAGAAAATTCGCATGAAAGCGAAACACTTTCTATATCTTCGAAATAAGACTTGATATAATTTACAAAAAAAAATGTTAAAAAATATTTAATATTCAAATTTTATTTTTAAAAAATATATAAAATGATAATTAAGTTTTATTAAGTAATATCAACGAATATAGACTATATTCGTTGGTAATATTAACAATAGTTAAGATTCAAAATTTATATTTTTAAAAAAGTTTTTAGAATTGCTATTGGTGAAATTATAAATTTACAATTTAATAAATTATGAATTTTAAAACTGAACTTTTACCCATGTCTAATAAAATTATGTAATATAATTGAAATCACTATTTTTTGCTTCTTCTTAAATTGACAACATGATTGCATTGTAAAATAAATATGGCAACATTTTTTAAATAAAACAATTATTTACGTATGAAAAGATTTTATGCATTAAATCGGTTGACAATAGAATAAAATGTATATGTTCTCGATGCATATGCAGACAACATTCATTACGTACCTAATTGAGGTTAGGTTTTTTGGCATTTCTTCCCGGCTTTAAAGCGCTCGCGTGTGGATGCTGCGATCAGGAACGTCGTCGCCGACTATCGACAGCATGGGCCAGCGATCGACCTCATTATTTATTTATTGAAAAATACGAGACAACGATTTTGTGCAAGGTATAAAAGCCTGGCGCAATAATGTTACGCGAGTAAAGAATAAAATTAAAAGGGTGGACAATTTTTTTCGTGTTCCTGTGTGTGAACAATTGACATGTTTTTTTTCTTTTCTTTCAACGAATAATAGAATACTTGTTAAACATTCATCGATCTATAAACAGTGATGAGAAGGTACTGATTTTGAAGTAGGACAAATTTTTCGTATCTATAGAAATTAAAAAAAAAGAAGTATTAGTTTCTGAAAAGGAAGATAAATTTTGCAATAGAGAGACATGGGAGCAGTTCACGCGAAGGTGAACATCGCTGAGTGTCTTGACTTGGAGTGTATTGTATAACCTAAGCGATGTTCATAGCCCGTTTGAGAATTTAGCACGTGAATAACGTAATGGCCTAATATTAGTATAGTTTTCTTAGAAATTTATAACTTTCATGAGAATATTTTATTTTGTTTTTATGGAACACAATGTAGCATATAATTATTAACATTTTATTCTTGTTTTTGCAGTGATTTTGTCTTATTGATTTATGATTTATTTTGCTTAAAAATCAAATTAATTTGGATAATGATAGATTCTTAAGTTAATTTAGTATTTATTAAATATCTTATTAATTTAGTATGTATTAAATAATATTAATTTAATATTTTAATCAATACTATGTGTAAGTCTACAAATATTTAAAGTTTAATTGATGTCAAGGTTGAAAATATTTTAGTACTTTAATCTTCGAGATTTATTTCTTTTACTATGTCATTTATATAAATAAAAGTTATTTAATATAAATTTAATTGAATTCTAAATAATATATTGCAAAATAATTTAAAAAATATTTTTGAGCAATATTAAAAAAAAAATATGTATATAGTTTTATTTGCAAGTTTCTAATAATTCTAATATTATAAATAAATTCCTAAAATTTGTATAAAAATATTTTATGTGCATTAAAAAAAATATTTTTATAAATCTATTAAATTCTTATTTCACATTCAGGAGCCTGAAACAGTGAAAAATTTCAGAGTAATTCAAGAAGATAAAATGAAGGATAGAATGAAAATTCCAAAGGATGGCAACCCTGTAAATATGTTTGTATATAGTAAGAAAATCTTTTTCTTAAATTTAATTTATTTTTTTTTTTAGCTATCATTTAGCAAGGAAAAAACACTTGCAGGAGAACAAACGAAACATGATAAATCTTTTGACTTGAAAAATATTAGGGTAAATAATTATCTTTTATTTTGCCTTTTAAAAATAATATAATCATATGAAATAATAAAACAATTTGATTTTATTAGACAAGAGTAGATAAAGTTCATATTGATGGATTATGTCGCACAAAACATGACATTATAAAATCACAAGTAAAAGAATTATTTAAAGCTAAAGATTTTCAAGATGTTATTGTAAATGCTTATACCGTTCGAGGAAAATTAGAATCATTAGGATGCTTTAAAAATGTTGGAGTATATATTGATACTAGTCATGGATCAGATGCAACACCAGAAGGAGTTGAAGTATATATTTCTTATATATAAATAATATTTAATTTGGAAGCAGATCAATTTTGATAATCGATAATTTTTTATTGAATTTAACTTAATTATACAATTTTTAAAAAATTTGATATTTTTTATTCATTTAGGTTACATTTACTGTTCATGAATTAAAACAAATAATGGGTAATATAAGTACTATGGTTGGAAATAATGAAGCATCACTTCTTATTGGTGCAAAAACTCCAAATGTTTTTGGAAGGGGTGAAAGGTTCCAGGTTGATTATTCATATGGTCATAAAAATTCATCAAATATAAACATATCTGCTGTTAAACCTTTTTTTACTAGTCAATTAAATAAAGTGTAAGTATAATATTATAAGTAAAGAAAAACAATAAACAATTATTAATTTACTTTTAACAATAATTTTTTTATTGTTTGCTCTTTAATTTATTTATTAAAAAAGTAATTTTATATTAAATTAATAATATTTTATACAAACTTCATAGAATTATTATTTTTCTAGATTAACTGCGAACATCTATAATACATCAGCAGAATTTCCATGGTCTGGGTATAAACAAAACGATAAAGGATTTTTATTAGATTTTGCATTTGATTCTAATGAATCTGGTACATTCAAGCATCATATTCAATATGAAGCAGTTGTAAGAGATCTAGCAACTGTAAAACAAACTGCATTTCGAGTTAGAGAACAATGTGGGCCAACATTAAAATCTTCCCTCAGACATATATGTAAAGTAGATAAAAGAGATGAAAGTATATTTCCATCGAATGGTACTCTTATACAATGTACAACTGAAATAGCAGGATTAGGAGGGAATATTGGCTTTATTAAAAATGAATTTTTTGTACAAAATAACTGGTCACCACATGAGTGTTTAGTAAGTATTATGAATTCATATATCATAATTTAACAATTATTATAAAACTATTAAACATGTAAATAATATAAACGTATACATTTTTATAAAATTTTATATATTGTGATAAATAATATTATATTTTTGCGTCAAATTATATTATTATTAGATATCACTAATATGTAGTAAAACAACTAATATTGTTTACATTTATTTTAGACATTTCAATTAGCTGCTCAAACTGGTTTCTTAAGAGGAATAAATAATGATATGAAAATAACTATTGCTGATAATTTTTTCCTTGGAGGACCACTTAATTTAAGAGGGTTTGAAATAAGAGGTTGTGGACCTAGAGAAGAAGGATTTTCTCTTGGTGGGAATACATATTGGGCCACAGCTTTACATTTTTACAGCCCACTACCGTTTAGACCAGGAAAAAATAGCTTTGGAGATCTATTCAGGTTACATGGATTTATAAATGGAGGGAATGTAAACAATGCCGATTTAAAATTAGGTAAATCTATTGTTTATGAGAAATAATTTATTTAATTTAAAATAATAAAAGTATTAGATAAGTACATTAACTTTTTAAAGCACAATTTGTTTCTCAAAAACATGTTGGCATATAATATCAGTGGAGTATTATCATTGCAAAATTATCACACAATGAGATTTTAATTTTTAAATTAACAGCTAAGTATTCCAAAAAATCAATCATAAAAAATTAGTGTAAAATATACTTTCAAATCAATAAAAATCAAAAAGTAAAAATATACCTCAAAATGGATCTTGTGCTGCAAAGAGTTAATAGTATTTATTAATAGTAAATAAATTTAGTTAATATTTCATTAGAAATTATATATTGTTACAGAGAGTAGCTTTGAAGAAAATTTAAAAGTCTTAACAGAAAATGTTCGTTGCACAGCTGGTTGTGGTATTGCAATGAAATTAGGAAATGTAGCAAGAGTTGAATTAAACTTTTGCTTACCTTTAAAGTTTTATCGAACTGATGTACAAAGCCAAATACAGTTTGGTTTGGGTCTTCAGTACTTATAAAATGCTATTTATATCTAAATGGAACAGAACTCGTTATTTTTTAATTTCAAATTGACTCAATTTTACAAGAATTATTTGAAACAAGTAAAATAAATTATTTGTTTATCAATATCTTGCATTTTTAAATATTTATACATATAAAATTTGTAGTATTTAGAATACCTTAAAATGTTTATTTCTGTTTGGTAATTTTTAAATTAAAATATGTATTTATAGTAAAATATTTTTCTTAAAATTTAAATCTTTTGTTTCTCTTAAAATTTAAATCGTTTGTTCAGCATGTTCTTTTAAGTGATATATTTTCAGAAAATTTTGATAATCAATTGATAATCTTATATAAACGTAATATTTAATAAAATTAAACTGTATTTGTTTAAATAAAAATAAATGAAGTTACTTAAAGCAATGCGTAACGTCTAAAATGACGAAGGTTGCAGTACAAATTTACTGTTCCATGAAGATCTTTATTAGGATGTGAAAATGTGTTCCATATAGAAGACTTTAATAAAGTATTTTATTAAAATACCCGTTTAACAGAAAACTTGTACAGAATAAATATATAGTATGTTTTAAAATGTTTCTAGTTATTATTTTTTTCTCTTTTGAAACTAAAAAATCATATTATGAATTCAACGGTAATTATTGCATCATGCTATAATGTAAGTAGCATGCATGACGTGCTTATTTTTAAAAACTAATTGTTCAATGTAGAGCGAGAATTGCATCTTGTTGCGATGTTCTCGCATTGAACTATGCAATGCAAAATGTTCTGTGTACGATAAACTTCGTTAAAATAAAAAATTTATAAAAATATATAATTTAATTTATAAAAATACTAATTTGTTATTAGTATATTATTATTTCATTTGGAAAGTAGACATATTTTTTTAGGTACATTTCAAGGTTTACAAATTTTTCAAGTAATTTATGTTCAACAATGTTGCCAAATTGATTATATATAGTTGAACGTGATTAAAGCGGGAAATTTAATTTTCTAAAAATTAATATTAAGTATTATATTAATAAATAAAAATTTATTTAATATTTTATGTAAATTGAAAATCGTTGTAAATTAATTTAAGATTTTTTAATTTTTTTTTAATTTTATTTAAAATTTTTAATTTGAAACAAATAATGAGAAAAACTCGAACTTAAGTTGAGCTCTTATAGTTAGAGTTACGTATAGCGCAAAAAAAATTTTTTTTTTCAATTTTGATATTGATTAAGAATGAAACAGTTTTTCTGTAACTCTTTTAAACGTAACTCATGATAATAAAAAAGAAAAATTTTTTTAAGTACCCATTTTATCCCTCTCATGTAAAAAGTAGTTTCAAATTATTGATATCATAACTTTATGAACTCAGATTCCTACTCATTCGCTAATAAAAATTTAGATATAGCGAAAGGTATTGTTAATGTAGTTAGATTGTGCCTAGAGACTACTTTAATCGGCTTCTATGTTTACATGGTAATATGAATGAGTTGAAGCAAGTATGGTTGCTACTGCTATGCAGTAGATAGTGTAAGTTGGTCTATACACTGTACGGCCACAAACAGTACTATTAATTATCATGAAGTTTCAATAATTTTTTCTATCATTTTAAATTTAGTAAAATTTTAACACAATTAACACGATTTAATACAATGATAACATTTGTCATATATCTAAATTAATTATTGATCAACGTTCTTGTACGTGAAATGTACTTGTTTAAAAAAGTATAGCAAAATGTACGTACGTAAAAGAGAAACAAATGTTATAAAACCTATTATCATAATTTACAAAACTTTTAAAATTTTAGTATTATTATTAAGATAGTTTTCGGATTTCGGCAAACTTTCAACGATGTAAATACCTTCATAAAAAAAAAAAAAAATTAAAAATTCGAATAAAAGAATAATTCGTTTTTTAAAAAGATCAAAATTTTACAAACTTCATTTGTTTATAAAGAAAGATTTCTTGAAACTGCTTGAAACTTATATTTGAATAGACTTTATTCTACTCCAAAAGACTAATCTATAATTCAATTTTTTTAATAACCATACCTTGTAAGGATCCTGAGTTATAAATTTAGTGTTGTTGCTGCGAACCTTGCGACAAAAATCATCGTTAGGTTATAAGCTATTGTAAAAATAAAAAAAAAACGAATATGGTTTTTTATTTAAAATTATTTCATTTAATTATTGTAATTAAAAATACATTAAATTAGTTGTAAATTGTAGAAAAAGAAAAAATATTTTACCCAGTTGGATTTGAACTCCAGCTTCAGACGTAGAACGAAATATTCTCACATCAATTTATAGAAAAGAGCTCATAACTTTAAGCAGACAGTTCAATTTTTGTCAAAATTATAATATGTTTATTGAAGAACTATTTTGGTTAAACTAGCATTTGAAACAATGTTATTACTAATTTTATTATTAATTTTATTTTTAACTTTCTTGAAAAAATAAATTTATATTATATTAAAGTAAAAAGACAATAAAACCTGCTATTATGAATATCTTTATAAATTTCAAAATGTCATATGAAATCAATGGATAAAATATATATTATTTAGTTTTCTTTACTATTATTTTAGAGCAATCAAGTTTGCTAAAATAAAAAGTAGTATAATTATATTAAAGTTTTATTATTTTAGTTTTTTCACAATGAAGTTAATTAATAATTAATTTAACGTACAAAAATTTAAATCCCGACAGTTTTAAACTAACTACTTTTGCACCTTTATTCACTTGCTCAAAAAATTAAAGGTTTTTATATTACGCAAATTCAAAATAGGCGCAATCTCGTTGTACACAATGTGCAGCGGCTCATATGTATAATAATATAAACGTTGTGGTGTACAGATATAATATGGTTTATAAAAGATATAGAATATAATTAGTAAGAATCATTAGCAAAATTAATATATGTATAAGCTACACTTCGTAAAAAACATGAAGACCCTGCAATTCAATAAAAAGTATAAATAAACCTACTAAATTGAAAATATATTCGTAAAAATTAATATTTTTATATTATTCAAAATTTATTTTTTATTCACTTAAAAAAAGAAAAATTTTATTTTGTTTTATTTTGTTTTGTTTTGTTTTTAAGTTTGAAATAATATATTTAAAAAATTTTTTTAAATTAATCGGAATAAAGTATTATTTATTTTGATCAAAAAAGATTTCAAAATAATTGAATTATAAATATAATTAAAAATATCTAATCGAGAAGATGATATACATCTTTATAAAAGTAATAAAACGACATTTATAGTACAACTAAGCGCTAAAATATTTATAATTAACAAAAGAGTGTAAAAATAGAACGAACAAAGATATAAATATTAGAGGCTGCCGCTATAATGATTATAAACATACGAATAAAGAGTAGAGTTATTGGCAACGCTGCTTTTCTAGATTTATCAAGAACGACGTTACAATACGGATAAATTACTGGAGTGGGAGTCGAGCAACTATGTGTGCACACCGTACGAGGCGCTGTCAGCGCTGTGCTTCTATTTCACTGCTGCCCTGATTGCTTGCTCATTCTTATTGAAAATGGCTGCTTGAAAAGTTCGTACTTCGTGAGAATTACGTCCGTTTCGTGCCCCATCAGTTTTAACTAGAAAATGCGTACTGCTACCATGGAATCTTACGGATCAGTTAGAAATTCGTTGAACATTATTGTGCTTGATATTACGAAAATTATTAGTGGTGATTTTAAGGGCGGCAGAAGTTGTAAGAAAACCGTTGAGAGAAAATTGTGCAAAGGGAACAATCGTGTCGACGAAAATTTTGGCGCACGAGAATATCGTCACACCTGCAAAGGCCGTCCTTGTAAGTGTATATGTGTATATGCAAACGTTTACGTAAATACTATACATGTTGTTGTGTAAAGTCCCCCGAGCTTTGTAAAGAGAATGGAGAGCGATATGGACAATTGCCTTTACAATTGTGGGGAAGACACGAGCAGTAACGTAGTAACTACCGTTGCCTTTTTCGCGCTAAAATGAATCATGTTGTACATTTTAGACATGATGAGCCATTGCATTCTTTCTTTTTGTCGCGAATATCTTAAATTTTCTCGATCACTCTGTGTAATGTTAATCTAGAAATTATTGATTAATAAAAACTTAGTCGAATTATATGCAGATTTTAATTCTATAATGCAACATATTCTATGTTGAAGTTTTTAATTGTAAATTTTTTTTAATCAAAGTCTGTTGTCAATTGAAGTTTCTTATACAAAAAACTAATGGTATATTTTTCAAAATATGTAAATATTTAGGAATTTTGTTATTAATAAATATTTATTATTACAACTATTTTGTTTATAATACGAGAAATTTTACTAACGTTTCAAAAATAGTTAACATATTTTACTGTTTTAATAAATAAGTAAATATGTACATTCTTTTAAAAATTATTTATATCAAACAATAAATTTAAAATTTAAACATTAAAATAGTAATAAAAAGTTTTAATAAATAATTTATGTTGGATCACATAAATAGTTTGTATTTCCTTATTATAAAATTGTAAATGAATTTTAATTAATTGAATCGATTAGGAATTTTTAGCATCGTCAGCTGCAGAAACTAAGTTGCAAATAACAATATGATCTCATGAGGAACAACACTCAAGAATGCTTCGAAAAGAGAAACGTGTTATTTTCGCGCATATCGTAGCAGAAACTATACACTACATGCATTAGTTTTATGTGATTCACGCGGGGTTTCCTCTTACACGATTATTGCTATTCTTTGCTTCAGATTTGACGTTTTGGAAATAAAACGCATTTCTCGATGTTTTAATATTTATTTTTACACATTTTTCTTTTTTTATCGAATAAAATTAGTTTCGACAAATGTTTGCTAATCATTTTATAAAAATTGTTTCAATTTTTTATATTATTATTCGTAAACACGCGTTATAGAAAACAATTAATAACTGTCAGAAAAATGTAATTGTTTCGTTTTAATGGCAGCTGCAAGATACATAGCAATTTGCGTCTTATCGCAATGGAATTTTTTATTACATATTTTACGCTCTTTATTATACGCAGTGTCTTATCAAATGTTTATTAACGTACTTACATTCATTTGTAGCAAGTAATAATTCAAATTTAGAAAAAAAACTAATTTTTTTATACTTTTTATTATGTAATATCATATTTACATTTTTATAAATGATTAGAATGTTTATATAGTTTAGTATATGAAATATCTTATCTAGGAAAATAGAAAGTTGTATGCAATGATGTATGCAATGATGCAAGGAATGTAATGTTTACAGCTGTACTTTGACCATTATATGACAAAAGAACAAAATTCTTCTTGTATTTTTTTAGGATTTAAAATTTTTTTATACATTAAAAAAAGTTAGTTGTAAAATAAAAAAAGATATAGAAAACATTAAATTTCAATAATCAAAATTTATATATTTGCTTCAAAATTATTAGAATTTAATGGTTATTGAATAAATATATTTAATTATTACTTTTATAGATATTAAACAATTTAGAAATTTTTATAAGGTATGATAAATTATTTTATTTTAAAATATTTTACTTACAAAATCATTTTGTATGCAAAAATTATTAAAATTTATCAGTTAAATATAAAGTTAAAATAATCAACTTCAACTTTGGCATGATAAAACAAGTAACAACGAAATTAAAATGAAAAAAAAAAACAGTTTTGATTTTTATAATCATTTTTATAAAATATGATAAATTAATAAATTGACTAGAAAATTAAATTATTATTTATGACAATAAATATGCCTTATAATTTCTTATTTATTTTGACAATTTGAAATTTTTATATTTAATCAATAATCTATTGAAATATTTTTTAATTTAAAAAGATCACTAATTATAAAAGAATATAAATTTGTTTTTTCATTAAGTTTTAGTACCTCACAGCAGTGGTGTTAAGTTTTGGACAGAAGGTGATGGTATACAAACGTGCTGAGTAGTACAGCCTTGTAAAAATGGATTTTTCATCAAGGTATTCGGAACAAGTATACTCAGAATCTTCTCCTACTGTTTACAGAAGTTTAACTGAATATCAACTAAATTACAAAAATCATTGGTTAAACATGCATTCAATGTCACATGACTCCTTAAACAAAAACAACGTGTTTTTAGGAGAAAACATGGATAAAAACAGAGAAAATTACAAATTTGGGTAAATTGATTGAATATTATTTATTTTCTTTTTAATATTGATAATTATATACTAATATTAGTTACTTTTGAATTGAAGGTAAAGTGACTATATTTTAGTTAAATTATAAAATTTTATAATGATTTTTAATAACAATTTGAAATTTTATATTTTAAATAATTTAAAAAATTTTCCGATAAGTAATATTCTTTGAATTTTTTTTGTTTTTTACAGTAATTTATATTAGATTTTATTAATAACATTTCAAATTTAAAATAGTTTTTGTTTACAATTAGTCAATTGTTTAGCTTATCAAAATTTGATTAAAAATTTTAATTTATAGAATATATTCTACAAAGCAGTCACTAAACGTTGAAAACATGGCTAATAAGCCAAAGAAAGAGACAATGTGGCAAAGTATAACTAGAGGTGTAACGAATCTCTTGGGTGAGCATCTAACCCAAGGCACTAGCTCATTTATTAAAAACCTATCAAGTCTTAACAATCCTTTGTCAGTGACTGTTGTGGCTCCAGATTTTTATAAATCTCTACAGCAAGGGAAAGACGACAAAATGGCACACCCTTCGGAATGTTTGTATACGAAAAAAGTGTGGAACAAGGAATTGTACAGCAATGCTGAGACATTACAAAATATTTTATACGATAAAGAAAATATCAGTGATAGTGTAAAAAATGATTATAGTGACAACAGCGATAGTGACAAAAGGTGGAAAGAATACAAAAGTTTATATGTTGATTTTAACAGTGTACAAGAAAAGGATTTAATTAAAGATATACAAAATGTTAATAGTGTAAATACAAGAGATTGTAAAGAAAAAACTTCTGAATCTAATTTAAATGCAGTTATTAATGATAAAGAAGGTAACAATAGATTCATTAATTTTATGTTATTTATACAATTACAAATTATTTTTAACATTATTTATTTTTACAAAATTATAATAGTTAAAAGATTTGAAATTTTTAAATATGTAAACACATTCTAAACAAGTTAATAATAAAATAATTAAATTTTAATTTTATATTAATATTTTTCTAATAAACATATAAATGTTTAATTTTCTAAAATTTTTGAAATTTTATATTTAATAATTAATGTGTATTAATTAATTTTGTATTGTAGATATTTTGTAATAATTTTAATCATTAGAATTAAGAATAAATATATTTTTATATAGATTATTTTGCATGTTTAGAAGTTAATTAGAAAATACTTTAAATCTAATTTTATATATTGTTTTCAATTAAATAAAAAAATTATTTATTTTTTAGATATGGATAAATTGGTAAATTTTGATAATATGCTTAAAGATGACGATGAACTAGTTATATTAGAAAAATCAGAATTAAATTTTGAACAAGAACAACAACTACAAAATCAAGAGCTACAAGAACATCAACATCAAGGAAAACAAACACAGGAGAAATTAATACAGCCCATTACTGTAAGCTCTATGTTAACCAATGCTTATAACAAAGTCGTTAACGGTATGGTGGATCTTTTGCAACTCAAGTCTGCATCTACATGCCCAGACAATGAATCATCATTTCTATTCACAAAACGCGCTTGCTCTCCAAAACCTCGGCCCAAAAAACTTCACAACATATCGAGTGGTCGAGGTCGAGGTCGAGCAAAGTCACAATTGCGTAGATCTGGAGTAAGTCAAACTCGGCACCGCAAAGAGCGTAGCAGATACGATAATTCTGAAGACATTAAGAGCGACATTGATAATTGGGAAGAACTTGAGTATTGTAGTAGCTTCGAAGATGATAAATTCGAGAATGTGAATGTTTGTGATTTCGCTTCAAATGAAGATAAAGTGCCCTATACGAAGCGCTCGATGTCTTTTACGTTAGCAGATATTAAACCGAAAAAACAAAAGCCAAAGAAGGGCAAAAATAATAGATGGACCCAAATTGGTATGACCTATAGTGTGCAAAGTTTAAAAAGTGACGACGTGGTAGAGAATGGTTACAAAGATAAGGTAGCTTACAGATCGAGATTGTTATCTGAAAGTTCCGTTGACTCTGAAGATAGTTATTGCATCGTTTTTGAAAATGACTACAGCGAGGAGTCGGATTATGAGACTGACGAGGAAAGTTGTACTGAAAAGAAGACGGAAAGCGAATCCGAGGATGAAGAAACTAAGGTTGCCACAGATATTGAAGTACACCAAACAAAGGTAATTTATTTCTTTAAAGACAAAAAAAATTAATCTATAAATTATTTTATTAATTGAAAGCAGTTATGTTTCAATATGTAACAATCTTTTCGCATATTTTGATTTAAGAATCTTCAAAATATGAAAAATAGTAAAGGAGGCTCAGTGAATAGAAATCAAGTGTGTCTTTACTTTAATCATTATAACAATGAATTATTTTAATTTATATTATTTTTAATCAATGATTAGATATTAATATTAATATTTATTTTTAATAAAAACAAAGATTTTACATAAGTTTATTTTATTCCTGATTCTTACAATTCAATTAATGCTGCTTTCTTTAAATGAATGATAACTTCTAGAAAATAGTAGTTAAATATTATTTATGTCAGTTTGTGTAAATATTAAAATTATCTTTTTGTCTGTTTATAGGTGCGCTTCAATTTAACACCAGTTGTACACTTAATGGTCACGTGGAACTACGCTTATAGAGCTGCTCGTCTTGGTCCCTGGGAAGAGATGATGCGTGATCGAGAACGTTTTCACAGTCGTATTAACAGCGTCGGCCGAATTCTCGAGCCCATTTTGGCCAAGCAACATCGGACACGTATCTGGCATGAGCGCTTTGCGGATTAAATTCTTCTTTCCTTATATTATTTTAAAATGAAAATTTGCGATGTAATCAGTTGTAAATTACATGATAGAACGAAAACGATAAAAAGGATTTTATATTAAAAAATATTTGTTTTTCGTAAAAGTTCAACAAAATAGAGAGCGCCAATTTTGTAAAGTACAAAATAAGGCGTTTATGAAGTCTAATTTATTGAAAGCTATGTATTAAAAGACTATATAGAATTTGAATTACATTTTCCAAAGCAGACAGCTTTAAAATGTACAAGAATAGTAAAAAATATCTGTAAAAATGGAAAAAAGCACAAGAGGAAGTTAAATTTTTTTAGAAGTGAAAATAAATGATTTTTAAATAAGCACTTTCTCAGATAAAGTAACATTTTTTACATTGTCATAACTTTATTAGGAATCTAAAGGCAATTTACCTTTACTATCTGCACTTAAGAGCTTATTTAATAAAGTTTGTTTTATTTTATACATATTTTATAGGATTAATTATTTTGTCATATATTTTGTGATTGATTTCATTGTTGTCAAATCTGTGAAAAATCATTCCCAAGTCGATGTAAAGTTACAGCTATTATTATTGGCTGTTTGTAAATTCCTTGGCATGACTGCTGTCAGCAAAGAGAAATAAAATCTATTAGTATCTTCAAATTCGAGAATTCGAGCTTGTAAATATAAGAAAATGCAACGTTTCCAATATTTAATTAATATCAGTTACAATAAAAGTATACTATTAATTTTACTCTTAAAAGTTTTTATAAAAAAAAAGAATACAAATATAAATAACAAAGGACATTAAATAGATAATCTGCTATAAGCATTGATTAAATTACGAAATATATTTTAAAAAACTTCTACTTGTTGCTTATTTGGATTTCTGTTTGTTGCTTTTTATAATGATTCTTTGTTTTTTATATGATTCTTTTTATTTATTGAATCTTATTGTAAATTTTCGAAAAAAATATCCATTATTACCAAAGTGTCTTGTCTTTAAAAAAAAAAAAAAAAAAAAGTTATTGTAACTGTAATATCGTGTACAATTTTTTTCTTCAAAAAAATTTTAAAAATCAAAATAAAAAGAAACATTTTTAATTCAGATTTTATTTATAAATTACTCGTTCTTTTTGTCGTCAAAAATTTAATGCGTGCCTTAAAGGCCTATAAGTGAGCGACATAAAGTTAATAAACATGCATAGTAAATAGAAAATTATTTTCACTATATTTACGTCTTTAATGTGTGAATTATTAAATAAGTAATAAAACAAAAGAATATAAATCAAAAATATTTTATGATTTAGAACATATCGAAATTTTATAATTTAATAAAATTTAATAGTAGATAATTTAAAAAAAAATTTTAAAAAACACGATTATTTTAAAAAGTATCCAATATGAAATATATTATTTAATTGTAATAAGTTAATAAACAAATCTAATATATTTTAAATTAGATATTTTTAATTATAAGTACAATACTAATGAAGTTGTTGTTTTGTGTCGCAAATTTTGATATGCTAACTTATTCTAATTTTAATTTTGTATAATACAATCATGTTACTTTTATTAACTCGTATTTTTAGATGTGAAGTTTAAAACTACATTATTCCGTATAAATAATTTAATAGAAGAGAAAAAAAATTTTGCGACGTAAGTATAGAGAAAATTTATTTTTTATTAACGATATAAATTTTATTAGCATTTGTATTGATGTTTGTAGACTCTTAACAATGCTTCATTTTATATTGTTATGTAAGTACACATGTAAATAAAAAAAAAAAAAAAAATGAAAATAAATTTTGACTATACTTATGATATTAATATTATGTTAAGAAGCATAAAGCACATTTTGATGTCGATTTTGAAACTCGCATCGATGCAATTTAAAATATCTGTTCATTTATGTTATTTTTTTTAATATTTACAGTATGAATTGTTTTTTTTTTTTTTACAATTTTTTACTACTTTTATGCGAGTTTCTTTATTGATGTTATATAAATATTATTAATGTCTATAGTAAATGAATAAATGCACATATATAAATAAATAACTTGTTTTATCATTTTCCCAAAAAATAAAAGTTTAATTTAAAACGCACATGCGTGCATTTTCGCGCGTATATAAAATTGAATATTTAGATAAATTTTTTTCATTACATATATTAAATAATTTTTTGAATTTCATATAATATTATTTTATTAATATTTGAATTTAAGATTATTTATCTTTCAAAGCCATTGATTTTATTTTCTGAAGATAAATTAAGTTAATATGTATATAATTTTTATTTTGAAAATTATAATGATTTATTTGTTGTTACGCGATATATTATTTTAGTATTGAAAAATCATAAATTGAATAAAATTATATATATGGTGTATGAAGACTTATTTTTTTATTTATTCAATATTTTATAATTAATTATTTTATTTCTAAACAGTAAAGAGTCTCGGAGATTCTATAAGCTATCGTAATAATGATGATTATTGTAGTTATTAAATTAATGGTTTAAAATCAAATAAATTTTTCGATATGTAAAAAAAATTATAATTTTTTTACTAATTGAATTGAAGTTTGAATATCACTGCGTCTTTATGATATAAGTGCGTATATACTTTATTTAATGGTTTGTTAAGTATACATGAATAAATACAGACGAATGCATTAGTGCGCGCAGGTTGCATTCCGCGTGAGAACATTAACAGTAATAAAGGCATGCATCTCTTTCGTCGTTCTCTTTAAAGCTGAGAAGAAAAAAAAATTACAGGGCAATTATTATAAGCGCTCGCGTGAATCTCTTTTATTACGGACGATGGCGTCGGTGTAACGTCGGCTCATAACGACGACAACGACGTACACCGTGTCGTTTCATTTTCGTAATCCAACAATATGCGCTTATAATGATGTGTTTGAAATCGTGTCAAGGGCACAACACACGCGTGTGCTTCTTTTCCATTCTTTCCTCTTTTGCTTTTTTTTTTTTTCTTTCCCTTTATCGCGTCGCTGTTGAGAGTAGACCATCGCTGTGTGTCCCATACTACCATTACGTGACAAGGATTTCAAACTTTTATGATCGTGTACTGCCGAAAGGTAAATGTTCTGTACTTATGAGGTATCGCGGAAGATTTTTTATTTTTAACAAGATATTTCTAATAAAGTTGTCAAATTAAATTAAGGTGTTTAGATTATATTATTCTAATAAATGTTCTTCATGAATATATATGCGTAAATTTATGATTACTACACGGAACCTTATTTATAAATTAAATTTGTACAAGAGATCATTAGATACGCTTTCATTTAAGTTTCTACGCTCTCAACATCGTCCTCGACTTATTTTATGCGTCGATCGATGTTTTTGTTTGTTTCTTTTCTCTAAGCATGCTGTAATAAAAAGACATTTCCCTATAATTATCCTCGTCAGTATATCAAATTTCTTAATTACTGTAGATTTTTTTAAGTTAAACCATTGTTTTATGTCTTAAATATATGGTTTCATAAAGACCCGTACAATGTATATTTTTTGTTCATTTTCGAAAAAATGAAACTTTGACAAGATAAATTTACACCTAATATTTAATTAATTTGGATTTTTATTGTTACGTATAATAAATAAAATAAATTTATTTTAATTATAATTTTATAGAACCATCTTTACATTTTTTTTCTCGATTCAAAAAAATTATAAAAAAATAAACAAACACGTTCACGTGGGAACATCTGAACGGTAGTCATGGCTGACCACGCTCGACATTGATCTACTTATGATATAGATAATGACTCGCTCTGTATTTAACACGATACTACATACTTATTCAGCTTATGGCACTTGGTAATATATTTGTAATTAGTAGTAATAAATTGTACAAAGAAATTAGATTTTTTATCGTACAACTCATTAAAATGTTCACATTTACTTACTTGAATTTTCAAAAATTAGAATTATAAACATTTTTATATCTACGCTAAGTTATTTTATCTAGAATACAAAATACTACGAGATGCCACGAAAGATATTTCATTGAAGTAAAGGTTATTTGCACTTGTGTCATCGGCATTGCAACGCTATACCGAGACACCGGAAAAGGATGGGCGACTCAATGTTGCAATCGACGTTATGGGTCGTTGACTGGCTTATTGGCACGTTGCATGAATGTCGATAGATATGTATGCGTAAACAGCAACGGCATTTTTATTCTATTGTAACATTGCGTGTTTATGCATCTATTTTCCTCGAAATATTTTTACTTTTATATTATTTTACATTAGTCGCTTCAGACTTCATTGCACATTGTTAACGCAGTATAATCTATTTAGATATATTATGACGATTGTATTGGAAATTAGGTTTTCGACTCGTAAAAAATAAAATTGGGTAAAAAATAAAGGATCAAAATAAGATTGTATTTATATTAAAATACAATTAAGGGATATTTATTTTAAATCCTAATGGAAAAAATATATACACAAAATAGTTAATATCTGAAAATAATTAATAAAATAAATAATAATAAAGAAAATTGTTAAAAACTTAAGAAAATCGATGAAAACTGAAGAAAAAGATATGATTTGAGATTGCAGAAAATTGCAGATAACCAATGAAGAAATATGTGAAAAACTGCGGATAACAGTTATATTCTTTTAAAATTTTTTTGCAAAAATCAGTCATTATCGATTATATTCATTTTTATCATTTTTACAAATTTTTTTAAAAAATGAACTACATTAAATAGGATTTTTATGATTTAAAAATTGAATAAATTAGATAATAACTGAAAAAAACTAAAATAAATTGCAAAAAATAGTTAAAAACTATTAAAAATTGTTTAAAACTGAAGAAAATTATAAAAATTTTTTATTATGAAATTTTTTTTACACAATTTAGTAACTGCACATATCATTTAATAACTGAAGAAAATTGATACTAATTGATTTATGCAGTCTCAATTCATACTTTTTCTCTATTTTTTTCAGTAAATACTGTTTTCTTCAATTATTTGCATTTATTTTTTTTTGCATATATTTAGAATATAAATTTTTATTCAAATATAAAATATTAATTGTTATAAAATAAACTATAAAATTTATAAATTTTTTATAGATGGTCGATTAAATTTCTTTAAAAGAAAATTGTTTATTTGTATTTAATTTTTAAACTTAATAGTTTTTGATAATTCATAAAAAAAAAAAAAAAAAAAATTTTAAAAAACGAAAACATTTATTATAATAAGTAAACGTTTTATTTTTTGATGTATTTTAATTAAAAAATACAATATTATTTTCATTCATTATTTACATTGTTTTTAAATGGAGAAAATTTAGTCATTTTTTCTGGAATGCTAAATTTTGCTGGATTTTCTTCTAATAAACATCCTAAGACTCTTGGAACAGATAAAAGTGTTCCAGCAATTGTTTTAACATAACTGTTTTTTTTCCACGGTTGACCAATTAATAATCTTTTACTAATATAATTACCATGTGTAGATATATGTCCAACTTCAATATATTGATTTAAAAATGGTGACCACATTTCAAAAGAAACTCTCATACTTTCTGTTGAGTTGAGTTCTTTAACTGACCGATTAACTACTTGATAATGGCAACCAATTTCATCATAAATTTTTGTAGTTACAGCCATTAAATTTTCAAATTCAGTTTTGTAATCTTCATTGCTTTTATCAGAAATTAAAGATAATGCATGTACAGCTGATGTTTGACAAGTTGAAAATAATCCATATGATGTTGGAGAATTTAGAAATGGTGTGTATTGTCTTCCAATTGCAAAAACTTTTATTGGAAGATCCTTTGGTTTTACAGCTTGCTTAGTAAATATAGCAAAAATAGCAGAAAGACTAGCACCTCCAACTAAGTGTAGTCGGTTTACTAAATATTCTTTTTCAACATTATCAGTATTCTGCATAATAAAAGTTTCTTTTGGGTTTTCATGATCTATACCACATCCTTCAATAACAAGACTTCGACAAAAGTCAGGAGCTACTACTCGCGTTATACCATTTTCATTTAAAATTTTGCCTGCTAAAGCTAAAACCTCAAGTTCGAAAAATACTGCTTCGTTGAACAAGTAGTATTGTATTGCATTCTTGTATTCTATTAAACCTAAACTTTTACCAATATCTAAATGATTTTGTTTTACAGTTTCAGACACATTTATTTTTTCACCAATTCTTTTCAATACAATTGAATCGTCTAATGGTGTTTGTTTATCAATTTTATTTGGCAATTTTAACATTTCTGGGATAAGAGTTTCTTGAAGTTCCCATATAATTTCATTTGTAGCTTTTAAGTCTTGTTTTACAAGTTGACTTTGAGTAATTAGAGCTTCTATGTTTTTGTTATCTTCAAAAGAAAGATTCTCATTTTGTTTAATTTCCTTTATTTGATTACTAATTTCAGCAAGTTTTTGTTTTAAAGCAGCTTTATTTGAATTAATATATTGATAAAATTTCCAAGATTTTTGCAATTCTTTTACATCTATTTTGATATTTCGTAAATGGAGTTCATTTTGAAATTGTTGCATATCAATAAAAGAATTATCGAAATCTAACTCTGGTGTTACGTATGCAAATGTTTTATGTGCTTTGTTACCAGGAATATACAAAGCTGAAGTATAAGATCTTTGCATGCCTAATATTTCTGAACAAATAAAAGGTTTCAATATTCTTGCAATTATTTTATTTCTCATTTGGAAATATTTTATTGAAAAATTTGCAATTTTGAAACTTTTAAAGAGTTTGAAATTATTTATATTTATAAGATGAAATATTTATTCTACTTTCATTTCTTTTGAATCTTTATCGATATCATCCTCAGTTTCTATAGTTTGAATTGTACGTTTTTTAGGTAATACAAAATTTCCTTTGCCTGCAGCTCGTTCTGATTCTTCGATAGAATAAGGTTCTAATTCAAGAGCTTTTAATCGCCTTTTGTGCACTTTTGTAGTAAAGTGGTCATGTAAAGCTGTTTGATTTATAAAATAGCGCCTGAAAAATGTTGCAGGTATAATAAATTTATTTATAAATTTAGAATATTTTTCAATTTATTTATAAATTGTTATGAAAAGTTTTTTAAAAAATAAGTATATTAGATGTGTAATAAGATTATAAAAAAAAACTTATTAGTAAATTATAACTTACGCGCAATGAATGCAATAGTATTGAGCTGCTCCTGGTTTATCGAAATCAATTTCTTGATTTATTAATGCTTTCGCAGTTTCTTCTTTCAAATCTTCATCAATCTTAATAAAAATTCAAAATAATTTAATGCTATCTAACGACCATGTGGTTTTCGTTATATAAAGGTTATAATGTTTTTACCTCGTCAAGATCTTTTGTTCTTCTTTTTGTTCGCCAACTTTTTTTTAAATGTAAAACTCCTTTATGATGTTTTTTACGTTTATAAGGCATTTCAATAATTTATCAATTACCATTACAATTTATTACCTTCTAATCTTGCAATCATTTATTTTAAACTTATATACTTTATAATACTAACTAAGGTTATGCTGCTGAATCAATACCAAATTCAGTAGCAGTTACCATGTGAGATTGTTTTCCTCTAGTATACTTTTATACATATGTGTATATATATATATATATACACACACACATTTATTCAAATCAATCTTTTAGAGTAAAATGTTTGTTCAGAATAAAATCTTATTAAAATTTAATAATTTTTTATTTTATAGAAAAATAATGTAATGATATATTATTTTTGAATGAATAAATAAATATACGTATACGCATATATTTTTATTTTTAAACGATAACATCATTTTTAATATAAATTTCTGTTTATTTAGCTTTGAAAATCTTAAAAAAAAACATATATATTTAATTTTAAATAAAAGAATCCAGGAAAAAATATGTTGTAAATTTAAATATGAAGATGACTTTTTGGAAGAGGTGCTAAGTGAAAGTTTTTTATATCCGTTTATACACCTAATGAAAAAATTTCGTAGAAAATTTATTAGTCAAATTTAAAATTGGATACATCCTCATCTTTACTTATTAAATAAGGAAATATCCAATTTTAAATAATCTATTTAGAATTCATTAATTTCATTATTAATGAACCTTCTATTTCAAACGTGCAAAATATTTTCTTTATATAATTCATTGATTTTGAAAAATTTAGTTACGCGATGAATAAAGTACCAGTAATAAAAACTACAATTATAGAAGAGAGTAAGTAAATGATGCGTTTGCAGTTAGATTTCTTATGAATTAACTTATTTATTTACCTGTAATAAAAAAATTCATTAAACTTAGCTAAAATTTAAAATTGTATATTTAAATAGTTAATACTAAATTTATCTACATTGTGTCAAAATTTTTTCACAAATATTGTATATTAAAATTGTAAAACATAAAATTAACACGATTTAAGCTTTTCTTAATAAACCGGTCCTATTTAATGTATATTTTTTTCTCACTTAAAACCCGTAAATAATCCACCTACGAGAAAACAAGATTATCTTTCATTTACAATACGCGTACTCGTAAAGCAGCCTCGAAAATTCGTAAGAAATCGTAAACTCAATTTCGAACAAGGAGGAGCCGACGTGATAAAGTACGCGCATCATAACGGAGTAGAAACAATCTTACAAAACTCGTACAAGTATATCCTATATATATATATATATATATATATATATATATATATGAAATATCAAGATCGTCTCTCCTCTCAGTTCGCTTAACCGCTGCTTTCACCTTCGAAACTCCGCGCACGTGTATCTATATGTTGAATTTATATACCGAAAGATCAAAAGCTGCATGTCTCCTTCTTTCTTTTTTACATTATAACGAACCAGTTTGACTCTCGTCGAATGTATATATATATAAGCGTACAACAAGCGCTTATGTATATGACGAAAGCGAGGTGAAGCTTCTTAAATGATCTTGCATGATCAAAGAGACAGATGGGAAGAAAGAAAAAAAACAAGGCAATGAACGATGACGACAATAAAGACTTGCTCGTTTATTTTTAAGTTTTTTTTACGCGTTAAAGATATTTTAATTATTTATGTAATTTTATTAGTATGAATTTTTTAGACTGATTATGAATTATATTTAAATTTTAATGGCAAATTTATAATAAAAATTAATTATTTTTTTATCAGCTAAATATTGCTTTTAAAATTCTACAGTTAATTTTCATATTTCAAATAAATATATAAAATATATTATCTATATAAGTATATATTTAATGCACATAAGCGAATAAGTTTCATACACAGTTTAATTAACTATAAGACAATAAAGTTCTGTGTTTTAATTTGTTGTATCTATACAATGACATCTTTAAGTGACAGCTGTTCCTTGATTGGTAAGTCGTACCGGAATTATGATTGTTGATCGTTATACTATTGCTAAATTGTGAAGTGCATCTGTATAATTAATTTAATGCCAAGATATGATGTAATTATAAACAAGAGCTGAGTATGATATATGTATTCAATTTAGCGATTGTGTCAGTTAGAAAACAAGAATCATTACATAGCTTTAAGGGTATACGATAATTAATGAGCAAAGTGCTTATCTTACGTAGATTATTTATTAGAAAAAAAAAAACGACATTAATTAACCAAACACTTTTACCTATTTATACAGAATTCAAGTTTTAAAAAAGATTGTTGAATAAGGTAAACCTGTTGTCACGTGATTAATTCATAATAAAGTATCCATATTCGCATATTCTAAATATCCAAATTAAAATATCATTCACGAGAAACGGTAAAACTCTTGATAAAAAAAAAAAAAAAAAAAAAATAAATAAATAAATAAATAAAAAGAAAAAGAAAATTAAAGAAAAAAATTCAAAGATTTTACCGATCCATCGATCTTTACTCAGCCATCTCTGTTTCTTTCACTCGCGAGTTCGATCCCGTGGTTAAACATCAAGCTTCTCGAACGTTCTTCCTCGCGGTGATCGTTTCTCGCACGCGCACCTCCCGCGTCAAACGCACGCACGATATACATGTATTGTGTATATCCTCGCTCAGCGGCTCGATCTCTTTTTGCTATATATATATACACGCGTATTCCTATATATATGTATGCGTGCATGTATAATCACCGGTCCGCATAAATTTCTTCCTTCCAAGGCGTCTGTACAAGAAAGAGAGGATTTCGAAACAAAAGGTGACTCATGACTGGTGGGTACTTTTTTTTTTTTTTTTTTTTTTTTTTTTTTTCGTTTTTATTTTTTTCATATGCCGGCGTATTTCGCGCACACTTTTTCGGGTCGACGCGTTGCGCGCCGGATTGAATATGCTCTGTAGCTTCTGGTTGTTTTGCGTGATTTGGGTTCCTCCAGTGGAAAAAAACACATTGCCAAGTGTCATTACGTGGGTTGATCGAGAGACGTGCTTGTACATAAAAGCGTCGTACAGTACCTTTAAATCTTAGAGTCGACATATACCGAGTGACATTAAAGAAATTCGTTTTACAAGGTTTTGTTTAAATTTTAAATTACGGTCCTTTGGTACATTAAATTTTCATAATTAATTTCTTTTTGTAAAATTTGAAATTATTAAAGCTAAACTTGTTTAAGTTTATCGTTTCATTGTGAACTTATTTTTAAAAAATTCGCCAGAGTAATCAGCTTTTTAATAACAGTGATTATCAGTAATACATCTATCACTTTATTTTTTCATCGATAATTACACATTACAGCTTAAGCGCAGAATTCATAGATTTTTTCAAGTATTGTTTAAAGGATGTATCCTTCTAATACTTATTTTAAGTATATTTTCTAAACAAATTTTATAATTTTATCATAATAATTAATTATTTATATAAATTTTTATGCGCGATTTTGAATGAGTTTATTGACCTAATTTTTTGATAATTCTTTATTGTTGTAATTTTTGAAAAAAAAAAAAAAAAAAAAAAAAAAAAAAAAATTATCTTATGCATAAATTGACAAAATTTTCAATTAAAAATATTAAATATGAATAAAAATAATTTGTATTTAAATATTATTGAATACAATTTGACGATTTGTTGTACTAAAATATAATTGTATTATGTACAAAATTTTAAATAAATTGATTATGAAATGTTTGAATTACTCAATAGAAAGATTTAGCAGATATTATCTTCTTCCACGTACTAGAATCAATTAAAAACTAAGAAATCTCTACAAACATTATAATATTACGAACATATTTTTCTCATTAAATCATAATTTATATTCGCTGAATGATATTCGCACATTGTTTTCATCCAAATAATAATAAATTTAGCCGCAAAAGAATATTAAATTAAAGATCATCGATTAATTTCAAAAATCCATCGTGCGCAATAATTTTCATTGCACAATAAAATTTTCGATGTTCCGAGAATTTTATGAAATCCATTGCGCGCAGATGTAATTCATTATTTAACATCAATTCACGTTTGACGTTTATTATTTTCATGCAAATAATAAAAAAAAAAAAAAAAAAAAAAAAAAAAAAAAAAAAAAAAAATAGTTTTACGTTTTTATGTATATACGGATGTCGAAAATATCACAACGTTGTATAAGTCGCAAAAAAAGAAAGAAAGAAAGAAAGAAAGAAAGAAAGAAAGAAAGAAAAGTAAATTTACAGTTATAAGTCTACGTGTGAACCGCGAAACTGTTATTGACCCGTAGCCCAAATGCCCTTGATACGAGAAGGTAATTCGCTCAAGTTTTAAGATCGCGCATTTAAAATAACAAAGGGAGAAAAATCTTGGTTATTTTAAATCGCTTATATCGCTGCATTATTTATATAAATCTAAAGGGAAATAAGTTTGATCGGCAAAGAATCCTTGAAGAGCTCTCCAGGTAGCAACAACAACAACGCCGAAGAGAAGGTTTCATTCACATTCGGAATACAAATTTTTCTTCCGCACACGAGAGCTAAAATCGCGCCAATAAATGTCCGTGTATATATCTTACATCAATTGTTTTTTTGTTTTTTTTTTTTTTGTTTTTTTTGTTTTTTTTTTTTTTTCCTTTTTCCCTGAGATCGACGCGCGTTAGCGCTTAAAATAATAATGTAAAACATTATACATTCTCGCTTCGGATATTGTATACGCGGAAGGATATACAAAAGCGCAAATGTAAGCGATTGGTTTAACGTATGCATTCGGTAGTATAGTATACGGTATGAGCGCAAGGTCGCTGCGGTTTGTGAAATAAACGTTAAGTATTTGTGTAGGTGTTAGCGCGGTTGCGACTCGATCGTGAAAACCGACGAGGAATGCATTAGGTTTAAGAGAGCAGTTCCTTATTGCAGTTATTTGGTGTAATTGAGTTGTAACCGTATAATCTTTTAGTTTTATTATGGAACAAATGTTTATTCCCTTAATACTATATAATGGATTTATGGAAATTTATATTTTTTAAAAAAGTATATATCATTTGAAAAATACTTTAAACAATCGAAAATTTTTGATAAGATTTTATTGTCTTTCATATAATACTTTTTGTTGTCAATTTTAAACAAATTTTTTATAAAAAATAAAAACCTCATACTTACCTTTTTGCCTTAAATGATTATTGTATCGTTACGTTTTTATAATTTACAAAAAATGAATGACTTTAAGATAGACAATGAAAAATTTGATAAAAAACTAATAATATACATAATTTGTACTTTGTACATTACTCGTAGATTTTCTTTTTTTTCCAATGTTATTTTCTTTCGTTAACTCGTCGAATATTTTAAGTGCAGTTCGTTTATTCATCATTAAACGAATTTTTAGAAATTGTAATTGATGTTTATACGTGGTTTTTCTTAGGATTAACAATAATAATAACAATAATAATAATAATAATAATAATAATAATACGCTGAATTCGTTGGAAATATAATTGCATATACTTGAAAGAATATTTTATTTTTATTTTTTTTTTTTTAATTTCAGATAATTATCTTCACGATAAAGGAAATTGAAAGAAAGTAAATTTTTTTAATCTGATTTGTATAATTAAAAAAAATAGTGACGATAATCAATAAAATAATAGAGAGCTAAACTTGTATTGATAAAAGTTGTTGACATTCAAATGATTTATTTATCGGATTATGTAAATTTTTTCTCTCCTTTATTTTTTCTTTGTAATAGGATATCGACAAATCCTTTGGTTAACGACAAAAATTTTATAAAGTTTCACGTAAACTTCTTTAAATACACCTATTCAATTTCTTATAATTACAGTTTAAAAGTACGTCATTAACTTTCTGCATGAAAAAGCGCAAAGTTAATTAAAATTTCTCGATCTTTTCGAAAGGTGATTCGATGAACAAAGTCATAAACAATCAGATCAGAGGGAAAGTACTTTCGAGTTGAATATAAAAGATCCGATATTGTTCGGTCTACAAATCCAGTCTGACATTTGACATTGAGATTTTTGAAGCGATAAGAATTGAATTTCTGACGTTATTATTAACGACTATACTATCTCTTGCATGGACGATTATAGACAATGTTTGAAATTCTCCATTTTAACTTTCATCAAATCCGCAGCAGCGAAATGTATTTTTAAAAAAACGTTTCGCTTGATTTAATAAAAAATTTTAATTTCTTTTACATTTTATAGAAAGATTTATAGAAGTCGACGATTTATCATTATTAAATGAATAAATTAAAATTTAATAAAACATTTATTTGTTAATGTCAAATATGCTGTTATTATTATTAAAAAATTTCATTAATAATATATTCGTGATAAAATCAGTAATGCAAGAAGCAATTATATTTAATAATATCAAAAGTTGCAATAACAGTAATTCATTTGTAAAAATTAAGATAACGCGCATATATTTAAAAATAAGTTTTATTTGTAATTTAATTTTAAAGAAACATATAATTTATTATGTTTTAGAGGGTCAACGCATTATTTCAAGTAGACATTATCTACAATAATTATGCATCCTCTTTTCATAGAAAGTTTTGTAACGCAAATAAAATCAAGTAAATTTCCATTGTATATTTAAGACAACTAAAATTTTGAATTTTCATTAATATCGTTGAATAATTTATTTGTAAATAAGATTAAAATTTACTTTTGAAACTTTTGCGATTTCATTATTATTGAAAATATTGATAAAATAAACGAGCGTTTTTAATATATTTTATGTTTTAATAAATATTTTGTAAAATTTATTTTTTTACATTTTTATACGTACACTTTAGTAAATGTAATTTAAAATTACTTATATACTATCTAGTATCTAAGTGAAGAATAATAAGAATGACATAAATACATACTTGTCTTACTCCTTGGGAGAAAGAACCTACCTTTAGAACTTTTGAAATCTCATTGAATTTTAATGTATTGTATTTAATTAAGTCAATGTAGTTTTTGATATTCTAGTTTATTTAAGTACGACTTTTTGTTAAATTAGTTACATATTTTTAAAGAAATAGTTTTTATAAATTTTTACAAAAACTAATGCGTAAACTAATTTTAATTAAAAAAAAATAAATAAATAAATAAATAAAAAAAAAAACAATACGTACAATTTATTCAAAGTTATTACATTGTAGAAAAAAAAAATGAATCCTTGAAACATACGAGTACTATTTAGCAATAATTTCATCGTCATGCTTCTTTAAATTCAGCTAAATACCATAAAATCATATGTATGGACGTGCACTCGTGGTATGCATTCAACGGCGATGCTACTATTTACGAATCTACAATTGTCTGCTTAATAAATTATGGCTTTTAATTATGTATTTTAATTGTTTTGCTGTATTTCTTTTAAAATATGCAACAATTAAAAATTATTAATTAAATGAATAAAATTAAATTTCTGCGTTTACGTTTAATTAATAAAGATAGCCATCAAATTTAAAGAACATTTTCACTCAAAGCCGTTTTTCATGGACTACTTTTTGATTTATAATCTTGCGGTAAGCCATTCGTTCATGCTTTATTCGAACCATGAAATATATTATTTTTGATAAATCATTCAATGGGTAAATAGTTTTTCTAACAGAGAAACTGATCTTCGTGGAATTTTTTTTATAATAATTTAATATATTTAAATATGGTGGTTAAATATTTTTCTTATTATTTTTCTTAAGCTCCTTGGTTATTTGCCTACAAGATTTTAATCTTATTAATCAAAGATTATTAATTTCCACACTACTGTTAAGATATGATAATTGAATGATATTATTAAACATTGTTTAAACATGAATCAACTTCATTCATTAAATAAATTAAGAATTATTTAAATTTATTCACAATTTAATATTTCACGTAATTATATACTTTGATGTACATAATTATTTAAAGAAAAAAAAATCAATCAATTATAAATATTTTATCTTTAAAATCAATTCCTCATGCATGTATTACACGCGATAAAACGGTTTTTTTTTTTTTAAATAAGAGAATTTTCATTACCGAGTAATAACCAACAATTTTTCAAAAATATATTATTTTATAGCACAAAACGCCGATTTCTAAATTTTTTACTCTAAATCGACACCGTTACACTCCTCCTTTCCTCATTGGACATTCAACATCGCGACAAGTATAAGAAAGCTCAGATATATCGTAGTTAGCGATTTCCCCCTTCGTCCTCACCTTCCGTGCTTGAAAAGCACCTATCATGTCACACGGTGATATATATATATATATATATATATATATATATATATATATATATACACCGATTGCAGTAATGCACAACAGAGAGGAGCAAGGAAAGAGTAGCGCGCGAGTTGAGCGAAAGATCCATCGGTGGGGGACACCATTGAGAGTAAGAGAGAGAGTGTGAGTGAGAGGGGGGGAGGAGGAGATCGGTAGTCGTATACGCCTCAGCCGGTACTCGGCTATAAAAGCCGGCAACGAGCCTCAGGCCCAACCAGTCCTGAAATTATCGGTGTTTTCGACGTATTCGTGCTCAGCTTTGGGTCCTTTTCTCTCTCTCTCTCTCTATCTATCTTTTCTTTCTTTCGAAGAAGAAAATAGTAGTAACAAACAACGTCAAGATGAAGCTCGCTCTGGCATTTGCTGCGATCGCTCTTTTCGTCGCCGTTCACGCCGCCGATAAGAAGGAAGAGGAGAGACCGAAAACCTACCAAAGACTCATTCCTGCTGATGTTTTAAGGGGTGAGATATTTTTTTTATTTTTTTCTTTCAAGCTTATTAACGAATTGTAGAATTTTTGTCTCTCTCTCGATATATTATTTAAAAATTTTCGTTTTTTTTTTTTTTTTTTTAAATATTTTACATGCGTGAATTTAAAGGAAACTTTTGAGTAAGAAAAAATGATAAGATTTACCATTCTTACAACGGTGGACTATGGTAATGTTAAAATGAGCATAAAAAAAGTAATATTTTATTTAAGTAGTTAGCTATAGTTTAAAAAGTATCCCCTTAAAGTATATTGATTATGGGTAATAATTCATTCGGTACCAACGACAAAGTAAGCCACTAAAGTTGTATGAAAAGATAACATTCGCAAAAGGAACTATCGTTTTATGCAATAGACAAGAGATTAATGAGGAAAAGTTTCGAACGCATCGATTGACTAATAATATGAGCGTTAATAAGCATTACGCGAATTGATTAATTCTTTCTTGGATTTTTAATATTTTTTACAATTTTTTCAATGGAATAAATTGTTTAAAATGTGGCATACTTTGTAAATAGAAAAATTTTATTAAATATCGCAATGTAAATTAAAATGTAAACGTCTAATTTTATTAATATAGTTAAGTTTACAAGTATTTTACTGTTTATTAGTTTATACTTTTACTATTTATACTTTTTTTTAAAGTTATGTGGATAATACTATATTTTAAAACATATTATTACTATTAATTTCGTTATTACTGCTATTACTATGTGCTATTATTTTCGACAGAGAAAGATAAAATATGGGTGTTATACAGTTTCCAATACCTATTTTCTATTCATCGGTAAATTTTTCCGGACAAATATAATTTCATGTTAGTACCTTTAAGATTCCGTGCAACGTGTGTGTTGAAAAATAAACAAGATACTTTTATATCGAATAAATGCATAACTATTATTATTAGTTAGGTAGTTGGAAAATACTATTCTTGCATAAGTGTTAAGTAATTTTTGATGAATTTTTTAAATTAAAAATATAGTTTAAATATATATATATACACGTAAATGTATAATAAATTTTAATTATAAACATGTTTTTGTACTTGAATGTCATTTTCAGTTTAAGCGAATCACATATAAAAAATTTTACATCATCGTCAATAATTTGATTTAATGAATAAATAAAGAATTTAATATTTATAAATCTTGATCTTATTATAAAATAATAAATTATTAAAACTCATTGAACAAAACTAAATTTTAATCCGATGAAAAAAAAAAGAAAACAAAGAATCATCAAGCGAAAGAAACAAGTAAACAAGATCGAAATCGAAAGGAAATACCGGGGCGGCTTCCGCGATCGTTCAATAAAAAAGGTGCGCGCGTTCACTTTCGCCCGCCGAGAGACAAGGAAGCAAAAAAAAAAAAAAAAAAAAAGAAAAAAAAAAAAACGAGATGTTAATGAGTCACAGAAGCATGCGTGCGAGCGAGTTGTCTTTGTCGGGGTCTCATAGCGCGAGCAACAGCCGGAAATTCGCGAGTCCCGCGGGCGTAAAAAGCGCTCACCGATCGGCTTGGAACTCGATGCCCCGTATTAGTTGATACGCTCGCACACGTGACGTTCGATTATATTCGTCGCACAATAGGATGTATTGTTTCCCCGCGTAAAAAGAAAGAAAATAAAAAAAAAAAAAAAAAAAAAAAAAAAGAAAAATAGAGAAGGCAGAAATGGTTGTGCACGCTATAGAAGAGTTCTTTTTGCGGTATTTGGAATGGAAAGAGACGCGTTTGTTTCGACGAATATTCTCTTTTTTCTCTTCGCTCTGAAAGTTGCCTTTATTTGGTAATTTTACGCTTTGCGCTTTTTTGCCGTGCTCTAAATGAACGAAATTATTTCGCGAATTTCTCAAATAATAGAAATGCAATTTTTTCGCTTTATTTTAGTTTTTTAAATATCACGATAAAATTCGACGAACTTTGGCCACGCTTCGTTGGTTTGCGCAATTTGGCTGATGTTAATTCGTTGTGTGCATTATACTGTTTTATGTAGCTGTATACATTGTATGTGCATACGTTGTTATTGTGTTATAAAAATTAACGAAATTTTGTTGACCCGATGATATTGATTTGCATTATTGAAATAATATTAAAAACGATTTATTATAAATTTTAAATACATTTTAATGAATTATTATTTAAATTGATTAACGACTCATTAATGTTTTTTTTTTTTGTTTTTTAGTAAATTATTTTAAATGAAATATAAATTACAAGTATTTTCAGTTTTATTGTTTTCTTCCATTATTAATTATTAATTTTACAATTTTTATTCTTGTTTTATACTTAGAAACAATTATATTTCACAGTAAAACCTTTCAAGATAAATTATTTAACGTTTAACAAAAAATTTTCATAAGATCGTTATTTTTTTAGAAATTCTTCGCAATACTCTTGAGCTTCAGCTAATAGTGCTAATAAAAACTAATCCATATAAGGCTGCAAAAAAGGTAGCGAGCTACACTTTAAGCTAATGGAAATAAAAATTTGGAAAAATGTTGACAATGTACAGTTAATATTAATAAAATAGTTACGAAAATATTCATCGCTTATAAATTTAAAATCAAAATTTTTTAAAATATTTTTATCGACATTTTGTAAAAGTGAAAAGTGAAAGTTAGAATGGAATAAAAACAATTATTTATTTATAAATGTAAAATATGTAATCATAATAATATATTATATCTATCAAGTAATCGATACCTACAACTTTAATCGATTTTTATTGTACGCAGTAGGAATACTTATTAAGATAAACTTTTTTTTTTTTCGCGTAACACAGTAAGGTACGTCGATACGTGATTCACGAGCTCATAATTCATTAGCATTAGACTTGACTCATTAGCTTCGGAGCTTTTGGAATTTCCATTCGTAGTGATTCAGAAAAGCTCAAGAGTATATCGTACATTCATGCTACTCTATGCATATGGTTCACCTTGAATTATGCAAATAATTATGCAATTTATAGCCTTTGATTACGATGGCACGAGATCTCGATGTATTTTTTTCTTGATTTATGCATTTTTTTTCTTCTTCTTCTTCTTTTTTCTTCTTCATGCGTGCTTCGTGTAAAAATAATGATATTAATGTCGTCGGAGACAAGAATCTAAGAACATCGTACATTGTAAATAATGCGTGGGTGAAGTTTTATTTTTTACTTCTGAGATTTTTTTTTTTTTTCATTGTTTACGCAAATCGATAAAGAAATGATTCAACGATTGTACGCTGTAATTTTAGATTTATTAACGATTTATAATTATAAATTTTCCTTTTGATTTTTTAAAAAATTACTCGAATTAATTTTAAAATTGAACGCATGAAAATACGATGAGGCATTAAACGGATAAAAATTTATAATTATCCAAGGAAAGTTGAATTATAAAATAGTGAAAGTTAGTAATGTTATCGAAGCTTATAATAATTTTAAAATAATTATTTTATCGATAAAATTTTATTTTATTTGCTCATATTAGTACGAGACATGACAATGCATAGTCTCATTAAAAATTTTAAATTTATTCATCTCGATGATTTTACTTTTTATTTCTACTATAACAATTTAAACAATTGCCAAGATTAAATAGCCGATACATTTTCATTATTCTAAAACGTAGTTTTATCGCTTCGATTAGAATAGTCGAATTGATTCAGTTTAGAATTAAAAATTCTAATCAAGTACGAGCTGTATCACTTTTATTTTTATTTTTTATTTTTTTTTTTTTATTTATTTATTTTTTTTTTTTGCCCACGTTTGTTATACAGTCTATATTATGGTCTCGTTATATAAATTGATATTTCATAATGCATATCAAGCGAAAAGCACCTTATTCATTTGCAATTTCGATACATCGGTAATGAAAAAACTCACTTATTCAAAGTTACAAAATAATGACGTCATACTTTCATTAAGAATGCTAGATCGTAGATTGTTGTTCAATCGCAACATTTTTGTGACATCTGATGATTCTATTTAAATCGATCGATTAATTTAATCGCATGCTAAAAGAAAAAAAAATAAAAATGTTGAATTCATTCGTGAAATAATTTATTTTTATCTCTTAAAAGAGAGCATATATTATAAGCCAATGACCAAGTTTTAACCGCAAGCAAAAGAATTTTTCTAATATATTTTGACATATTTTAAATTATATTACATTAGATAAATAACTTTTTAAACGTTTTGCGCAAATGTTTAAGTAAATTAATCATGATTCGCTCGGCATATTAAAAGAATGCCGAGAAGAAATGAATCGATTAAGTCTAGTGCGATTTAGAAAAAAAATAAAGTAAGAAAGAAAATCAATGATTACACTTAAATTACCTAATACACGAAATGGACAAACGATGAGAAATCGTTCCAAGCGCGTGAGAAAAAAGCATCGCGGCATTAACCGCTTCGAAAGGATAAATATAGATAAATAGGCGAAATCGAAAATGTGATCGACGAATGACAAAGAAACTATCTTGCATCGATCGATCGACGGCTCGGCTAAGATCCGTTGTATACGTCGATACATATCCTTGTCATTCTTTCGCTCGGTACGTATCGCCCTGGCCTACTTGTGTATATACGAGTGTATGCGCGTACGTGACGCTCTTTAATGATCTAGATTACAAGAATACATATCCATGGAGTCTATTTTTTTTTTTTTTTTTTTTTTTTTTTTTTTTTTTTTTTTTTTTTTTTTTTTTTGTTACGAGAGGAAGAGCGCGAGCGTGAATCGGTCGTTAATGTTGAAAAAAGAGATTACAGTTATATTTTATTTTTATAATTATTTTAAATTTTGTATTGTTTAATAGTATGCGTTGATGACAATATTATTTTCTTTTTTAAAAAATCATGTAAACATTATTTAATTATCGTTAAATGATCGTTATATCAATGCAAAATATTTAAAATTTTCTTTCGCTTGTTCCAAAATAAAGTTTCATAAATTTTCACTCGAATTACCAACGACTTACAACAACGGCAAAAAAAATAAAAAAAAAAAAAAAAAAAAAAAACACGTGGTACACGTGTAAATTTGCAATTACGCAACGTTTTTTACGCAAAAAAAAAAAAACATCGCGTACTCGAGTGAGCAAAGCAAGGGAGTGACAAGAAGCAAAAAAAAGAAAAAAAAAAAAAAAAAAAAGAAAAGTGAAAAAGTCTTCAAGGATGTACGCAACCGGGCGAGTTTCTCCCGGCGATATTATATCGTTTTTGATCGGCAATTAACGTTTCCGCTCATTCGTTTTCACGATTATGAGTATAAGAATTAAGTATACGCGATATTGCGTACGTAGATATTTGTCTTTGAGAGACGTTCATCGTCTCGTGTATTAATTAATTTTTAGATGGCTTCTTTGTTGAATCGTTATTATTTTATAAGAAAAAGCGGAATCATTTTTTTTTTTTTTTAGAAAAGTGTTCTACTTTAAAATATTTAAATTTTCTTTTCTATTATTTTAATTTTTTTTTTGCCGTTTATTTTTATTAGGATTATTATTATCTTAATTTAAATCGACTTAGTTATAATCAAGAAATCGATCTCCCTTAATTTTATTTTTTACCATTAATTAAAATTATACATAAATAAACGTCGTATTTGTCGCCTTACCGGTTATGTCTATTTCTACTTAAGCCGTTTTCCAACTCCATGATTATAATTTAAAATGAAAAAAATTAGATAAGTAAAAAATAAAGCGTTCCATCAAAGTACGATAAAAAAAAGAGTTCAAGACACGCAGCTTCGTTTAATTTTCGATAAGTCACTTTTCGATGGAACTTAACGATTCCTCGATCGCCGGCGGCCATCTTATTATGTGTCACCGATAAAATTGAGACGCATGTAACGGTTCATAGGCACACGTGTATTTATATGTGTTTTTTACGATTTTTTTTTTTTTTTTTTTTTTTTATAGTATAAATAATGATTTGGACAAGACGATCTTTAAATTTTGATCGATGAAAGCGATTGTAAACCGGTTGTGAATAAATCGAGTTATGCATATTTATGCACTTACAGAATTTTTAATTGACTTGTCATCGTTGAATTAGACGACTGAAAATTGATTGCAAGAATCGTTAATTGAAGTGACAAACCTGGCGCAATCGAATTTTATGTAATACTTAAAAATTAGTTTGTTAAATTGATTATGTGATTGAATAAATAATGTAGGTCAATTATTTTAAGGTAAAAAAATTAAAAAAAAAAAAAAAAAGTAAATAAATAATTAAATAAATTAAATTTTAAATTAATATCATTCATTTATTTATTTTTAAATAATTTTGTAAAATTTAATTCGATGAAAATCTCGCTATTCTAAAACGAAAAATAAATTTTTACTAATAAATTATAGCAATTAAATTATCCACGGGTAATCGATCGACTTATATTGTAAATTGGTATTGTACGTCGGTTAGCAGCGATGTTCGCGTTTCGAAATTGCACAAGTTACTCGAGGAGGCTCGAACGGCTCGTGACAGTGAAAGTGTCGATTGCCTTGAGTTTGCCGTTTAACTCGTCAAAAGCGCGAGGTCCTGTTTCGGTTCAACTCGCAAGGGTCGTTATACAATAGACAGGCTTTGTCGTTTACTCTCTTTTCTCCCTATGTGGATACGATATTTACGCTTGGATTATTTAAGGCAAAAGACTGTCGTTCCTTTTCTTTTTTTCTTTTTCTTTTTTTTTTCCTTTCTTTTTTTACTTTCGCAATATTTTAAGATTATTTTGAAATAAACTCGTTTTGTTGAAAAGCAAACAACAACAATTATTGCGATAATTCTGCGGAAAATTAGATTGATTCGTTGAAATTTCTTCGTTACCATTTTGCTGTCTTGATAAGTATACAGTTAGCTAGTTTTGAGATTGTGGGCGCACTTTTTTATTAATATATTTTGAATTAATATACGATTGTAAAGTTAAAATGGTTTACAAATCTAATTTACGTTACGAATAAATTTCGAAACAAAATTTGTTTAATTCGTCTCATTATTATTCACTGTAGCAGCGTTAAATCCTCACGTTGCTCAATAAAATCGGCATTCTATATAAACAATCGACCGCAATTCTCAAACCACCTTTATGCAGTCATTAACTTACATAGAGTGTGAAAAAAAAAAAAAAAAAAAAAAAAAAGAAAAAGAAAACAAGTGGCTAGCGCTCAACTAATACTATTACGAGTTGTTCGCGTTTAACGAGGTTTGCAAAGTTCGCTAAAGACAATGGAACAATTGAATTGTGCATGCGACAACGGCAATTCGCGCGATTTGAATAATTGACGCTGCGGCGATGAGATGACGAATGCCGGGGTAAACTTTTGGCCAAGCAAACGGTAGTATGTGTTCGCGACGAATGAAAAGTTGTTGATGTTATAGGTTGATTTATAATTTGCGCTTTCGATTTAATCGAAAGGATATAATTATTATTTGAAGATGTATTTTTTAAATTTAAAATGTGATAAACAAATCAAAGTTTTACTATTGTTTGTTGAGTATCAAATAATATACCAGGAAACGTTATAGAAACAAATATAATATAATGTCTTTAGAAAATAAAATAAAAATTTGTTGAACACATATTTAAAGACGAAAATAGCGAAAATTTATATTTAAAATAAAAAATTAAGTAAATAATTAATTATAAATTTAATGCAATTTAATAAATTGTTTATTAATTAAAAAAAGTATTCATTCATTTTATTAACTTTATTTTATTTTATCACTCGTTATCATATCTCGTATTTCAATAATTCAGCGCAATAATCACATTATTAAATAAAGTAAATCGAAAATAAATAAATAAAATTTAAATGCTTAATAACATCGACGAAAGCTCATAATTATCATGTTAAATTGCAGACTTCCCGGGCATGTGCTTCGCTTCAACCAAGTGCGCCACGATCGAGCCCAAACAATCCTGGGACCTCTCGCCGTTCTGCGGTCGCTCGACTTGCGTCCCAGCCGTTGACAACAGCGGCCGCCTCTACGAACTCGTCGAGGACTGCGGTCCCCTGCCCAAGGCCAATCCCAAATGCAAGGTCAGCGAGAAGATCAACGCGACCGCTCCCTTCCCCGAATGCTGCCCGATCTTCGAATGCGAGGACGGAGCCAAATTGGAGTACCCCGAGATCCAGACTCTCCCGCCGCCTAGCGCCAAGGAAGCCGAAGCCATCACTCAAGCTTTGGCCGGCGCCAAGCCCTCCGCTTAAATCGTTCAACCCTCGCACCTTCCTCTCCCTACACTCATCTTTTCGCCGTCTTTTATAAATACGAGTAGGGCTGTGCGTCTCTACCTTCTCTCTCTCTCTCTCTCTCTCTCTCTCTCTCGATCGTCCTGCTTTTACGCAACGTCCTATGCTTTTTCTGTTATTTTCGATTACTGCGACGAGGAAACGATGGACGATGGAAACGAGAACTCGATTTCTCGATCGGGAATTTAAGAATTTTTCAAAGATCGAACGTTCTCCTTTCGTACGATTAAATAAAATTAAATCTCTTTCTCTCTATCGTTTTCAATGGCGTTTGATAAGGAGAAAGGAACGGAGAAGATTTACGCTTCGGCGATGGAACTTTTCTGCCGGGGGAGAGAAAGCTAAGAAGGAAATTTCGAAAGGAAAGTTTCGTTGTTCTTGTCGTGCGAGAGTACAAGATTTCTATCGTGTTGCAATCACTTATTTCCCATCCTATTTAACGTTGCGAAATTTTTACACGTCGGTGAATTATCATTACGCGTTTGGAGGATTATCGGGTATGAGTCGATGGTCGAAAGATTGTATACACGTTATTGCGATTCTTTAGATTCTTGTAATCGATTTCGATTAAATAGGTTAAGAACTTGGTCGACGGAAAAGCTAACGTTGTGTAACGTTTTCTCAACTTTGTCGAAATTAGTCGACTTTACATCCGCTATTATAAAAAACGAACGTCGCGAGAAAAGACTCTAAACGAAATTCACATTCAAGGATCTCGATTAAATCATTTTTCTACTGTACTTTTCTACATATCTTTATTTTTTTGTTTTTTGAGATACGCATGGCTGGACGTATCAAGAGGGAGAAAGAGAAACAAAAGCATACACAAAAGTAATATCGCGATTTTTATCGGTTAGCACGTTTAAATACATTTTTTCGTGGAAATCGACAAAGATCATAAAATCTAATATTCGTCGATTTGTCTGCACGAAAAAAAAAAAAAAAAAAAAAAAAAAAAAAAAAATAAAGCTTTGGTCGTTCACGTAATCTACCATAAGTCAGCGTGCGTGGCTCTGTTTTTTATAATTATTATTATTATTATTATTATTATTATTATTATTATTGTTTTAATACCTTTAAACTATGATTATTGTCATTATTCCGTCATTAATTATTGTCGTTCGAATATATGTATAATCATTCAGCTATGAACAATTCTAAAGACAAAAAAGGCGACAAAAATAACAGAAAACAAAAAAGAAATAAAGAAGTATTTCAGAATATAATATATACATATATATATATATATATATATATATATATATATATATATATATTTCTGCACACTGAAAAACGCTCAGTGAATCATGTACACATAATGTAACGATATGTAATAGCAATTATTATTTTGTAAAGTGCAAGTCGTCAATTTGTACGGGAAAAAATAAATTGAATCCGATAATGAACGCTTGTATTTAAACAAAATTATAAATTTTTTTATATGAAAGTATACAAAAACACGTGTGATTGTAATTTTAATGTGATTGAATTAAAATACGTATTTAATTTGATTGAAATTTATTTTTTATTTACACAATTTTGTTCATCCTTTCCTATCAATAATTTTTACTTTCTTCAAAGCTTCATTATTATATTGATAATACATCATTAATCATTTTAAATTTTCTATTAATTTGTTAAAAATACCAACATTCATATGTATGAATATGTAGGTACATACGCAGATAGATACAATGATATGTTGCATATACAAGTTGATAAACTATTTAACGTTGATAAAAATAAAAGTAATTTCTGGAAAATATTAAATTTATCGTTTCCAGTTTTAAGTGAAAAGAAGCTTATAAAAATAAATAATTGAATTTATTGATTTAAGATTGGAACAATTGATTTTGAATGAAAAAATAATTATTTTTTTATGTAAACTATACTGTTATTCGAGGTTACTGCAATTAAAACTTATATGCAAGTAAAGGTAAATAAATGTATTATAATAAAATGAATATAATGAAAGACGAAAAACACAAATATATTTATATCAGGGATGGGACTATTTAGATAAAATCTATTCGAGTAATAAATTCTTTTATTTGAAAGGTTTTCGTGATTCGAAGATTCATTATTCGAATAATATTTAAAGTAAAAAAAAATCTGTTTCCATCATTAATAAAAATGTTTATAATATATTTAATTTATTTATATTTGATATAAATTTAAATAATATAATATATTTTAATAATGTAACAACTTTTTATTCGATTTAAGAAAAATATTCAGTAATATGACAATTTAACAAAAATATTTCAAATAAATAAACAAATTAATATAATAATGCCAAATAAATTAACAATTTGATTTTACAAAAAAGAAATAAATAAACGACACAAAATAAATAAACAATTTTACCATACGTAATAACATAATTTGAAAATTAATTGAACAAAACAAAATCAATTATAAATTAATCTAATCAAAAAATTGTATCAATAAATAAATCCAAAGAAACAAAATGAAATAAAAAATTAATATGATGAAATGGAATAAATGAACGAATTTCTCGAACGGAAATACAAAACACTGTTTCTAATCATCATGACTTTTAGTTTCGATGCAAAAATACTAAAGCCGATACTAAATAAGGTTTCAATTTGCTTCTAGTAGGTTTCAACTTACTAAGGTAGCTGGTATTGCGAAATATTTTTTAGCAATCCTTTCACGGATAAGATACGTTTTTTCGTGTTACTTCCACCAAACATTCGCATCAAAATTATGATCAATTTTTGGGCTCTAATATATATATATATTTTTCAAACTCATCCTGAGTATTATGAACAGTATCATCATCAAGTAAAATATTTTGACTACCTTTAACTGTTGGTGTTTTTTCTATATTTGCAATTGATACATCGTTTTTAATGTAGAACAATAAATTTCTTTCACCGTCATGATCATAGTGTTCTTAATCACTTCTGAATTTTCAAACTGTAAATTTTTTTATCGAGGATCCCGAAAAGCTGCTATATAGGTTGGTTTCACTCTAAATAATAAGAAGTAATAAACTCTAATAAATTCAATCTAAATAAGAGAATAATAAACTTCAAAACGTTGACGTAAATCAGATGTTATAGCCGTTTTAAATTCCTTTGTAAATTTAGAATCATCATGCTTACTATTAAGATATTTATTTAATATACTATTCACGATTGGTTGCAATGATGAGATTGTAATTTTTGATTCAGAACACAAAACTGTTGTTGCACTTTCCAAAGGCTCCAGCAAATAAGCAATACGACTTAATTTTAGCCACTCATCCTCAAAAATTTCAAATTTTTGAGCATTGCATCCATCAAAAATATCACGATCTGTAAGTACTGTTACCAATGATGGTCTTAATCCCAATAATCGCTCAATCATATAAAAAGTCAAGTTCCATCTCGTCGGGCAACTTTGTATCGGAGATAATGTCGGCTTTCCAACTAGTTCTAATTATATTCTAATAATTTTCCATTCTTCTATTGAGATCAGAATAAAGTTTTCTAAATTTTCTGCCGTATGACTTATGCCCAACTCTTCAATTTTAAGATTCAGGGATTGTAAATCCCAATTAGAATTTAAGTAATGTGCTAAAAATAAATTTTTATTTAATTTTTTTTTAATTTTATTTTTTTATTTTTATTTTATAAAAAAATGTGTGTGTATTTATTTATTTATTTATTTTATTATATATTATCTATGATCATAATTTTTATTTTAATACCTGTTATAGTGACGTAAGAATGTAAAGACCTTGAAGTCCAACCATCTATTATCAGCTATATTTGTCTCTGCTTTATCAAGAGTATTTTGCCCATTAATTAATTCATCATAATACATCGCTTCAATCCGTTTTCTCATAGTTTTTTGACAAGGAAATTTATAACTTAGCTCTAAAATTTTTATAAACGATCTAAATCCTTGATTTTCTACAAATAAAGTAGGCAGCATATCGACCGTTAACATTTTTGTCAAAGCTTGAGCAATTAGTTTCTGTCGTCCTTGACCAAAATCGAGAAATTTATTCGTAGGCGTAATTACGCGAGATACTCGTTTTCTTTTTGGTCGTGAAATTTTTTCATTACAATTATTTTTACAGATAAATAAGTACTTGATTCTTGCATAGAGTCCACTTCAATACTTAACTTATGCTTAAAATTATAACGGTTCCACAAGCATGCTGTTAAACCTGTGTGCTTTAACACTGTATTATAATAGTTATAAGATGCTTCGGTATTTTCCAATTTTTTTAAATGTCGCCAAACTTTATTTCTAGACGTTTTGATTATTTTACCGTTAATAACGAACCGCACAGAATGACAATTCATTAAATACTGACCGCAAATGAAAAACATCAATGTTGGCTGTATTATTTCTCCGTATAATAATATGTAATACGTTACAATTTATTATTTTTTTAAATACAATGTTTACATTGTTGTAATACAAAAATATTTTGTTGTTTAATTGTAATATTAATCACTTACTTCGTATATTTGGCATATTTAAATATGGGGCACAATTGCAACTATAAGTAGTTTTAATGGAATAAAAAGTATAAAACTCTCAAGGTATTTATAAAAATCTTTAAATTACTTATTTGATTTAATTTTTTTAATAGTTACTCAAAAAGTCTTTGTTTTTCTTCATTTTTTCAAAAAATTAACGTAATTTATATTGTAAAAGTAAAGAACTTTTTAAGCAGAAGTGAACCACAAATGTTTTTATAAATTTACAAATATAAGTAGAATTTAATATGCAAATAATGTCACCGACAATCCGTACTGGTGAAAATACGATTAATTTTGTATATCTAACACATATAACTGTCGAAAATGAAATGCGCGCAATGACAATCGTTGAAAGAAGTCCTACACGCGTGGGAGTCGCTATAAAGTGTAGTTATTTATACGACTGCAATACGGCATCGAAAGTAAATCCTGCTCGATCTTCTGACCTTTCGTCTTGTAAAGAGCGGTTTCGAAATCAGGATAGCACAAATGAACAACCCGGATAAGTCTTATACGGATAAATGCCATGAAATTGATATAATATTATAGATAATTGTTAAATTTTGCATCATTCATTCAAATAAGATTATTATTTTGAATAAATTATTTGAAATAATTTTAAAAACTTTTCCGAGGATTTTAAATAGCGCCAACTTTATTTATATTTTTTATTTTTATCGATGAAACAGAAAATTTACTTTGACATAATAAAAATCAAATGAATAATCAATAAATTTTTTAAACAATATTAATCCGAATACAATGTCAGAAGCATGAGTTTTGAGGAAATAGATTTTTTAAATTCTTATTAATGTTTAGAATATATTTGAATTAATTTAATTGAATTAAAACTCTTGGATAATAATTGCATCCGTCGCTGCTTTCAAATACGAAATGTCGGACAATTTTTTCTTGATATAAATACTGTTATATGCTAATTTTAAGTTTAATATATCCCATTGTACATACTACATGCCTCTCTGTCTTTGGTTACAGGCTTGTAAAACGAGTCTTAAGTCGTTGTAAAATCTTAGTAAAATCGAATTTTTATCGTTGAAACTTTTTCGAATTTATAAAGACAGCTTTAGCGCACTTTCAAGAAAGCTGGCCGCAAGGCTGTTGCATAAAAGAAATCTTTTGATTACGGTAATTTTACACTAAATTAACAATGTGTCGGATGTATAAATAAACTTTCATTAGACGTTTTTTTTTTGTTAATCAAACAATCATGCTGGAGCTTGCGATCAGGATTTTTATTTTCTACGCTGTATATCGAAAATAAATTATAATTGGCATTGCATAACGGAGTTTTAAAATGATTAGGTTACTTCTACTTCAAAAAATAAATTATTCATTCTAGTTGTAGTTATAACAATTCTTATAGTATTTATTAATGTAGTTTAAAATATTTCAAATTAAAATTAGCTAAAGATAAATATTTTTATAATTATGTTTACCTACTTTTATTTTCTTCGACGTATATATATATATATATATAAATATATGAAATATTTTTTTAAATCTTCAATGTGTAATAAATAAGTATTATACATATGTTTATTGCCTTTGTCACTTTGTCTGCAGCATCGCAGCTTTTAAACAGGTGGACCGGTTTTGAAAATTGGTTTAGCGGTTTAAAGATTATTAGCTCTTTTTTTAGTTAATGTAGAGACACCTCGATCGTGTCGGCATTTTTTCGTAGAATATTTTACTTCGTATTAGTTTCATGGTTTTTTCAAGATTTATATCTATCACGATTTTCGCTAATATTTCATAAAATTATATCAACGAAATCGAAATTTTCACTGTAGCCTCAAATCTAGATATTATACTTTTCTGGAAAAAAAAGATCAAGTCGTAAATAAAGACTTTCTAAAATAGAAAAAAAAAAAAAAAAAAAAACCATTTCATCAACGATATTTCTTTTCACCGCTAGTCTAAGTGCCAAAATTATCAGTTTTATTGTCAAAATTTTTTTAAGTTACAAAATTTAATAATTAACTTGAAAAAGAAGCCAAACTCGGACAAATTTAAGATATTTTCAAACTCCAAATGAGTATACATTTGTTTGTCTATCGTGTATGAATCAATCCGGCAATGCCACACCTTTCTTTAAACTCAAGCAGCCAAGACTCATGCATTATAAAATAAATAACATTTTTTTTAACAATGTACGCGAGAATATTCTTTATTTGGTAGCGCCAAGGTGACACTCGACCGTAATTCTTCCCTTTTTTACAATAAGTTTTAACGTTCAACCAGGAACTCCAAATTCGTCGTGGAACGGTTTTTCTTTTTTATCGGATTGATTTTCCAATCGATTGCGTTCCTAATTCTTACGCCATTTCATCGGTGTTTATCCAATCTCTGCATCTATATGCAGCACGTTTAAAAACATATAAATATATATATATATATATATATATATATATATATATATATATATATATATAATTACGAAATGTGGCACTTAATCTGTTTCTCGCGTTAATCAGTCTCTCGAGTTGTGCACGCGAGCGCCGCAGCGTAACGTGCTAGCATCTTTGCAATAGAATAATTCAGCCTCTTTGCGTGTGCAACGTTATTACTCAGCGATGACAACCGACGTCTAAGCACTGTGGGAGATACGATTTTATTATGCGACCGTATAAATAATGCACCTGGATGAGTCACGTTTAATTCACCACGGCCTTGTTATTAAAACACCAATATTTTTTCCGCCTTTTTTTTTCCCATAAGAAACTATTGTACAAGTAGTAAAGTAATTTGATGATTTCTTTGAAATTTATACTTATATAGAAGTACTTGCTTCTAAGTTTGGAGCATAATGGTAGCTTAGGAAAAAATTGTTTTCTGCGAGTGACTTATACTTATCGTATTCAGTGTATAATTTTATTAATTAACCCTTTCTAATTAATATTATAATGAAAGGTGCAAACAGAAGAAAAAAAGAATATCAATTTTTCATTATACGATATTCATTGTACGACACGTACATTTCATCGAACGACATAATAAAATTGTTTATTTTATATTAAAATTATAATTTATTTTGCCTTTTAAAATTGTTTTTTTTTTTTTTTTTTTTTTTTTTTTTTTTAATTTTTAAAATAATTATTTAAATTAATTGTTAAATATATAAAAATTTATAATTGATATTAATTTGCATTATTAAAATTTAACTTAAAGTTTTTATGTCTTTAATTTTGTTGTTGCAAAGTTTTTATAATCGTTTAATTATATTTTAAACAGTAGTAGCATCGTCAGGGCTTCGCCCGTACTAAGACTACACGTAATTCAAAATTTAGAAATGTCTATTATTTAACACAGTTTTTTAGATTTATTGTAACTAACTATGTAATTTAATCTAAGAAATTAAATTTCACGCACTTATAATTGTTATATCATCGTTACTTGGTAATTGTGCGTAGTTCCGATGACAATACAATATGATTAAAAAAAAAAAAAAAAAATTGAAAAAATATTAAATAAATTAACAGTTAAAAAAACACTATTTTATAAGTACTGTATTATATAAAGGTAAGAAAATAATTATTGAAAATAATTATTGTTTTCTCTATCTTTTCTGTAAGGGGCTTAGTGCAAGCTATGTTTGTAATTGAATATATTTAAGTATAAGAACGATCACCTTATTAGGTGATGAATTTTTAAAAAGGATGAAATATACGTAACATTATAGTAACCTTAAAGTTTTTTTCCATGTAAACTTTACCGTCCCATTTTCACCTCTTTAGAGATCGAATTGTAAAAACAAACTCTTTAAACAAACATTCATTTTTATATATCTATTAGATAAAATTTAAAAAATTCAACAATTTAATTCGTAGTCAACTATGAATATTTATTAAGAATAGATGTGTATTATTTTATAACTGCTTAGTATCTTATGTAATAAATGAGAACATCGTTCTAAAATAAATTATTTATTTTATTTAATAATATTCTAATTTTTTATTAGATAGATTAAAATAATTATAATTAAATCTCCTATTTTTTAAAATTAATTAATAAAAAATTGAGGCAATTTTTATTATTATAATTTTTTAATCGTTCAAATTACAATATACTGCATATAATTTAAATAAAAATTGTGTTAATAAAATTATTAAACTAAATTGTTCAATATAGTTAAATCGAATTATTAAATTAAATTATTAAACTAAATTGTTCAATAATTCAAAATTCTAAAAAAAAAAAGTTTTAATGAATGTATTCAATTTTAAGTTTATGAATCAATTTTTCTTAATTTAAATCAATTATTTTTATATTAAGACTATTTTAGAAAATTGTAAGAACAAATAACTATTTAAAATTTCGCGCTTAATTTGATCAATTTTTTGTAATCTGACAGTCAAAATTTGTTTTAATGAGAGTAACTAATATTCTTTCTTCTTTGCACTAACGTAATATAGATTGATAATCCCTATGATCGCTATATTGAATTGACAAGCTGACCGTTAATTCTCGTTACACTAACTTAAGTTTGTTCGCATTTACTTGAAAACGAAAACACACTCTCTTACAATAATATTCCGCTGACAATACATCTTCGTTTCTTCCGCTTTTCAATACAGACACAAGTTGTGCAGCATATCACACACTTACATCTTCTACTTCCATTTTCGGTCGGCAAATTTCAATGGGCGCTTCCAGCTCCAGTAGCATGAAAGAAAGAAAATACAGAAGAAGAGGGACAGAGCGATGGAAGCGTATGATAAACGGACAGAGACAAACTTGTGAGAGGAAAAGGAGCGACACCAAGGGGAAAGGGAAAAACCCGATGGGCGATTAACAAGGTGTGAGAGAGAAGGGAAAGACATAGAGAACTGCTGCTAGCGTTTGCGCGAGCGAGCGAACGTAAGCGGTAGAATTGTCGTTATATCGTGTCGTTGCGTCTTGTGTGGCTGTGAAATTGTTGTAAATTACAACATAAAAAATCAACAAAATGAGCGAGCTAGTTTGGGGAATTAAAAACGGCGATCTTGATCAAGTTCGCGATATCGTGGAGAATAAGGTAAGCACAAGATTCTCAAATTTTGTATCCTTTATAACAGTTCCTATATATAACGATTTATAACCTCTTTGCTTCGCATAATTTTTTTTATTTTTTTCTTTTTTTGTCTATTAATTTTTGATAATTTATTCTTTCATCGTTGAAATCGTAATTGCTACATATTAGACAGGCTGTATTGACTTTTTGAAAAGACTGCAGATTAACTTTAAATTTAATTTGACTCCACCTAGTTGAAAAGCAATTAAAATTTTAAATATTTAATTTATATTAAAAGTAGTAAAAATATTAGTATAAATTTTTATTTGAATTTATTAAGTAAGTTTTATTAAATAATTTAAATAATAATGTAAAATAAAATTATCGAATTTATATTTTAAAATTAAAGCTATTAATATTAAAATGTATAACATATTGCATACTTTTATTGAATGTGAATTTTAAATTATAAAGTTAACGTTAGTCATTTTATACATTTACAGAATATTGATGTCAATCAAATGATTGATGGTAGGACACCATTACATTACGCAGCAGATTATGGACAAAGTGAAGTTGTTAGGTACCTTTTAGATAAAGGAGCAGATGCTAATGTAAGTTCAATAAATATTTTAAATAATTTATTCTTATAAATTACGTAAATCTCTAAAACATTATTGAATTACAAAACAATATTTTACAACATTTTTTTATTTATTAAATTTTTGTAATTTATTCATACATATAATATTAAATAAAATTAAAATATTATTATTCAAATTAAGTGCTTATTATAAATATCATAGGCAACAGATAAACATGGAATAACAACATTATTGGCAGCAATTTGGGAAGGTCATACCAATTGTGTTAAGCTATTACTTGAAAAAGGAGCAAAACCCAATGGAGTAACTCCAGATGGTACAAGTTATTTAAATGCTGCAGAGAAAGATGAAATTAAGGAGCTTTTAAAGCTTCACTAGCACCAAACCAAATGATGCAAAGAGATATATGAATTTTGTTATTTAAGAACTTTCATGTTCCTTATAGGATATTTGCAACTGCTTTGTTATTGATTTCGTGCGTGTATGATTAGAGCCACTGATTTATGTAAATTTACATAAAGCGTAGTGTGCTGATTGTAGTTTTATAAGAAAAATATTAAGAAAATTAAGAGAAAATAGAGTTTAAATTGAGTATACGATTAAAAAGGTTTATTAGCAGTGATACGTAAAACCTCTTTAGACATTTTTAAATATTAGACTTATAATTTTTTAATGATTTTATAACCTTAAATATCTAATAACATGTGTCAAAGTTTTTATGTCTCAATTGTTAGAATTTAAGAGATTTCTGAAAAAAATAAAGTGCTTAAAGTACTATACAAATAATATATGATTAATTCAGATGGAAATATAAAAAGAATTCCACTTTCCATGTATTTAGAAGCATTTATTTATACTCTTTAAATGAATTATAGACTGCTCTAAATTCGTATACAATTTTTTTAAATGTTTTTGTAATCCATGTATGTCATATATTGTGAACTTATATTTCTGTGTATATTGGTAAAAATTTGCACTCATAATGATACAACTGAAGTTCTTTGCACATTTTGTTGGGGATAGAATAAAAATCAAAATAAAATCAGTTTATAAACTGAAAGCACTTAATTGATGTGCAAATTGCACAAGCATAAATTAATAAAAATATACGACGATCAATGTGATTATAATACATCTCAGATTTTTGATACATTTATGATACCAATTCATAAATATCCCTTATACATTTCGCAATTGTTTAAATTAGAGTAATAAATTATTTAAGAAACAAGGAAGAAAGTTGTAAAATAACAGAGTATAAAAATGATATAATAATCTATTTGTTAGACGCATAAATAAAGGATTATTTGCTATCTTTTGTAAACTTGAAACTATGTATTTAGATTACACATTCCTTTTGTCATTTTATTTTTATGAATTTATTTTATTTACAAATATTCTTATTATTTATTCACAATAAAAAATTAAATTATGCAAATATATTTTATTATTAAAAGATATTTGAAACATTATAATAATCGTCCTCTACAATTACTTGCTCCACATTTACAAATAATCACTTTTCCAGGAATACTTCCTACATCATAGCTATAATTCCAAGTTAATTCTTGACCTGCTCTTATATAGCTTAATGCAAAAAAAGCTACCCAAGGAAATCGAACGTCATGTGTGTCCACAAATACATTCTGAACAAAAACATTTGGGTCACAGGAGTGCTAAAATGCAAAATCAATTTAAAAATATAGTTAAATTATAAATTTTATAATTTAAATTTATTTATTCATAGCATTAAATAATTAATTAACAATGTTAATTACACAAATTTTAAAATAAGAATGATTTGATAATTACATTTAGATAACGTCCAATATTTCCAGTTGTTTTGGCATCCATTATGTAGACAGCTTCATCATGTCCAAAATAATCTCTGACCGACTTAAATTTTTCCCTTCCAATTTTCGGTGTGTCAACAGTAAGGTCAAATTTACTTGGCTCGCGAATGGCTTCTTCGTCGTCACTACCTACTTTATCCTGTCCATCTTTTGATACACTTCCATCTTCTGATTTATCAGAACCTGTATTTTCGTCTCCTTTTTTTCGTTTTCTTAATCGGCTTCTGCAAAATTATTTATTTTTTTTTAAATAATATATTTATTTTCTAGTAATACTGTTAAATATATAATATGGTTAAAAATTAAATAGTTAATTTAACAAAAAAATTCAAGCAATATAAAACTTAAATTAAAAGAAAATTAAAATAATAAACAATTTAAAACAATATCTGTAATTACTATTAATAGAATAATTAATTAATACGTAAAGTTTAAATTTAACGAATGCGTTACTTTTTTAAATAATTTAAACACTACCTTATGGACGAGGTGGAATCTTCGTCTTCTTCCATATTAAGATTTTTTTGCAACTTTTTGCTGATATTAAAATCATCATCAAAATCATTAGAACTGGATTTTGAAATTTCGGATTCCTCTGCAGTTTTCGTAGACTCATTTTTTTCTGTCGTAGCTTCCTGCAGTGATAATTCAGGATCAAGAGCATCGCTTTCGTAACCTTCTTTAATACCTTCAACTACTTCGACGTAATCGAGTTCAGCAAGGTACTCGTCACCATAATTTTTACCTCCTTCATTGGCACCTTGTTCTGTGAGTAATCGACCTGCGTAGATGCAAATAAAAGAGCCCAAAGGAATATCATTTAGGCATCGGATACCCCACCCTCTCGGTGCTGTTTTAAATACTTGCAGTTTTAGATTAAGAGGATGTTGTACAACTCTGTTGAGGCACGTTTTTACTGAACACTTACATCTGTTTTATAAATAAATGAAATTTTAATAAAATTTATTTTACTATTGTATTGATAATTTTATTACTTTATTAATTTATTTATATGAATTTATGCAAAAAATTTCCATGTTATATGTCAAATATTTTTTTTTCATACAATCCTGTGAATTTTTCATAATAATTTTTTAATAATAAAATGGGTTTAATGTTTAATTTTACCTTGAATTACACTCGTAAATTCCAGTAGTAACAGCTTCGGGTAATCTCTTATAAACGTAACCAACTGCGGCATTTGGAACACGACCGCCAAGTGTAGCGCCTTGGATTGTTAATTGCCAACACTGACATTTATTTTTGTCCTGACAATCATCTTCACAGTCACAACTGCATAAAAAGTCAGGATCCAGATTCATATGAACATCTTCGCTTGGTTCACGAACTGTTGTATATTTTATTGTATCTGGATAAGCATGATCTATTTCATTGACACAAGGAATGGGAACATTTTCTACTCCATAACTGAGATCCTGTAAAAAAAAGTATTTGTAAATAAATTATCAATGTTATAACTATGTTTACAATTCCAAAAAGTAGTGAGCTTTAAATAAATATAAATCAATTTTTTTGTTATAGATTAAAAGTTTTAAATTTAAAGATGAATATTTTTACCTTGATGTTTACAAAACATTTATCAAGCACAAATTCTGCTAGACAATGTACCCAAAAATCGAATTCAAATAAATCGACAGACATTGGACATTTAGTTATTCTTAAATAATGATGAAGTTCCTCCATATTTCGCAAGCGAACACCACATGGCGCTTGATAAAGAATGACTTTTTTAGATTTTGGAAATCTACACAATTGACGATTCCAACCGCATAAAAGTGGAATGGAAAGTGGAGAGTATCCTCTAAGGTCATCGGGCGTGAAAGATATATTTTCCATGCATTTCGGACCACATTTATGAGGCACAAATTTTTTAGTTTGTATTTTGTTTTGTGTTTGATAGTACTATTTGAAAAATATAAGTATTAGAGAAACTTTAATCAATAATTTATTATTTCTGTATATTAATAATTTTATTACTTACAACAATACTATGAGAAGGTTTAGTTTCCATATTAGCATTGTAAGGTGTTGATATTGATTCTGGTATGTTAGGCCTTTTTGCAGTACTTTTTTTAGCAACAGCTCTACTTTGTTGAGGTGCAGTAGAAGTTTCAGTCGGAATCTCACTAGATGATTGTTTTTCTTTATTAGATAAAAGAGCATCTCTTTCATCTGTTGCTGTTGATGTATATTCTACATAAGGATCATTTTTCTGCAAATTAAAAAATGTAGAAATATTTTATTATTATAAATAAAATTAAATGAAAAATTCATATTTTAATTTAATATTAATGATAAAATTTAATCTACATTTGTAGTAGTTGCTCCTCGATGTCGACTTGGTGTATTTATCGATGAATGACAACCTTGTTGTCGAAGATTTGCTTTCATTAATTCTAAATATAAAGGTCCTAATCTTGCAGAGCCTCGATAAATCCATTCGGTTCTGTTATCTGCATCGAAATGCATCTGTACTAAACTTGCATCTACTTCTCTGACTCGTGCAATCCACCATTTTCCATTCCATTCAGTTTTAACAACTTGACCACGCTGTAATTTTACCATTGGTCTTTCTGGATACGATTCCATATATTTTTTGACAAAATCACGAGATTCAAGTGGTATATCTTCCCACACACGAGGTGAACTTTCACAAACTAAAAATATGTGTTTATGTTTCACATATTGTGCATATCCATCATCGAAAAATACTAAGTATCTATAAGTATAAAATTTGAATAAAAATTTTTAAATTATAAAGATTTAGTTCATGATTGACAGAAATATTAATTTTTAACCTATATTTATTTGTTGATTTTGGAGGTTCAGCAATGACACCACTGTAATAATTGCTTGAATAAGTATCTTGAAAAATAGCTACTACTCTGGTACCCACAGGAATTATGACTGGACTTGGCATACTAGATGCCATTTGTTTACCAGTTAATGTTTTTACTTGACCAGCATATTTTTTTTGTAATAATTTAACACGATACTGCATTGGATTTTTCGAAATAATATTTTGAACCTTTAAAAATAATCAACTTTTTTAAACTATTTTAAATTATCAAAAAACTTAATTTTATAAAGTAATATTTAAATTTAAGTTTGTATAATACTTTGTAAAATATAAATATTTGAATTATTATTATGTACTTTTCCTTTAATCCATGGAAACAAAGCATGTTTCATTGTAAATACAAAGTCATCAATTTCTGGTACTGGTTTAACTAATTGACCTGATGGTGGTAAATCCATTGATTGAATTAAACGATTGTCTCTTTCCACTTCTTGCAAAATTTCTGGTTGACTATCTTGGAGCTGAGATTTAGGAGGGGTCCGAATTTGTGTAACTTTCTTTGTTGCTACAAGAGAATGATTAGGATTTTCAATGGTATCTTCAATTTTTAATTCTTCTAACAAATGAAAATTTGGTTTAAATTCATTGTACAGTGTTGTACGTAATTTATCCAATTTAGAGATTGTTAACAATATTTCTTTATCTATTTCATTGTTGGTTTCTAAAAAAAATAAATATTAAATAAGTTTATAAAATTTATAAATTTTATTTTCAAAAGAATAAGAAAAAGTTACCGTCGATAACATCCCATTCAGCTTTTAAAACTGTATTAGATTCTTCAATTTGATAATTAATGTCATATTTTTCGAATACTTCAGTCAGTGATTTATCTATTTTTTTTTCAAATTCTGCTAATACATCTTCTGACACATATTCATCTAAAAATGAATAAACTTAGTTATATTCTATATGTATTGTATATACTTTTAAAATATTGAGTTCTATAAAATTAATTTAATATATACCTTCATTATCATTTTTTGCTTCACCATCTGATTCATCACTATCAGAAATTTCTACTTCCATTGTGTGATCTGGAAAATCACATTGAAGTAACGGTTTATGATCCATTAAAGCAGTAACAAGTTGCTGAAATTTTTTAATAATTATCGATAACCATTTCAATTGAAAATTAAAAAATATATATTTAAAATTAGTAAATACTTCTTGATGATCTAAGGCAGTATCCAAGCAAATTTTGCATATAAAACGTTTCTTTTTTTTTGTCATATTCACTCCATAAAATGAACACGCAAAAGGAGGTGCAGATCTCATATCAACTCCAGAAGAACATTTGAAATTTATACAATTAGAATTACATGTTTTTTTTTTGCTTTTAGACTTATTACTGTCATCATCAGAGTCTAAATCAATTATTTCTGTTATTTGCGTTTTCAACATTTTTAATATCTAAAAAAACTTTTTTTAATAAAATATATTTACATTATACATAAAGATATAAATGAAACACAAACTTACTTAAAATAACACTTTTTATACAAATAAACATCAATAAATTTTTAGCAATAAAATTTATAATAATTAATAAGAACTAGTTAAATTTTTAATAATCGAAAGTTCATTTCAAATAATTTTGTAAATATTAAACGTATTGTTTTTAATATGTAAAGAGGTTATAATTGACTACAGCGTCAGGCGCGTCACATCCTATTTTCTTTGGTCATATACAGTTTGTACAATGATACAAACATTACCTCGCAAAAATCATATGCTCTAATTTTACAGATTTGAATGATTTTAGTAAAAAGATAAAGATTAAATAATTAAATATTAGAGTATTGGTAAATTAAATGTGCATCCTTACATTTTCAAAAATCATCATCTTATTATTTTCATCAAATAATAATGTGATTTAAAAAAATGTTCAATTTGATGAACTATGATAATTTTGGAAACGAAAGAAAGTTCATTAAAATTTAAGTGCTACAGACTGGTATTACTGCGTAGCGGCATTGAATATATTTTTTAAATTACATTTTTAAAAGTTTCATTTATTAATTCAATCATTATGAAATTAAACATAGAATTAAACATTTTGTAAATAATTTAAAAACTTTTGCATTCTTTAAATATAAGTTGAAGATTCTTTTGAATAGATAAAATTTATGTTTTACCTTCAACAATTACATAGACTGAAATCATTTTTTTTTTTTTTTTTTGTACAGAGCCCTCAATTTAATTTACAATTCAAAAATATACAATTCAATATGGTGATTCAAAGCTTCAACGTATGTTTGAATTAACACATGTTTTTGGATTATCGAGTGATCCTCGAGTTTTTACTGAACATCTTTTTTTTTTTATCTCATTTAATTTATCACCCTGCGTTATTGTTTTATTATATTCTTCGTCTTTTGATTTTTGATTTGTTAAAGTTTTATGCTCACTGTTTTTGTAAGCGGAAGAACATCGGGCATTAAAATGATTTTCATTAAACATTTTAAATTTTTCTGAAAAAAAATATAACAATAAATAACATTTCTTAAGTTAGTAAAAGAATAATTTAGAAATACAATTATGATTTATGATATACCACTTTTGGTTCTAAGAAAATTTTCTTTGCCAAGATATTCTCTAAATCGAACTTTTCTGTCAAACTTTGCCTCTATTGAATAGATACCTCTTTTGTGATGCAGTATTAGATCAGCATCTCCATGATATTTTAATCTTAAAATATATTAAAAAATTTGAATATTTTTTAAAATTGTAAAAGAAATATTTTATATTTTTTAATATTTTTCGTTTTAATTTTAATTTTTCTTTTATTATCTTTTATTATTTATTTTATAATAATATCAATGTGAATTTCCTAAATAAAATACAGATATTTAAATATGATATTAATAAATACAGATTAAGAAATAATTTGTTATTTCCATTTTTGTTTAAATTAATACATTAAAATGTTCTGTTGTGAATTATATCAAATCTATTTTAAATAAAATTTTTATTCGCGTTACGTTAAATAAATTTTTCTAATCAATTATTATTACTTCTCATTTTAATAATATTGAATTTTTATGATTTCCATGAAAATAAAAATATTATAATAGGTTGTATAACCTGTAACGGCGTCCTTCGCGTAACAAAACGTTTTCCATTTCTTCTAACCACGTTTGCTGTTGACCAATTACCGAACCAGGTCTACATATCCTTAACCAGGCAATTGCTTCTCGTGCTGACATAGCATAATGCTTCATTACGTATGCTGCAATTAGTGTACCTGTTCTTCCTAGACCAGCCTGTATGGAAATCGTTATTAAGTAATTTTATGATTTATTTAATAAAATTATTTAGCAATTGATTTTTAATGGTTTTTATAAAAAATATTTATAATATATAGATTTTTTTTTTTTTTTTTTTTTGATATTTATAAATGGAGTTTTTTACTTTGATCCAAATTGATTTAAATATTACTTTGCAGTGTACGGCGACTGCACCTCGTGTAGTTTCGGCAACGTGTAAAAATTGTTTTAAAATTTTTTTTGGAGGTACCGTTCCATCTGGAAAGAACATGTCGTAGTGCAGTATTCCAGCATTTGTAAATCTGTATTAAAAAGCAATCAATGCATATTACAGACGTATTCCATCAGACAATTGCAGTTTGTTTTTGAATTTGTTAAATGTAAAAATATTATTAACCTGAATGATTCGTAAGCTTTACGATTGAGTCTAATAACAGCAACAACTTCATTTTTCATGAAATAATTCAAATGCTTTTCCGGATATTGCGACATGCTGCCATTTTCTGTACTCGGTCCCAAAAAGGCAACAAATTTTCGTGGTACTATCCAATTTAAATCGCCATTTTTTAAATTTTCATATTTTTCATATTCTTTTACATCAAAATCAGCGAAATCAAAAAATCCGCAAGAAACAGCTTTACTCAAAGCATTGAGGCAATCTAATGTTAAAAAAATTATTTTATTGGTATTATTATCAAGATAATTTGTCAAATTAAGTGAAAAAGTATACATAATAAAAGTTAACACATGAGTAATGTGTAATATTTATTAGTCATAAATAAATAATTCATAAAATTTACAATGCTCAACATAAAGCTATGAATTACCGATAAGTTTGATGGTGTAAGATGAAGCACCCTGACTTGCATCTTGAAAAGGCTTTAAATTCGGTGCATTTTTGGATGTCATTAATTCATAAGCTTTTTTTGGTGTTTGATTTAAATATAAAACGGAATAAGAAGCTGCGAGATAAGCGGCATTGGCTCGTTTTTCTGCATTTGTCGATGTAAAATGTACGATTTGTACGAATTTATAAGCAGGATTTTTCAAAATTTGATTCACTCCGTGACAATATCTTAAATATTTATGTTTAACATAATAATTTTTTCATTTAATTTTTCTCATTAAATATGAATAAAAAATTACAATGTTAAATTTATTGAATAAAACTAATAATAATAATTATTCAATCGTTAATATTTTAGATTAAAAAATTGTTCTAATGTATTATCAAATTTTTTTTTTTTATATTCACAACTTTTTATTTGAAGTATAGTTTAATAAAAAAAAGTATAATAAAAGAAAATAAAACAATATAATTCCTAACTTGTAAAGACAGGCAATGTTAAGTGGTCCAAAATCATCGTAATAATTATTGTATACTAATTCATCATCTACATGAAATAAATAAATATTTGGTGTGTTTCTTGGTTCTTTTTTATCAGATATGAGAGTCGCAAAATAAAATTTATTTTTAATAATTTCTATTACAGCAGTAAGTTCCTTAATTTTATGTACATCTGTTGGTTTATCTGCATCTTCAAAATAATTATTGTTAGTTATTGTTGTTATTTTTAAATGAAAATATAAATGTAGTTACTTTTTACTTTTTAAATTGTTTTCTAATTTACAATTATCGGTAATATGCAAAAAATTTACCGTCGACTGCCGGGACATTTTTAAATCAGGTATAAGAATCTTTCTTAAATTCGTACATATTTTTATACTCTTAAAAAATACAACAACTTTTTTAAAAACGGATGCAAAATTTAGATAAAAATTAGGCATTATAAAAAAATTGTTATTTTTATATAATTATAAATATGTATGCGAAATAAAAAAGTTAACCTCAAATTAATAAAATTATAATCCATGTTATTATATATTCATTGCAAAAGCATTTTTCTTAATCTTGTGAATTTTTTTATGAATTTTTATGAATTAGTCTTTTTGATTTAGCGTATCAGTAATTTTGAAACATTTTAAATTTTTTATTTATTCTTTTACAATTTTTTTGTTACATTTTTTGATTAACTCTTTTTATTAATATTCTTTTTTTTTTAGTTATATCTATCAATATTACCAACCGAAAACATAACTGAAAATTGAAATTCTCGTACACGATATCGATTGATGTCTCAAACTAAATGCAGTAAGTAACAATATCTTTTTACATTATTCCAATTGAAATTAAATTATTTATTCAAAAAAATTTAGATGTTTAAAAAAATGTTTGTCATTGTTAAGAAAAAAGTAATAAAAATATAAAAAAATAATTTTAAGAGAATAATTATTTTTCTAAAGTTTTTAATTCATCCCTTATTATGCATTCCACTTTTTATTCACACTTTATGCGGTCTACTAGGTGAAAATAGGTGTAAAGTAAGCATTATTTAAAAAAAGTGGAAACGTGATAAGAAATTTAAAATAAAATATTTATTCGCATGAAGTATACAATGAAAATAAAAATTATATATTAAAGGATAGGAACCAATGAGAAAACACAGTTTTTCATTATAATACATTATGTATTCTTATATTTAGTAGTTTTAATGTTCAAACTTGTGACTTCAAAGTATTTTCACCGTCAATATATAATTATAGAATATCGTCGGTACACATACTTGATTACAATGCTACTTTCTTTCCATCGAAAATCTAATTAACAGAAGTAGAAGAAGACAAAGTGATAAAACCAAAATAAGTAAGAAGTATTATTATACAATAAAATAAGACTGCACCGTTTATTCTGAGCGTAAAAGTTTACTTTTTTATTAAGTTTGTCTCACTATAAGTACGATACTTTCAAACTTTATAATTTTATAGATTACTTGTACATATCATTCTCTCTCATCCGCAATATTTTTTCGCATACATAAATTTATGCTAAGCGGATAACACATATCATCGTTCAAAAGATTTCAAGTCTTACAATATTCACAATGATTCTAAAATATCATGCGAATGGCGCTATGAATAATACGTAATTTCTTAATTTTACGTGTTCCTATAATTCTCAATAGAACAGAATTATTGAAAAAAAAAAGTGTTGGTTAAAAGATGATGGAATAAAATGAAGAAAAAAAAAAAAAAAAGAAAAAAGAAAAATATGCGTCATAGCCATCGTGTATATCTGAGAAGAAATTAAGTAGAAATGAACCATAAATATTGACAATAATAAAAATACGGATTATATTTCTAGTAAGGCGAGATAATATAAAAGTCAAACAGAGAATCATGTAAAGCGACGACGCGGAGAAGAAGAGCAGGAAATATGAACTCGATGGTTATTTTTTTTTCTTATTGAAAGATTCAAACCTCTTTAAAAGTTCATTTATTTATTTATTTTTTTAAAACTTATTCACGAAAACGAAAAGATGACAAACATTATACGCTACTGAACATCTTCATATATATATATATATATATATATATATATATATATATATATATATATATATATATATATAGATATACATATACATATTTTAATAGCTTGTGATCGATCATTATTGTATCGATCACCCGGCCTTCATTTGGCATAGTTGCAAAGTTATAATTTTTCGAAAGACGCGTATTAATTTATCTTTTTTTTTTTAACTTCGTATTATACTAACTATATATATATATATACTTACATAATTAATAGTAACACTTCTAAACGATCAATTATTTTATCTTCCCGATTAAATATTGATTAAATATACGATAAACTCTTTCTTCTCTCTGTCGCATATATATTGCTCTTCTTTTTATTTTTTCTTCGTCTTAAAATTTTTAATTTTTTTTTTTTTTTTTTTTTAAACTACTATTCATTTTTTATAACTACAATATAAAAAAAGATCTTGTGATGTATACGCACATACATTTCCTTTTGCAAAAAATTACAGACTAATAAAAGTGTGATATAGTTTGGACGCAAAAAAAAAAAAAAAAATTCAATTTTTTTTCAATAATGGGATATTCTTTATTTTGTCTTTGTACGACTCAATTATCGATGACTCATCATTACACAGCTTACAGTTTTATAAATTGGACTTTTCGTATATACTTAAAAAATTGTGGCAAAAAATTTCACAAAAGAAAATGAACAACGTTACATTATTACGTAAAATAATATTCGATTTTCTTCGTTGAAGTACAATATTTATTCTCCATAATATACTTTTTGATTGCATTTTACAAGTTTAATGCACGCGCGCGCGATAATTTACCCGATACTTTAACGTCGAGTCCGAATAAAAATAAATAATAATGAAACCTAAAAAATTTTCACGTATATATTATACACATATAAGAATTCTAAGTCGTAGATATATATATATATATATATATATATATATATATATATATATATATATATATATATATATATGTATATATATATATATATATATGTATATATATATGGCTATCCTTAATTCGTTGTTAACACTTTCTCTTTATTTGCCTTTCCTTAAAATTAATAATAATAATAATCATCATCATAATAATGATAATAGTAATAATAATAATAATTGTAATAATAATTATATTGGTTTAAATAAACCTTTCTTTGGATTCGAATGAGCGACGTTTTCGTCCGTTTAAATCGTGACTTTGAGTCGCTCATTATATTTTATTTTCATTTCATAAATTACATCTTTTTTTTTTTTTTTTTTTTATTTGTTTACCTAAATATTAATAAGGCTCCTTTGGGCTGCCTCTGTTCATTTGTTTTATTACTTACTTATATTATCATTCAACCTTAAACGTTAAACGGCACTACTACGCTTTAAATTCGACGTATATAATTACAACTTAAGGTCTAATCTTGGATGATAACGCATATATATTTATATAATTGATATAATAACATCGCTAAAACATCATCGGCGACGCGCGTCGCTCGATTTTCCATTTTTTTTTTTTTTTTTTTTTTTTTTTTTTTTTTTTTTTTTTTTTTTTTTTTTTTGTGTTTTTTATTCTCACTATTTACACGCAAAGACAATTACACACTCACAAAAGAGAGAATATAGAATTAATTCGTAGAGGGGTGAGCTCTTTTCTATACACTCGTGTATGTTCATTCTTATACAGGCACATATGCACACGTCAAAATACATAGCATACATTCGAATTTTTATATATTTATTTGCATTTATATATAATATGATATAGATCGAGAAAGACTCACTCTACCCTTAAGTAGGTACAATCTATATCAAATACCGTAAAGAGCCAATTTTAAAGACAATGTCACTACTACTATTTCTTTATTTACTTGACTCTTTTTTACGGTAATCGCATAATAATTATGCGTTGTCGACAGAGCGAAAAACTATTTGCTCGATCGACAAGCATTTAATATTTTTTTTTTAAATTTTTTTTTCGTTTTTCTTTTTTATTTTTTTTCTTTTTTCTAATTTGTTGTTATTTTCGGTGCTCGAGGGGAAAAAGGATAAAACAGTGGACTTTCGCCAAGTGCACCAAAAAAAATATGACTTCTTGATTACGTCTAGTAGGTATATTTGGAGAGAAACGTGTATATATAGAAAAAAGAAAGTAGACATTCTTTTCTCGCACCTTAATAAGCGATCGGAGTTTTATTTTTGTCTTTGTTTAGTCATTGTATGTCTTTTCAAATTATCTAAGCAATTATCTATTGACTTGTATACGAAAAGATAACTCGTAAATCGCAACTTAACAATTACGTAAATAATTATATGGCATTGCTTTTTCATATATTATTATTTTAATAAATAAATATACAATGAAGGATCGTTCCAAATTCTGTAAAATTTTTAAAAATTCCATCGAATCTACGAAAATCTTTAATTATTTTATTACATTTTTCAGCCTTATCGGTAGATTTCGATTTAAATTTTTATAAAAGAACTTAAATTTTTTGGAGTCAATCAAATCTGATTATTTTTATAGTTCATTGTTTATAATAAATTCGTAAAGTATTTAAAGCTAATTATGCGCTTAAAAGATTTCAATAATAATTTTTTTCTTTTCATCATAATAAGTTTATTTTAAACAATTAATCTTTGATTATAAAAAGAAAAAAAGAAAAAAAAAAAATTATTATTGTTCATTGAATGAATAACGACAAAAGTAAAAACATAAACTCCAAAAAATTTCTTCGAGCAAATGCCATCGTAACTATTTACAGATTTAAAAGCCCATCGAGACTCATTCGCTATTTCCCTTGACGCCTAGTAATTTAGCAGCATCATCGGCCGATGCTTGCAGCACGCGATCTATGATACTTTTGTCTCTGATACCCAACAAATTAGAGATGAGATCGTTGTCGGTGTTGTCGTTCGCGTCGACGCTCAAACTCGATGACATGCCCGCGGTGAGTTTACCGGTGAGCGTTGTTAGCTTCTCGTAAGGATTGAATCGCATAAGTCCGCTGGGCGCGGCGTCGCCGGTCGCGACGCTCGCCACCTGGGGCAACGAGGTGCGCTCCTGCAACCTGCTCGCGCTGCCCGTCGACGAAGCCGAGGTCTGATGTTGCGAGCGCGGCGTTATCGTGGGCGGCTGTGTCATGGGTGCGGCGACCGAAGCGCTGTCCTCGTCGCCGCTCGTGCCGACGTACATGGTCGAGTCGATCGACTCGTGCTTCTTTCGATGACGTAGCATGCTGTGTTTTAGGGTGAAACGACGGCAGCAGATGTCGCAGGAAAATGGACGCTCTCCGGTGTGAGTGCGCATGTGTCGACGTAGATCCTCGGCCGACCAGAAACGACGCATGCAGAACGCGCAGACAACCTGAATTAATGAAATTTATAAGTTGTTTGCTTGCTTTAACTTTTAATTTTTTTTTTTATTTATTTATTTATTTATTTTTTTTTTTTTAACGTCAAAATAATCAAGTGATATTTATTCAATCGAAGTAGTACTTTATTAAATGAAAATGAAAATTTTTTATTTACCTTTCGGTTGCTGTAGTCAGGGAATCTTCCGCGTCTCTCTTCACCGTCGCTGGGATGCAGAGGTGGTAGTGGCACAGGTGGCATTGGATCGTCATGACCATCGATATCCATGTCGAGAGCTCCTTTAGCTACGAGCATTTCGTAGGATCTCTCGTGGTTTTCTTTAATGTGCTCCAAACAGTCTTGTCTCTCTGCGAAACCGCTATCGCACAGATGACATTTGAAGGGAACTTCGGTAGTTGGTCCAGGTGAAGATCTCGGCGAAGTTCTTCTTGACCTTGAAATTTCGTTGGTCGACGAGGAAGTGTTGTTAGCATTATTTAATGTTTTCGTATCGTTGTTTTGCATCGAACTGTTTTCTAAATTTTCCGAGACGCCCGAAGACTGGCTTTCGTATCCGCTTTGGTCGTTTTGTTTAGAACTGTCCCGAGGATATTCTTGCGAGCACTCTTGAGTGGATTCTTGGGGACATTCTTGATGGCATTCTTGAGAGCATTCTTGTGGGAATTCTTGGGCACATTCTTGAGAATATTCTTGAGGATATTCTTGAGGACATTCCTGAGGGCTGTTGTGAGTTTCGCTGGACGGAGAAGTGGGACTGGATTTGATGCTCTTCGCGTGCTTTGTAGATCTGTGCTTTTTTAGGTTGCCTAATGTCGAGAATGTTGAGCTAGGACACTGATTGCACTTGTACGGCCTTTCCGGTACGTTTCTCATGTTAAACTGGCTGTTGTTGTTTGTCGGTGGTTCTTGAATTTCAGGTGACGAGGTGCTGCGAGTTCGTCGCATTTTATTGACGCTTCCCTTGTGCTTCCTAAGTAGATGACGATCGCAATTTGATTTGGTTGTGAAAAGTAGAGAGCAGTGCATGCATTGATAAGGCTTTTGGCCAGTGTGCGTTAATATGTGTCGCCTAAGAGACGATGTCCATGGGAACGGTCGTTCACAGTAAGGACATATAACTCTATTTGGCGCCATCGAGTAGGCTGACTTCTTCTTCTTCTTTTTTTTCTTCATTTTTTTCTTTTTTTTTGACGTTGATGAATTACCAGAATTGCCAGAATTGATTGAATCTGATTTTTCATCGCTGCCTGATTGATTGCAATCGCTTGTGGAAGCAACTAAGCCTTCCTCATCGCTCATGTATTGAGATTGAAATTGTTGATAATGCTGAGACGCATTGTCCAAAATTTCGGACACACTTGCCAGATCTTCGTTCTCATTTTGATTTAAATCTACTTGCATTTCTGTTTTAACAACCGCTTCTTGTCGACTAATCGATGATTCTTCATTGCTTGATGCTTTTTTTACAGCTTCACTTTCGTCATTATTTTCTTCGTGATTTTCTATTTCTTTTTTAATTTTATTTTTAATTTCATCGGATATTTTGGCTTCTTTCATTTCTGCATCATCATTTGCTTTAGACTCAATATTAGCCTCTAATTTACCTCTCAAAAGACTAAGTGTTCTTTCAGTAGGTTCTTTAGCCGAAGCATCTTTAGATTCTTTTTCTACATTAGCTGACTCTTCATCGATAATAAGTTCTTCATCGGTGTCATTTTCATCGGGTTTATTACCTTTTAATTGTTGAGCTAAAATAGCGTATTTTACTTGATCAGATATTGCATGTTTTCTATAATCTGAGTTTAATGATTGTCCAAGTTTCGGTAGTAGAGTTGAATACGATTGAGCCATTTGATGATGCGATGAAGTCTGTCCTAAATTTTGTAGCAACGTGGGTGGATTTGCTGGCGGCCTTCCCCTAGTCGAATGGCCTCCTCTTGGTCTTTGGCTCCAATGTTGAGGATGTTGCTGTTTAATATGACGTTCCATATTACTTCGCAGAGTGAATCTAGCTGAGCAATGCTCACAAGTAAAAGGTCTTTCGGTTCGGTATCGTCGTTGTTTTTGTTTTGGCATGAGCACACCATTTTTAATAACCATTTTTACAGAGTTTGACGATGGCGAAGATTCAAGTTTTTCACGAGATGGCATACTTTTACTCATCAATTTCGAAGACATCAAACTGGCGTAATCATTTTGATCATTGACTTTGTGATTTGAGACTGAATTTCGTGTCTGTGAAAAAGCGGCACCGAAACCTGGAACTGGAGGCTCGACGAGGCTTCCGCCACTGGTCTGAAGTCCACGAACTAGTTCTTTTTGTAATCTATCCTTCATTGCAAAATCTTGACTAAGAAGATGTGGATTGAAAAGGTAAGGTTGTAGAATACCAGCTCCGACACCAGAAAACGTACCAAAGTTTCGATAAATCATGTGAGCGTTTGCGTAAAATGTTTCTAACGATGACTGTTGAGCACTAACTTGACCAGCTTTCAGAAGAGCCTGCGTTAATAGTAATTGATTTGTAGTATTATAGAAATCTTTGGAATTACTGGTAAGGTCTTCGGAGTTGCCATTGATGTCGCTGCTTTCTTTTTCTTTTACAGTAAAAGCAGTAGCAGCTGCGGCTGACGCCTTTTTGCTAAGATCGAGCACATCCATTGAAAGATCGAGAGGTGCCTCTTCGCTAGCACCGCCTTCTGCAGATGAGGTTTCATTGGCATTTGACTTCTTCAGGTCGATAGGGTTAGCTTGGATTCTTTGGTGTGCGTCCGCTTTGGTTTCGCTGACTAGAGACACGCTACCGTCCGAAGACCTAGAGTCAAGATCATCATCTAAATGCTTCATCTGTTGGGTTTTATCTAGTTCATCATTTCTGTAGGTGAGTTCTAAAGGCTGCATTGTTGGTGGCCTTTGAAACATGTCATTTTTGTCACAGTGATTAACTCCGATTGCGTGAAGTCCCGGCAGTCCTGGTTGACGAAGCTTCGTCTCATCCTTGATTCTAATTTCGCCAGGATAATGAAGTTGCTGTGAGGTCAAATCGTCGCGTTCGTTAGGATAAACGAGAGCCTTGCGAACTTCGTCTCTCATTAATCCACGAGGTGAACTTCTTTCCAAACTGCCGTCGTTCGTTGAATCCTCGCTTGGATGATAAATTAATACACTTTTAATTTCTTCTCTCGATAATTTTCCGTGACGATTTCTGACGTGCCTTTCACAATTAGCTTTAGTTGTAAAAGCATAATTGCAGATAGAACATTCGTAGGGTCTGTCACCGTTGTGAGACCTCAAATGCCTTACAAGCGTAGCTTTATCTGTACTGCTGTAAGGACACATGTTGCAAGGATAAGGCATTCCAGGTCCCACACCCATGTGTGCTCGATTGTGACCTTTGAGAGCTCTTAAATTTGGAAAAACTGCTGTACAGAGTCTGCATGGAAATTCTCCCTTTAACTTCATCTTTCTAAATTCAGCTGCAAAGGCATCTTGAGCCTCTTCTTCATGGTATTCTGAAGATGGAGTTCCAGAAGATCCCGAGGAGCCGAAATTTTGCTTAATTTTGCAGTTGTCCGGAGTACTGGCATCCGATCTGGAAAAGTTGTGCAGAATTGGACCCGATGTCACGGAAATAATACTCTGAATGTCTGCAAGATCTTTTCCTTCTTTCGCTTCAGCCAGAGCTGCTTTGTTTTGCAAATCCAAACCGGCAAAAAAGTCGTCCCTCATCGACTGATCGTCATGCAGCTTTCGGTCTGTTGGCAGTACCAGTCCACAATCCGTCTCGTGGGCGTCTAGTGCCGATCGACACGGAAAGGCCCGCAGGCACTTGGAGCACTGATACTTTGGCGTTTCTCCGGATGCTGGTCGGTGGATCGACTGCTCGCAAACGGCACGTGCGATCGCAGGAAACTTGTCGGAGGAGAAATCGACGAAGGTTAGATCATTGAATCCAACAACGGAGTTGCGTAGGTTTCTAGGCGTGGCTGCATTTCCGCGTTCGCTGAAGTGGTTCATGAAGCGATGGAGATTGAGACCACGGTAATTCTTGAAGGAGACATTGCAAGCATCGCACTTGGCGGGAACTTCGGGATGGTTTCTCTCCATGTGAGCCTCGAAAAGTGCGCTCGTGGTGAAGTCTTGCCTTCCGCATACCGTGCAATTGTAGATGTTCTGTGGTAACTCCGAGTATCCGCCCGTAATTTCAGTTCTCGCGCTTCCAAGTAGAATTTTATGCCTACGTTGGCTGTCAGCCTCGTCAGCGTAATCGGGGCACTTGCGTTTGCCCGTGACATCGCTAGGTGACTTGGTTCGCTTCTCGCGGTCCAGTAACTCTGGAGAGTTTCTCTTGGCAACTTCGTTATTATTGTACTCCTCCTGGATGAGTCGGCGTTTGAGCGGTCTCTCTGAGTCGCTGCTGCCCTCCGAGTCCGTGCAGCTGTGCGAGGGAGACACGGTCCTATGCGCAGTCCTCAAATGCCTGTTCATGTTGCCGTTAGTAGTAAAGGCCATGTCGCAGTATTTGCACTTGAAAGGTCGCTCGCCAGAGTGCACGAGAACGTGTCGGTCGAGAGAGCTTGCGGAGCTAAGGACTTTATGGCAAACGCCGCAGGCGTAATCGGCTTCTTCGCCGCTGCAGTCAGTGGTGCTTCGGGGCGAGTTGTGACCGCGCAGATGATTCGTCAGGTCGCGCGAGCTTGGGAGTACGAGCGGACAAGCCGGGCACGGGTGGGTTCCTTCCGGCTGCTCGACCTTGAAATTGAAAAGATTGTACTGTAAAAAGAGAAAGCAGAAAAATGCGGTGCGTTAAAAAAGCTGTGCGATTGTGCAAAAAGTTTATACAAATAGATGCGACGTAAAGATATAAAGATTTAGACTTATTTCATACATGCAATAATCAATTTCGCAAGTAACATTTTCAATGCTAAGAATCATGCTAATTAATTTTAAATACGATAAATCAAAGAAAATATTATATTTATTTATTTTTAAAGTTTTTTATCAAAATATTGCGTAAAAGAGATAAATCTTAGATAAAATTTATCTCAAGTTCTTTACTTTAAAATAGATGAACTAATAAAAAAATTATCGTTTTATCTATCCAAAGATTGTCTTTATGAGAAAAAAAAAAAAAAAAAAGAAAAAAAAAAAAAAGAAACAAAAGCATGCGCGCGTGGAATCTCACAAGGATTTATCGTCGAGTAAATTTTCAAGGCAAATGACGCACACGCTTGACACTTACCAGTGGTGATGATGCAACATCCGTTTGATTCTCGCTGCAGCCGTCGCGCTGATCAGGTCCAGTCTCGGCAGTCACTGAAAACAGAAAGAATAATACACGCTCAAACCAATGGTCTTGCAATTGTCACGATAATTATCGTTCCTTATTCACTAACATAATCTTACTCCTCATTTTGAGCAATTTTCTAAATTATTATCTTCGCAAACAGCGCAACACTCGTAACGCCAAGAGCGTATTAATTTTTCGATATTATCGAGTTTTATCAACGCGAGCAAAGATTAAATAAAAAGTTTCGCGTATATACATATACGAAAATTTGAGAAAAAACTCGAGCAATAACATACGTTCTATTCGAAGGCTAGAAAAGCAACTGAAAGTGAGAGAGAGAGAGAGAGAGAGCCGAACCGCAGCAGCATCCGATCCATGGCTCCGCCGGATGTTTGCGGCTTGCGCTCTTCTTCCGAAACGTGCGCGCGCGAACGAGCAAACTTGAATTTCTCATGAAAAATTACCAAGAGCAAACGGGATTTCAGCTTGTCGAATACAATATACGTATACGTGAATGTACGAAATCAAAAAGGAAACGAAGCGGCCGCTGGTACTCGTATACAGTAGCGGATAAGGAAGAGTATAGGAAAAAAAAAAAAAAGTCGTATATAAAGGAGAAACTCTCGTCTCGTGTGTCGGGATCGTCATCGTGATAAGAAGTGGAGTCTTGTTGTACATGAATCGATGTATATGTATATTAATCAACGAGCGCGTTATCGGAGGAAGAAACACGAGGAACAACATGTACATTAACGTACATACTTATATATGCATATAGAGCTTGCCGGGCATCGCGACGAAGCTCTCGCGTTACATGCGGCCGCGCAGAATCGAGGATTTTTTATCGATCGTCGCGGACGCGATGTAAAGGAGAGAGAAAGAGAGAGAGAGAGAGAGAGAGAGAGAGAGAGAGAGAGAGAGAGAGAGAGAGAGAGAGAGAGAGAAGATAGAGAGAAAGAGAAGGCTGTCGCTGGATTACAATTCTTTTTTTTTCCTTTCTTTTCTTCTTTGAAAATCGCGCGCTTGCCATTGATCGAGTTAACATTGCTCCGTCTTCTTTGTGCGACGTACATATATACGCTATTCAGATAACGTTTTTTCAAGGATTCACGCTTAGGTTTGCGAGAACAATAAGCAATCTTTTTATTTTCTTTTCTTTCAAATTGTATCGCCATAGAAATTTCGTTACGAAGGATGGTGTCTAAATTTCATTGTTCGAAGCATGTCAGTGTAGTTTTCTAAGCTGTACTATTCGACAATGATTTCTACATTGTAGTTTTACATTGTACTATTTAAATGAAATAGCTTGTAATGGTAATTTATCTATCTTCAGGACGAAAAATTTCATAAACAGTTGAATGTTTCGATTAAGAAAATCGATCTGATCAAATATCGCGTAGATCGCGATTATACTGAACACGTAATCAAAGAAACAGAAAAAAAAAATAATGATAAATAAATATATAAAAATAAGCCAAAGTCGTCACATCGTCATCGCATTATCAGGGAGAAATCGGACATGCCACGATTTCTCCGCATCAGGGGAAGTCCCAGTGCGTCGCGCAATCTACACAAGTGTACATCGTACTCTCAGACATGTGTGAAAGAGGCGATGTATAGGTCACGCGAGGCGCATTGCTCAAGCGAGCGCGCGAGACTTGCGCAATGCCGTATAGCATTGAGAGAAAGAGAGAGAGAGAGAGAGAGAGAGAGAGAGAGAGAGAGAGAGAATGCGGGAGAACCCTTTTTGTGCAATACACATCCTTGCAAGTAGGTATCCCCCGAATTGACGTATGCGTCGAGGCTACTCGTTTCAGAAGATCGTTCGTTTGCGAAATCGTTGCGGATAAAGCTCGATAAACGCGTGCGTCTATTGACGCGCTAACGAACTTCAACTGGGCTGCTAAAATTATATTTAAGAACTCGATGTTTTTTTTTTTTAAGCTATACGAGTATTTCGATGAAACAAACGTTTTTTCTTTTTTTTTTTTTTTTTTTATTTTTTTTTATGTTTTGATAAATAACGAAGCTAGCCAGATTAATCTTACGCTCTCTAAAAGTATTTCATCTTTTCGCGTCATTTCGCGCACTCGCAAATCACGATAAGAGCTTTGAAAAAAAAAGGAGAAGGCGACTTTGCACCTTATCGCTTCGCGTGACAAGATGTAACGACTTTGAGCGCGTAAATCCAAAAGAGAAAGACTAAACCGTGAGACGCAATGAGAGACGGAGAGAGAGAGAGAGAGAGAGAGAGAAACCTTAAAGCCAGAAAACACCGGAGATGGAGATCCGGGACAATAGGCATTTATCAGTACTCAACCTTGTACATGTGAATACGTGTATAGGTGGACTTTTAAACCACAGCGTCGCGGTTCTCGTGTGAATACGCGCGCCCGCACACACGCATACACACACACACACACACACACACATAAAATATTCGCTCGCTTAGATACGCTCTCGTTTTCTCGAGGCGAGGCCGCGCTGACGTTGGCTGCGCCGTCGCTGGTTCACGGCCGATTCGAGCTCCTCCCGAGCGAGTCTCCCCGATAAGACAGATCGATCGAGCGAGTTTCCGGGAAACTAGCGCCCCCCGTGTATAGTTGCGTATATAAGTTCTCTACCAAGAACCGCGAAACGACCATTGGAATTTTGTTTTTTCTCTGCGTGCCATCGGAGAATTGCCAAGGCCGATGTGAACTTTTTTATTTAATATGTGAGATTAAGTTTTAGTTTTTTTTTTTGAGACATTTTTTTTTTTTTTTTTTTTTTTTTATATATATATATTTTATTTTAAGAAGTTTTTCTATTTCAAATTAGCGGTATTAGGGCGGTAATTACAGTTTGAAATCAAAATGAGATTATTATTCTTTGTAGCGAAAAAATTTACTGCATAAAAATATTGAATTACTTGCCTTATAATAGAATTTTATCAGATGCCTTATGGTTAAGTTTGTAAAAAAAATGTTGAATGTATATTTTTTCTCCATAATTAATTCACGAAAAGATTCTAATTATCGAGTGCATAGATAAACCGATCAATTAACATAATTGAATACGCTTAATGTAAAAATACAAAAATTCTGAATGGATACTTAATCTTAATAATATTATAAAACAATCATTAAAAATCCTCTGAAAAATCTTTTTAAAACTTTTAAAATCTTATTTGAACGGAAACGAGAAGTAAATAAATGTAAAGCAGTCTTTTAAAATGTAAAAGTATAATTATTTCATCGTCTGGTCATCGGTATCATAAAAAACGAAAAAAAACAAAAAAAAAAAAAATTCTTTTTCCAATTTTTAACGTGCTCGAGCTTATCGCCTCGCTCTTATTTCGAATATGTATTTCTTTCCCTTTTCGAGACAAGACAAAAAAAAAAAAAAAAAAAAAAAAAGAAGAAGAAGAAGAAATTGGCCGGAATAATCAAAAAATTTCCATTTATAGATTTCTATATTAACCGACAACGTCGCGCACGCATCGATTCGTTTATTATCGATCTTTGTCGCTGTCGCTGTATGTGTTACACGCTCAGACAAAACAAAAGCATCTCGTCGTTATCGTTTCATTATAAATGTGTATGCGAACCGATGAAAGATCAGCATTTCAGATTACGATTTTTTTTTTTTTTTTTTTTTTATACGAGCCTTAGCTGCGCGTCCATCCGAACTCACCGATTCGATGATACGTATAACGTATGTACATGTATATGTATAAAAGAAAAAAAAAAAAAAAAACAAAAAAAAAAAAAAAGAAACGAGACGAAAAGAATTAAAAACGAAGGTCTGGGGCCAATTAGCATAAACGCGTGCGAACGACTTGCGCCGTTTCCTTTTTCTTCGTTGCGCCGTATACGAAAATAGCCGGGTTTCTTGCATTCTCGTTCGTTCGCTTGCCCTATGATTCTATGTAAATTCGATTTTAAACGGACAAAGTTCACGACGCGAGTCACGCTGCACACGTGCGCGTCGTTTTTTTTTTTTTTTTTTTTTCTAATGATCTTTTTAATTTTGGATACAACTTGCGATTTGTATATAATAACGATACTTTGTCGTTGTTTTAATTTCTTATAAAGATTTTATCATTGATTTTAAAAATAAACGTTTTGTTAATGCCAATAAAAACAAAATAATAAAGATCAAGAGATATCTATTAACGATGATAAATTTATATTTAATAGTATGAAAACACCTGTCATTATTCAAATCTAAACTAAACAAGCTTAGGCTTTTTTTGCAAACTTTGTTACCGGAATTATATAAAAATTAGTATGTCTACACATATAAGAAAGGGAAAATCGAAATTTAACAAGTTAGCGCGTTCAATTACGTTAGATTATTGTCACAATTGATTAATCGTGCGTACAAGCTTTATATGCGCTCAGGTGTTTATGTATACCTTTTACACGTCGTCGACGGGCGATTCTATGCACATTACACGGGTTTAAGTATAAATCGTTACATCATAAGCGAAGCTTTGCCGTTTAAACTATCATTTAAATTGTCAAGTTTGCCGAAGCTGAGAAATCGTGTGCGACTTGTCTGTAATGATCCCTTGCGATCGCAACGGACTTTTAATTAAAACTAGATGCAAGAGTTTTACACTTGCGCAGTCAGAGAGGGTAAGTAGCATGCGTATTGCGCTTGATATTTCGTCGATTACAAGTTTACAGAAAGATGTGTTTGAATTTGCTAATTCGTCAAATTTATAGTACTAGAACGTTTTATTTATTTATTTTTTTTTTCTTTTTTTTTTTTTTTTTTTTTTTTTTATGGACATTACGAAAGATTTAATATTTATTTATATACATTTGGAAAAAGTTTAATTTGTTTAATTTGATACGTGTAATATTTCTCTGTATTACAATATTTCAAAATTTAATGATTTTCGATAAAAATATTAAGTTTAAAAACATTTGAAAAATTTTTAAGTGCATCTGTTATCGTAATTCTTATGAAATAAGTGTCACAGATAAAACTGATAATAGAATTTCCTATCACGAAATCTTAAAAAAAAAAAGAAGAAAAAAAAAAAAAAAAGATTATTCTTGCAAATAAAAACACGTTCTTAGAAGTAAAAATTATTATAGATTATGTAACATTTATTAAAATATTTACTTTCTTATAGAATACAATATCACAGTTGACATTGAACAATTTTTTAATTATTTGGAACAAGATATTTCAATTAAAAATGTTTAATCAACAAATCTTTTCATACTAACAAAATGATTCTTTAATAACATATTTACATTAAAAAAAAAAAAAAAAAAAAAAAAGTAAAGCTCTTATTTAATTTTCACGTCTCACCCTTATAAAATGAAAATCCACACAAAAACGACTGGCATCATGGCCGATTGGTGGCTCGCTCGACAGCCATTGCTCTTTCGGCGCGAGGGAGATGGCGGAAACGTGGGCGCGGGAGTCTGCGCAAAGAGAGAAAGAGAGCGCGAGAGCTTTCTCCTGTGCGCATCTATTTTTCTCTCGCTTTCTCTCTCTCTCTCTCTCTCTTTCGCGCGCGCGCCCTTGTTACGAGGGAGTGGAGCAATGGCAACGGCGGTATACTATATATGTACGTATATAGGTATGTATAAGCGCGAATGATGAGAAAGAGAGAGAGAGAGAGAGAGAGAGAGAGAAAGAGAGAGAGCGCGAATATGGGGTATATAAGGATGCTGCGCGCTGGAACACGAGGCGAGGGGCGTTGCTTATAAGAGAAACCGAGCGCTCATTGGCTGAGCGAGCCCTTCTCTCTCGTCAAAGATCTTTAGTCGCGGAGGAGCACGGCTCTGCTCTCCCTGGCTAAACGCCCGACCAATCCGGCGGCTGCGCGCGCACAGCCTTTCTTCTCTCCGTCACGCTTGCTCTCGATTCAGCGAGATGGCGTCTCGCGAGGTGTGTGGATACGTATAAATGTATTGGCCGTGTGTAACCTATGTCGAACGGCCAATAAACTCACTTTAAGTAAGTATAAATTTATACGCATGCGGGAAACTAGTTTTACAACGACATTGATACATGTGACATTTTTTAGTTTTAAATAATTATGTTCTAAATTATTTATTTATTACGAAAAAAAAAAAAAATGATATATCTAAGAATAATACAGGATGTATCGTAACTTTTTTGGATTGGTTTGAAAATTTATGAGTAAATCTAAATAAATTAATTTTTTAATATATTATTCAATTAATCGCGTGATTTATTTGAATTAAAATTTCAAATTAAATTACTTTTTAAATGTTAAAAACTCCTCTACAATGAAGTAAATAAAACTTATAAATTGTCAAATACAAAATGGTAAATTTTTTCATATGTTTAACATTTTTGAATTTCCATCGAAAATTTATTTAGTTTAATGAAATTATTATCAGTTTTAAAAATTTTTAATTGGAGATTTGAATTTGCAATAAATTAATTTAATAAATTACAGCTTGGACGCTGATAAATAAAGAATTAAAATCAAATAATTAAAAAAGTCCCTTTGCACATGCTCTCGGATAGTAATTATAAGTTTATCCTTGCATTACCGAGCAACTCCTCTCATCTTTATTATTTCCGAGTGTACACCAGACGCTTGCTCGCATCAGCCGGTCTCATCCATTTCCTGAGCTAACTCTCTCTTTTTCTTTCACCTCGGTGTATATGTAGGTATATATATCAGTACCTGTACACACCGGGCATTTATAATTACGGTATATGTATACGTATACACGCTTCTACCTTGGTCGGCAGACGTAGGTTTTTATGGCGTTGCCAACGGCAACGCCAAGAATAATCTACCTCGAAATTAACTATACATGTTTATGTATACACACAAACGCGAACAACGTACCAGCTCGCGTTTTTCTCTCCCCCTCGGATGGCGGTTGTACGCTTGTAACGCTCGTCCTCCATCTTTTTCTTTTTTTCCTCTTTTTCTTTCTCTTTCTCTCTCTCTCTCTCTCTCTCTTCATGCCGGAAACACACCCACATCGCGGGAGTATGAGAGAGAGAGAGAGAGAGAGAGAGAGAGAGAGAGAAAGAAAAGGGAGCGAACGAACACGCGCGAAGTGGAGAGCGAGAGCGAGAGAGAAGAAGAGAGAAGAGAAGAAAGATGGCGGACGTTAGTGTGTTTCGAGAACTGTAACCCTGACAACCTTGGACTTACCCAGCCGTAACCCCCTCCCCCTTTTGTTCTTTCTTTCTCTTTCTCTTCGGGCCACCCTCGTATTATTACTCTTCTGTTCTACAAGCTAACCCATTAGAGCTTTTGTCTCTTTCTCTCTTTCTCTCTCTCTTTCTTCTCTTTTCATTTCTCTCACGCGATCTGACGCTGTGTACCAGGATATATTAGTACCACCTTCCTGGGAAAAATGTCGTTTATGTACTCTGTTATATATTTTGGAATTTATTTTTTTTTTGGGAAAATAGTATCTCACACAGTAATTACTTTTTAAATAATTTATTAAACAAGTTGTACATTATTGTTAATTATGTACATTATAAAAAAATTTTAAGTAATAATGAATATTTTAGTACATAAAAGTGACACTATGTATCTGCAATTGATTAAAATATCTTAAGTTATCGCGTATATATAATTTGTAACTACATAAATTAATAGAAATAAAAAAAAAAAAACTATCATTAATAAAAACGGTTCGGATTTTGAAATTTTGAAATACTATTTTTAGATGAAAAATTTTGTGTTTATAAAGAAAACCATCGTTAAATAGAGTAATTACATATTATAAGCGCGGTTTCCCATAATTTAAGTTCGAATATTGTTAAACTACAACCCTCATTAAATAATTTTCAAGCGCAATCGATCATTATAATATACGAGCGAGTAACCCGCGGTCGCGCTTACAACGTATCGCATTAAGTATACAATAACGAGCTTCGCCTAATTCAATAAAACAGACAAGTAAAAGAAAAAGAAAGATAGTGTGTGAGAGAGAGAAAGAGAGAGAGAGAGAGAGAGAGAGAGAGAGAGAGAGAGAGAAAGCGAACAACAATCGCTTGAATTAAATTTCTATATAGCTTCACGCGCGAGTATATATATATATATACACACTCGCATGTTGTAAGTGTAAACGTACGACAATCATCGAGACTTTTTAATATCGTCGTCCACGCGACGTAAAAAGTGAAGAAAAATGGATAAGATACACAGACGCGCGCGCGCGCGCGTATACACATCTGCACACTAACGTACTTACAATAACGGCGTTCGATCGCTTTAAGTATTTAAAGTGTGCGCTCGCTCGCTCCGCGATAGGGGGCTTATATAGATGATGCCATAATCGTCGTCGTAACCGACAATCAAGCGCTAAAGAAAAACAAACTTTATGCACGCATGACGCCGCTCTTTGCATAGATATACATGTGCGTGTGCGTGCATGTGAACGAGCGAGTCGAAACCTCGGGAAAGGTGAAGAAGCGCACATACGTGCACCGGAAACTAAAGCTTGTAGTCGTCGCGAGTGCTATAGCCGAGACTCGCATGTATGTATACATGTACACATGCATACACATACACACACACCCATATACACACACCCACACACATATATATATATGTATACTAGTATAGGTATACGAAAGAAAAAGAGAAGGAAAGGCCGTGAAAGAGAATACGTTAATACGGAATGGACATCACGCTGCGCGCGGATGGAAGATAGGGTGGAGAGAAGAAAGCCGCGAGTTATAATGCCGAGGGAGTATACATGTTAATGGAATTGGAAGATAAAAATTAGTAGGATCGTGTGCGTTTGAAGTAGGAAGAGGAAGTGCTAGGTTTTAGTTTTAACGTTACTTTAAGCGTATGCGTTAAGTATAATTAGTTTTTACAAATTTAATAACAAATTTGCTAAATAAAATGTTAATGTAGAAAGATTCGAGGCTTAATTTTGTTACGAATACGTTTAAACAATGTCAAGTAATTTTAGAACGTGATGAAAATTGAATTTTTTATAACTTTTTTTAGAATTGCTTATCTCGCGCGACGATGGTTTCGAAGAATGATTGTGCAGCCGACGTGAATAAATTTTAAAGGAAAATGAGAATTGCTTTTAGCGCGTGAGTAGGGTTTTAAAAAATGAGATTCTTTTTCTGTACGATTGCATAAAATGAATTTTGAGAAAATAGAGTAACATGTTTAAATTAAGATAAATCAATATTGATAAAATGAAGAGATTATTTTAAAATAATATTTACAAATTTATTAGATCTTGCTACGTCTAAAACAATAGGGATGCTCGCGATGAAAAACAGCATAGAAAGAGAGAACGAGAAAGGGGGAGAGAGGGAGAGAGAGGTAAAACTCGAAAGAAGGTTACGTATGAGCGAGAGACACGTATCAAGCTGTATAGAGAAAAGTCAGTCGGAGTAGAGCTGAAAAAGAAATTAATGTCAGAGGAAGTAACAGCGCAGCAGCGCCGAGACACGTACGTATACATGCATAAGAGAGCAAAAGGTCACGAATCGACGCGTCGTCGAGAGACCAAAGCCGCGAGCGCGAGCGCGCGCGCCTAACAATTAGAAAGAGAGAGAAACAGCGTGTGTAAGAATAAGAATCGAGAGGGAGGGTGGAAAAGGGTGACGCGGAAAAAGAAAAAGCTTAGACGTTGCCCCGCGTTCACGCGCGCCCCTGTATATACGACGGCACGTCTAAACGTCCTTCCCACTCGTCGTCGTCGTCGTCGTCGTCGTTTTCTTTCTCTTACGTGGCCCAACCGAGTAAGTCCGCATAAGTCCGAGTTGCGTTCTATAGGAGATAGATAACTTCTATAAGAGAGGTAAGACGAAAGGGAGGAGTTGCAATGGATACTTTCTCTTTCTCCCTTTCTCGGGGTTATGCATCGAGGTCGAGCGACAACGACGCTTCTCTTTTCTCGTTTCGGTTTATTTTTCTTTTCTTTCTTCACCCTCCCCCCACCCGCCGCTCCATCTTTATTTTTTTTTTTTGCGTGCGCTAGCGTTCGACGATTTTCTAGGACGCTTTAATTTTCAATTTTGTTCCCCTCTTTTCGTTCTTCATCGATGTCTTGATTGCCGGCAATTATTGTTATGGTTAGGTGCATATAGCATGCGTGCATCTCTTTTTGCGTCGGATGATGATGCGACACCTCGCCCTATTAGTTTAAAATCGTTCGCGCTTTATAGGTTACGGCGATCGATTTATTTTTTTTTTTTTTTTTTTTTTTTTTTTTACCGATTTATTATACTTCTCGATTGAAAACATTTTTTAGATTTTTTTTGTATTATTTTTAGCATGGAAATAATGTTGATATAAAATATCATTGGTTGTTGGACAATTCTTAATTATTTTTTACAATCAGCAAAGTACGCGTAAACATATTCTTCACAAGATTATCAAAGAGATTTTTCCAAAGTAATTTTACGATTAATGGATGAGATTACGTAAAACGATAATTTTCATAATAATAATAATAATAATAATAATAAATTGAAACGTTACAAAATGGTCACGCAATTAATTGCATAACACCTGTAGTATCCGCACAACAGGTTTACATGATGCTCAATATTTATTTTCGAATGAAAAATGTATTCGTGTCAGATATGGTATAATAGCAATCGCACGGCAGACGTTAAGGGGTTAACTTATCCTATGAATAATACATGGATTGTTAACGGTGAAGAATATTTTTAGATGCATCAACGATGTTTTATCTATGATTTAATAGCGTTAATTGTGTCAATAACAAAAACAAGCCGATTGCTTAATAATTTTCTTAACTAATTATAAAAATTTGAGCATAAGGAATATTGTATTTCAAAATTTTAGTATGAATGCTAATTATTTGTTTAAATAAACTTAAATTTCTTGGAAAATGTTGAAGCTGTACAATAAAAATACTGTATCATCATCAGCTTCCAATAAACGCTCAATTTCTTTGTACGTATGATCGATATCCTAAACATTGCACCTGACATTCTCAGAAGAAAAAAGAGGAACAAAAGCCTCGTATTTCCTTATATTATCATTCTTACTCTTTAATTCGATCGCAGGTGTCTTAACGCCAAGGCAAACTCGTTACATTTCAAAATCACCGCTTCGAGTCATCAAATCACACATCCACATTCATCTGTGTGTCTCGTGTCAGCCGGTTAGATGTTTATAAATAGACACGTGTGCCTATCGTTGCGTTATAATTTCCTCTAAAGAAAAAGAAAAAGAGAGAGAGAGTGAGAGAGAGAGAGAAAAGAGCGGTCGCAATAAAGGACCGGTAGCTGATGTGAGCTGCAAGTTCAATGTGCTGGTGCGCGAGCGCTTGCCTCGGTTCTTGGAAGAGGCGAGGTGTATTGTTCGGAGAGTTTTGGAGAAATGTTTACGCGTGCGTATATATATATATATATATATATATATATGTATAAAGATTAGGCATTCCGGTTTCTCTCGAGCGTGTGTCGTAACACTTGCACTGATTTTGCGCGTCGGGTTTTTTACTTCTATTTTGTCGTTGGGTAGGTTAAGAGGCTGTATTACTCGTTTTATTGCGTTGGCTCAATGACTCTAAAGGTAGATCATTAAAATTTATTATACCGTATTTTCAAATTATATACTACATTAATATAATTTATTATATATTTTTTTTCACGGCAATTATTATTAGTCTATGAAAATGAATCAATAAAATTAGATACATTAGACGTCTTTAAAGGTATAAGCTGAATTATTGTCAACATAATATTTACCAAATATTAACCAGTGTAATAAAACTATTTCAATTCCATTTTCTAAGTAAAATATCACGTTATACGAGACTAATCATAAACTCTCCCGTAATCTTTAGCTCTCCGAGAATTTCCCCAACATCCCTGATAATACAAGTACACACGTAGATCGATTCTTCTAACCCCGAAATCTCGGCTGCACGCAAGGTGTTTTTAATCCCTGGTGCGCGACGCTCGCTAATCAACGGCAGATTTTCGTGTTCTCCGAGAAAACGAGAGAGAGAGAGAGAGAGAAAGAGAGGGAAAGAGAGAGAGAGGCAGAGAGAGAGAGAGAGAGGCAGAGAGAGAGAGAGAGGCAGAGAGAGAGAGAGAGAGAGGCAGAGAGAAAGAGAAAGAGAAAATGGGAGCAGGCGGAGCGGCACCTATATAATCCTCCCCCATTTTGTATATACATATATAGAGTCGTTGCGGATGAATTCTTTGAACGGGAGCCACGCCCTGCTCTCTTTCTCTCTCTTACTTTCTTACTCATTCTTTCTCTCTCGGTGATATTAGGAGTCGTTCGATCTTTGTGCGAGAAAGAGGAAAATTTGTGTGAGCACGAGGGAAGACTAGAGAGTTATAGGCTATGAGGGAATAAAAGTTGATTTTTATGATGTAAAGATGATGGAATACTTTACTCTATACCTTTACTCTATATATTTTCTATGTATACCTTTTTTGGTTTTGTTGAAGTTGGTATGAATTTATGATTTTATTGTTTTTTCTTATTACAGTTATTATAGTCATAATACAATATATTTATATAATAAAGAAAATGAATGAACTTTATAATTAAATATAATTAAAATTTAAACTTTTAATGTTATAAGATAAGAAATATGGTAAAGTAGAAGTTGTATATATATATATATATATATATAATTAAAAAGTTTAAAATTAAATTTTTCGATCTTATAATAAAATTAAAAGTTAAGAGAATATTCATAAAAGCGATCATCTCGTTCCAAAAATAAACTAACCTTTACTCATATTAGAACAATGCAACCTCTAAACTCGCAACAAACTCTCCGGCATGAATATTTAGTCGGCTTTCATTAAAGTTTTAAATAGTAAATTGAATGCGAGCCCGCGAGTATATACAAGCGATAAGGTTTACGCGGCGAGCCGGAGAAGACGAAGAAGGAACAGGTGAGAAAGATGCATCGTCGAGATATATATATATATATATATATATATATATATATATATATATATACACATATGGATATATATCGGTGCGCGAAACAAAGTGATGATGCGAGCGAAATGGAGGGCACGCTATATACGTACGCGAGTAAGAGAGAGAGACAGAGAGAGGGAGAGAAACCGATCGAGCGCCATTTTCCCGTCGAGAAGTCGGAGGTGTATAACTTGCGGAGCCTGGCCTCTTTCTATTCCGAGCGCTTCGTCGAAAATTGACATTTTCCGTAAAGATTGAAAACCAAATGTATCTTTATAGATTATAATCTAATGATTGCAAAAATATGTACACGTGTATTAGTTTTTAATTACAAGTTTGTAACATTATCATAATTGTGGTTTATTTGTTAATAATGTTTTTTTTTTTTTTTTTTTTTTTTTTTATCACAATAAATAAAGAAAATTTAACACGTTTTACGCAATCAAATAAATTTTCACGTTATTATTATAACTTTATAATCCCTGTTAGAAAGGCCAGGTGAATCAAGGATTGCTGCCAAATAAAGTTAAGTTCACACAGAGAAAATCCGAGCGTTAGAAGTACACAAACGCGCGATGATTTCATCTCGGCAAAGTTCAACGATCTCCCGAGCTTTGTGTACACATAATGATACATACGCAGTCGTATATATCATACATTAGATGTACGCGTACATCGAAAGGCCGCAGATTGCCGTCGTTCGCTCTTTCTATCTCTCGAAAATCCGCGATTGGTATACATTGTAATCAACAATAAGAGCGAATTAGACGGCGATAAACGAAATTCTTAAAATTTACAATCGTCGTATAATGGGCGCGCGCGTTTGCTTACTTTACGTATCTTTCGCATTTGCAATGGAAAACTAAATGCAAAAGAAAGAGCTCTGCGCCTAAAACGAAAACACGCGCGTAAGTACAAAATAGATGCGTGAGATTTTCGAGGGAAGCTGAAGGACGCAGGAGGAAAAATAGGACGCGATAAAGGCGAGGTCGGGTACAAAACATGTACACGCTTTATCTTTGTGATGCTACTGTTTGCCTAAACTATAGTTGTAAGAGGGAAAAGAAAAAAAAAATATATATATATATATCTCTACATGTACACGTACATAAACGACGAACGGTCGACAGTTTTTGTTTTGTCATCTCGACGCGGTATAGTTTCTCTCGCACGGAGACAATGGTTGGGCGCGTTTTTCGTCGATAATGTTGCGTGCCACTGTGTATGTGTGTGTGTGTTTGTGTGTATTTGCTCCGCACGAGTGTATTTATTTCTACGAGAGATGACTACGTTCTTAAATTTTTTTATAAGCTTATGAATTTTAATATTAATTTTTGTTTTTTTTTTTTTTATCAATATCATTCAGTACATGGTATTTTTAAATAACTAACATATTTTTCATTATTTGACATAATTAATCTTTGTTGTTAATTATTTCAAGCAAAGTAACTTATTAAATATAATAAACTTTAAAACTCATAAAAAAAAAAAAAAAATAAGGGAAAAAAACATTGACGACTTCGTTATTCTAAAAACTAATGTGTATTTAAGCGCTGAAAGGCAACGTTTTGCACACACACACACACACACATAAGCCTCAATTGTCAAGGTACACGCATTCCACTTTATTGTCTGGACGCGATTGTCTTTCGCGTTGAAGTAAATCTTTCAGCGTTCCCTCTTTTCCACCGGATTATCATCGGGCGTCTTTATTGTCTTCATCCCTCTTATGGCGCGCTTATATTCGTCACCTTGCACGTACCTACATGTGCATTCGTATAAATGTATATATACGCGTTTAGTTTAGCGCAGTTTCCGCTCGCGTTAATGACACACTCGCTCGTTGCGGGAGGAGAATCGAAATATATACACAAGTGTCAACAGCATTGTTGAAAAGAAAAAAAAAATAACGTTCGCTTATGAAAGTTCTCTCTCTCTCTCTTTCTCTCTCTCTCTCTCTCTCTCTCTCTGTCTCTCCTTCTTTTTTCCGTCTGTCTGATTCTATGATTACACGTCGGAGAAACGACGATGACGACGGAGGATAGGCTCCATTGCGAAATATAGCGAGATTCGTCGAGCGCTATTCGACTACGCGCGCGCGTCTGTTAAGAGGTGGAGAAGAAGCCGAGGAAGTGGAAAAATGCCGCCACGCCAAGGTCCGATCTATTGTCGAGATGTCGTACGCTGCGTGTATTATTATTTTTTTTTTTTTTTTTCTTCTTCTTCTTCGGGTTTCTCGCTTCTTTATTTTCTTGACATTCTCGGCTGTTTACAGCGTTTGTTCTCAATTGTTGACGGTTAGGAGATTCACAGTAGGGGGAATACAGTATAGTATATATCGATTTGCGTTCGATCGCGAGTGTGATTGATGATGCGTTAATAATGGAACGAGGTATAAATTATTTATAAGATGCTTTATAAATACGCTTGATTATTTATGTAATTTGATTGTTACTAATTAATATGTTATTTTTGTTAGTATAACATAAAAATTTGATAAACAAAGAATAATGAAATTTCTTTACAATCTACATTTAATTTTTATTGAATTTGTTAATAAAAAGGTATTCGAGATTATATTTTTCCGTTTAATTTATAGCTCAAAGCGATTTTATTATTATGTCGTTTTATGTAATCAATTTTTTAAATGTTACATTAATATCGAAACTTTTATTGTTTATTTACGTATTTTTTTATCAATCACAAATGAATTCTAATGCATATAATTTTTTCTTTTTATGTGAGAATTAAAAAAATTACTTAATTTTTTTCTCAATATCTTTAAAGTAACACTCGATTAGAGTAAAAAGATTCAAAATTTTTTACTTTTTCGACAAATAAAAAATTCACATCAAACTTTTTTTTCGACGTTTCTCTTTTTATTCTCGTAATTATTTACGTCGACGGATAAATTATATCTGATTGTGGGTTAAGCTTTGCATGTTTGGCCATCGTTTGGTTGCTCAAAACATCTATAATGTACTAGTATATGTATATGTTTTCAGAGAGTCACGGAAAACCAATGAGATAAAATACGCTATGCGGTCGCCGCGATAGCTTCGCGGGTATGTGATGTTGACGATTTCAACGTTTCGGTTTTTTCTCTCTTGCTCCCTCTCTTTCTTTCTCTTTCTCCATTCTTACTCGTTTAATATTTTGTTTTCGTTTTAACAGTTCGATTTGGGTAACAGGTGGGAAATCGTTAGCGATTTTAGCGTAAGCAACAACGATTTTTTTCGCTTTAAATGAATGCTGCATCCTTTATTACTTATAACTGTGCATATTGATTTTTAAATTTTTTTTAAATTTTCGTCGACTTATTTCGATAATGGTTAAAATTTGAATACACAATATTAAAAACGGATATTCAATATCAAATAAATTTTTCTCGCGGTAAAAAAGGAAAATGCGCGTGTAATCTTGCAAAAAGCCGAGAAAAACACAAGATATACGATATAGTTCTCGGTTAGAGGGAAAAAAAAAAAAAAAAAAAAAAAAAAAAAAAAAAAAAAATGGGTCAAGCTCCTTTGCAACGTTCGACGAAACAAGATCTCGCGCAAAATCAGTCGGGCTTAGGGAGTAAAAAAAAAAAAAAAAAAAATTACATAACTGTAGCACGAAGATGCGCGAGACGTTTTTGAAGCACCGGAGGAGCCGAGAATCTTCTTAGTTTAAAAAGCGTCATCGCGTGCCCGTGGAAATGAAAAATTAGATGTACATATAGATGATATTTAGTAAACTCGAAGGTAGTTAATGCTTGCGTACGTGCGCTCCCGTATATTGTATTTTACGTACGTGTGTAAGCGCTTACGCTCTGACGAATCTCGATTGATAATCTGCACTGCGCTGCATCCACGAGAAGCCGATAAAGCGCTCCGTCATCGATTCGCCGGAAACTCGCCCGATGTACGTATACGCACATGTATAAGCATATTTATACGCGCGCGCGCGCGTGTGTGTGTGTGTGTGCGTGTGCGTGCGTGTGTATCTGTATTGCGCCAGCGACGATCAGTCGTTGTCTCGCTGATTTCACAAGGTGTGTAAGTGTGCGCACATCTATACGTACTGGCGCACACATATACATTTATACGTACATACATCCTTTGCGCATTTCTTTTGTGAGATATATAGACGCGAAAATCTTTCTTTGCGCTATTGCGAGTTTTGCGAGATTGTCGTCGTGGATGAATCAAGCGTTTCGAGAGGTTTAAGAAGAAGTGTGAAATTTTTAAATGTTGACGGTCGAGAGATAAGAGACGAAGATCAAAGTATTTTTCGTGATTCTATATCTTTTTGAAGTATTTATCCAATGAAAAGATGAGAGTTACTCGGTTAAATTTTACGCTTTATCGCCAATAATTATAAGTTTCGTTAAAATTAATAATATGCGCTATGTTTTAGTAGTAATAAACAATATTTTTAAAAAAAAAAAAAAGGAAAAATGATATGACATCAATTTTAAGTTACTATTTTTAAGAAATTTTTTAAAAAAAATTTCTCAAAGAACGTCAACTCTCTTTCAGAACAACGTTGTTCCAATAAAACGAAAATTGTCACAATTATTGTGCAAGTTGTCGGACTCACCTTTCATGGAGAAATCCATGCCGATCCTCGGCAAACAAGCCACCGCGAGTTCGCTCATTCGCTCGTCATTGATCTACAAGCGTTAACTTCAGCGACAGCATCGCTCCGCTCGATTGCACGAATAATTTATCCAACTTTGTGTACTTTTATGTATGTGCGTATATCAATTGACGCACTTCTCTCTCTTCTTGCACAAAAAGTCGCGCACTTTACTTATTATCTGGTTTACCGCGTAAAAATAATTAACAATACCAGGGAAACCAATCACTCGGCGATGTCCTTGCCGTATCCCAACGATATATTGGAGAGATGAGTGACGGTCAGTATCTTCGATGACGACGAAACAATAATAAAATAAAATAGTAGTATCAACAGATCACTCCGATCACTCGATTCTTCCGCACTCTTATACGTCGTGGGTGTGTGTGTGTGTGTTTGTGTGGGTATCCTCTCTCGAATACTTACTTCGAGAATAAGATAGTCGGAGGAGAGAGAGAGAGTGAGAGAGAGAAAGATGATCAAATGGAAATGCGTACAGAATACACGTATAGATAAGGAAAGAAAAAGCGCACGCGCGCACTTCACAGATATATGTATGTATATATTTCCGCGTGTGTCTATACTTTCGCGCACTGTGTTTTTTTATTTTTTTTATTTTTCCTTTTACTCGCGACGCTTCCGAGTATATAAATTTGTTAACGTATGCACGATTATCTCTACAGATGTGTGTGTGTGTATATAGGTGCGATGTAAAAGCACGAGTGAGAAAGAGAAAGAGCTTGCGTACTCTTCTCTCCTCCGGGTCTCGACGCTCCGACTCACCGAGGAGAAGTGACTCTCATGACAATTTCTCTCAACCTGCCTGCTGCGACGACGACGGCGGCGGCGGCGGCGGCGACCGGGCGGCCGCTCTCTGCTCGTACCGCTTGGGCTCATCATCTCTCTCCCACCCTTGCTTCGTCCTCTCGTTCTTTCTCTTTCGCTCTCGGGCCCGTTTACGCGGCTCCCTCTCTTTCTCTCGCGTCGTTTGTTCTCTCGCTCCCCACCTTTTACTCTCTCGGCCAGGAGAGACGGACCGGCTGTGTGCGCCGCAGCAGCTCCTGCTCTCTTCCTCTTCTCTCTTTCTCTCTCTTTCTCTCTCTCTCTCTCTCTCTTTGTACGCGCGCGCGAGTGTGTGTATGTGCGAGCGCGCGGGGGTATTATACCTATCCACAGCGTATGAGAGTCCGCACACGCGCACCTCTTTATACACGTGTATCGGTGTCTACGCTCGATGGAGAGCAGAGAGAGAGAGAGAGAGAGAGAGAGAGAGGAGGGCGAGGGACTCTTAGAGAGTAAGCTTTTCCCCTCTCTCGTTTTTCTGCCGTGTATTCTCCATCTCTCTTCATCTCTCTCTTTCTCGGGCAGAGCTATCGCTCGGAGACTCCGGGGGCTTCTCCCACTATCTACGGGCTACGTTCATCCTCCCACACGTATTATACACGTACACCCTCCGACAACGACGGCGACGACGACGACGGCAGCGGCGAGCGTTCTTTTTCTCTCTATTATAACGCGACATGTTGGTGTCTGGAGCGAGTTTAACCAAGCCCCGAGAGCTACGCTCGACGCCGTTGCTACTGTTTTCACTTTTACCTGTACTTTTATTCCTGACATCTCTCGTTGCTTGAGGAATTTTTTACTTTTGCATTCATTTATATCGTACGATTGACATAGGAAACTATTCGTGACGATGGCTTTATTATTTTTTAAAGACCATTCAAACAATCAAATATTTTCAACGCTATTTTTTTTTCTTTAATTTTATTTTGCGGATAATAATTCTAATTGATTTATGTTTTTTATTTATCTCCAATAGGCTGATAACAAATAATGAAATTATTTTCTCATGGATCACAGTTTTAAATCTTATTTAAAATAAAATCTCTTCTCCATAAAAAAGGAAAATATTAACTTTTTTCATAAAAAATTTTGAATTTTAAAAGTTGAGACGAGCAATAAATATATTTGTTTTTACGTTGGTTAGTTTCATATGCAAATTTTGATACTTCACCGGAAAAATATTTTGGGATACATCACTGTCCTCCTTTCTTATTTTAGAATTTCAATGATTGCTGTCTATTACGGTCGATTAAACTTAAATGTATAGTCGGCTTTGAATAATTCAGTTTTGTTATATTGGATAATAAATTTCATTATCATCGGAGTAATATTTGATATTTTTAAGATCTAGAAACAAGCTTATGCAACATTATCTATCGTCAATCGATTTTTTACTTTTTAATTATTTTTTTTGTAGATGTAAATAAATGAATTTTAGCGTTAAACGTTGAAAATGCGTAAATTTTTATTTTCCAATTGAAAAACAAAAAAAAAAAAAAAAAAAAAAATATGTATATATTCGATAGTTATTTTTTCGCAAACATATGCATTTAACAAACCCAACATTAATATTTTAAAATAGACATCGACGATTCAAAGCAGAGATACAACAAATATATCTAAAATTTTCAGTCGTTTGCTTAAAAAAATGGAAAGGTGCAGCTAACACATGTTACGAAGGTAAAAGCAGTCAAAAAATTAAACACTTTAATTTATACACATGCATATATATATATATATATATATATACATATATACACACGTGTCGAAGGCGAGCAAGCTCATGCACCCGCATCGATATCGCCGCGTCCGTCTGCGCTCACTTTGCGTACACACATACACACACTCGCAGACGCTGAAGCTTAAGTCGCTCGAGCATCTGCACTCGTGACTTTTCTCTCTCTCTCTCTCTCTCTCTCTCTCTCTTTTTTCGTTTATACCGCCTGCTTTTTTTTTCTTTTCGTTTCGTTTTACGTATGCAAATTAAATCGCTAAAGTAACGTAGTTAGCGGGGAGAAAAGGTTAATGATCGGTAAGAGTTTAACGCTATAGAAATATATCGTCTTGTTGTTATACTTTGGCTATCGATTATTTGACGATTTGTTTTCCGTACGATAAAACACGATGCGCAAGGATTGGATTATTTAAATTAACAACAACAATGTCTTCTTCTACAAACTGTTTTAAAGTGAACGAGCTATAATTTATAAAATTCTTAACACGCGTTGATATTCTGTTTATCTTCTCTCATTGTTTATATTTTACAACTTCTGTATTACAATATTATTGTAGTACCAAATTAACATATAATCGTTGAAGACGGAAAAATATTTAATTTCGGCGATAGTTGAAGCGTCTTCGCGTCGTAATTACGAATGATAATCGAATTCCAATAAAATATATACTTCCTTCTAACTAAGTATAGATACTTTAAAAGGTCGCACGCCGCATTATCATAAAACAAAAAGAAATGCGCGCGCGCGCACGAGCGTTCTTCGATTCTGTAACTCACACTTTCACCGATGTGGGAAACACGATGTTTCATCGTTTAAAATCAGCGCGCCGCATACACATCGCGTTATACATTATTTTAAACGAAATCTTTCTAACAATGTCGCACACCTTACACAAAGCGGTGGTACAAGCCATCGGAAAATCCGATCTGTCTTTCTTAGCGCTATTTATACGTACAAAACGCTTCTTTTTTCTTCGAGGTTACGAGCGAACGAGCGAGCGAGCGAGCGAGCGAGAGAGAGAGAGAGAGAGAGATCGTTTAAAGGGCAGCGGACCTTATGCAAATTTCCGCGTATACCTGCGCAAGATCCCGCATATTAATCCAAGCGACCCGAGAGATGAAGGGATGGACCAAAAGTCCATCTTTCTCACTGTACGAGGATGACCCTTTATTTTTTGTACTCGCGCGTATACGCGAGTAAGAGGGACCGAGAATTTTTCAGCCGTTGGTTAAAAAGGCTTGACTTATGCATCGGTGACCGATGCCGCGTAGGTTACGTACGCCGAGTTGGCCATCATTAAGGAATATAACGCATTGTCCGGACTTTTATATTTCGTGAGTATAGAGAAGAGATAAAAGGGACAGTTGACTTTTTGACGGTTATATTCTTTTACCTGAGATAAGTAGAGGATACAGAGAGGTTGCATGTCGGCATACCGACGAAGTTTAATGATGCAAGCAAAAAGTCAACGTTTCGAGTCATTTATTATCACGCGGCTATTTTTGCAACATCTGCGTCCAGGGGAATACATATCTTGGTCTGATAAAAATTTTGCGATTATTTAAATATGCTTTTTTTTTGTGAAATATTTATTTTATTTTTATTTTTTTTTTTTTTTATTTTACCTTTTAATCTTTACAATTTTTAATCACAATTAATTAATGGTGTTCGTATATATTTCGATAAAAAATTATGTACATATTTTAACAATTACATAATTTCTTATACAATATTTTGAATATTTCTTCTAAATATTATTCTATTTCAAATTTCCAATAATTATTATTCAATCAAAACAATTAAAAAATCGACGAGTCATCAAAGCTTCTTTATTACACGAAATAAAAAAGTAAAAATAAACAAAAAAAAAAAGGAAAAAGGAACAAAGTATGAAAAATCGACCCCATAATTGATTACCCTCTCGCACATTGCGACAATTCGTTGCTTTAAGCCAAGGCATAAATATGCACACACACACACACACACACACTTAGCAAAGATGCATCGCAGAATCGGCGCGTTTAAACGCGCGTGTGTACGTGTGTTTTGTGTGCACTTGCATGTACGCGCGATCGATAAGAGTCGTTTCGCGCGCGCGCGCGCGCTCGGATGAAGGACGCGGGCCAAGGCCTCCTTCGCGCGATGTGCGTTTGTGTACGAGCCAAGAGAGATTCCGTTGCGGTTCTTGCTTTATCCACTGCGGGGACTTGCTCTTGTATATATATATATATATATATGTGTATATATAAATATTTTTTTTTTTTAACTTACCGTCGCCTTTTCTGTTGTTTCTTTCTTTTTTCGTCGCAACGATGTATCGGACGACGTAGATCGGAATCGATATAGGACGCAATGCGCTTTTTATTTAAAAAACGAAGATTTAATAAGTATAATTTAATTTCGTGTCTTTTTAAGATAAATCTATGAAGTCTCAGGTTTTTTTTTTTTTTTTTTTTTTTTTTTTTTGAAGGTAAATTACTTATTCTAAGAATCGTAGAATCTTTTTCTCTAATGAATATGAAAAAAAAATTAAAATTTATAAATTTAAGGAAAGATTCGAAACGTAGATTCAACATCATACAGTATTAATATGGTGATTGTATTTTAATTTTTAAACGATTTTAATAAGATGTAAACTAATAATATAATGAATATTGGATAGCTTAAGTATATATTTATGTATTAGATAAAATGAATATGTACAAGCGCTTGAATTAAATAAATATTGCAATAAGTATAAAACAATTTATTTTTATTATACAAAAAATCCTGCAAATACAAACATAATAATCAAAGTATCAACGAGCGAAACGACGTGGCAAAATCCAAAGGCAAGGGTCTGCTGCACTCGATCTACAAGATTTTATAGGTTCAATTACGTGCAATATTGGTCGCTTAAGCGGACACCACCCGTAGCGAACCTGTCAAATAGTAAATTTCCACTTTTGAAGTGCCACCGATACCGCTCGACAAAATTCCTTCGGAGTCACTTGGGTTGGTAGGACGACAATGGTTGGAGGTATTGTTGCATGACGGACGGATGATGGAGCTTATACTCAATGGCGAGTCGTGTTGAGGAAGGAGAGGGGGGGACTTTAAAGTGATCTCAATACGATGGTGTTGTCTATTGATCGGAAAAATAAATTATTTTGAAAAATATATTACAAATTTTTTACAAGTTTTGCTATGATTTTGATTCATGCGTATTTGGAGTTGAGATAAAATAAAAGTTTTTATCAATTTTACTATACAGTTAAATAAAAGCGTCGTCATAATTTATAAAATAAAATTAATATCTACAGCTACTGTAATGCAAATGCACAATAAAATGTCTTTTATATATGTTTGTTATTTGTGTATTGTATGTGGAGCTACAGTGTATTCGCGATTGCTTAAACTTTCTTTGGGCCGCTCATGAGAGAGAGAAAGAGAGTGAGAGAGAGAGAGAACATATCACTTCAGGTATAAGCTGGTCCAAGGGATAAGCATTTCGGCATAAAGATGAAAAGGAAGTCGGCTAGAAAGGAATGTACGGTTACGGGGTCAAGCACAAAAAGAAAGAGAAAGAGAGAAAATTATTGTAAATGTGAAGTGGGATAAAGGGAAAAATAACAGTATAATTCAATCGGACGTATAATTAAGTACAGCGAAAATAAAAGTTTTTATTACTGGTTCATACAGATGTTGTGACACAGTTTGTTAAAAATTATATGATGGTTTAAGAATTTTCAAATATATATTTTAATAAAAGTTTTCTTTTCTTAATTTCAGTTATTTTCTTTAATATATTTTTAAAATTCTTTGATTATTTAATTTGATTCTGTAAATTATCGAATTTCAATTGTAAGTGATGTGCATCTGCCTTTTAAAAATTTAACATTTTCACGATAAAAGCATTTTATAATACTTATAAAGTTACAATAAAGCATTTGATAAATAAGAATCTTTTTAGTTTACTATATTTAAATCTCAAAGTATAATCAATAACTCTTTACGATGAGTGTACACTGAGCGGGAGAAAAGTATAAGAAAGAGATGATCGGACGACAAAAGTAGGGTCATCAAATGTAAATTCAGTATCCGCTGGAGAGATATAAGAAGAAGAAGAAGAAGAAGAAGGTGAGAGATATATGTATACACGTGAATTCACAACAAACGTTGCCGCATAATGTAAAAAAAAAAAAAAAAAAAAAGGAGGAAGGAACACGGACAACGTTTTGTCATTGCTGCAATTATGAAGCGCGCGGTCGCTCATTGTCCTTTCGGGCAAAATGTTTGCGTCTTTACGCTTAGGTGAAGATTTTACATGGACTGTCGGGGATGGTTTTATAACTTATGCATATATATATACATACACGTGAGTGCGACCGTTTAAGAAAATATGAATCATTTGGCCACGGACACATTCGTCCTTCCGGCATGTGCACTGTTTGCTTTTCATTATTGTCCATGGGGTGACCCTTTTTGCGTAAGGCTCGCTTTGACGGAGTTAGGTTGCGGATGATGCTGTCGTTGCATTTTAAATACGAACAATGATGCGCGATAACTATTTAACCTACGGTTTTATTCTATTGTGTATCTTAGAATTTTAAATTTAAATTTAAAATTAAACATTGGATTATTCTTAAAAATGTGTATTGTATAAATATTAATCGTTTGACCTCAAAATATATCAAGTGGGTGGTATTGTACTGTCCATCGTTAAGGATCATTAGGTTGAGTTATAATTATTTTTATAACGTAAATAAATCAATTGACTTGAAAAAAAAAAGAATTTATTTCTAATATACAAAATACATTTTTTTGAATATTCCTAAACGTTATTGTTTGTTTTTATGCTTTAAATATTTTTTCCATACAGGTTAAAACTGTACAAAATCTACTTGTAACACGATTTTAATTAATAAGTACATAGTTTACTTTTATCGTTATCACTGAAATCAACATTTTTTATATTGCACAGTCAGATACACAACAACACGCGTGCATTCAAATTGTTTACATAAAACAGTAAACAGCAGCGCAAAGAATCGGAAAACTTTTTTTTATCTCTGGTCAAAATCGTACGAAAATTCCCTTGCGCGGTGTACAATAGAACGAAACCGAGCTGAGTCAAACGACGTTGAGAGAAAAGGTAAAGAACATTTTTTGTTGCACGACTCCGTGTTGAAGAACTGTCGTGATTGTGTACATAAGCAGAGGCAATACTACCCTCGTAAACCATCATAAAAGGAACAGCAATAAAAGAAGATTATCGAGAGCGTAGCGATAGAGGTGAACAAGTCACATTGACAATGGCAGAGCCGCTTATAATCTCTCTCTCTCTCTCTCTCTCTCTCTTTGTAGTTTATTATCATGTGTAACTGCGTAAGCTGCCGTATAGCCAAGGTACGTAAAGATCATTGTAAAGTTTGTGTAGTATATATACACTTACGCTATTCAACGACGTACTCATCATCTCGAGAAAACGAGCAAGGATTTAAGAGCAAAGGGGAGGAGCGTCGCTCGTTGCGAAGGACGACACTATGCTCGTCTCTCTCGTTGGCCGACGGCGAGAAAAACTGTCGCGACGTCGTCATCGTTTGTCTTAGATACATGTATTTATGCGTATGACGGGACTAGTTGTTCTTTCGGCTCGGTTTTATTGCGTTTGCAACGAAGAGCTTCTATGATTTTTAAAATGCACGGAGTATTTTTCTTATTTCAAGCTTTTCATAGAATTTTAAAAGAGCTAAGAAAGCCATCCTTATTTGAGAGACGTAAAGATTAGTATTTACAATAATTTTTTTGAAAAAAGAAATTAAATAAGTGCTTTTACTTGGTGTGTATGTATAATATAATTATTTTCGATTTGAATTATTTATTATATAATTGATGCAAAAGTTTTTTTTGTTAATTAAAAATGTTTTGTAGAAAAACGCGTATGGTAAATTTTAAACTTTAGAAAAAATTAATACCTTTTTTAAAAATTCATCGTTAATTATAATTTTAAACATTTACTTAAAAAAAAAAAAAAAAAAAAAAAAAAAAAAATACCATTTTAGACTGCATTAAAAGACTGTAGCTTTTACAACGGAAAAATTTAAGAAAACATCCGTAAAATCTATGTTACTTTAATTAAGACACGAGTTGTATGCGAGTGAATCATTAGATGTTCACATTACGAAGTCAAAAGAAAATTTTCTAAGCTTCATCCCGGTTAAAGTGTATTTTGTACATTTCCGATATGGATCGTCAATTAAGAGAAATCTTTTAAAAGACTAATTACGAGAGGATGCATATACAATCGCGCGAGAAGTTTTCATGTATATATGCAACGACTCTTAATTACCGTCTAACGAGTATCTAACTGACGGTGCACTTAAGTTTTAGTATTGTCTCGACAACGTCGTCACCGTATTGGCGTGCGTACATCGATATTATAAAGGACATCGAAATCTCAAATGTCACGCTCGAGTCATTGCGACGTCGTTTTCTTTACATTTGCGTGATAAAATCGCGTTTTCGAGTATAGTTAATTTTCTTATTTATCTCTCTCTCTCTCTCTCTCTCTCTCTCTCTCTCTCTCTCTTTAACTCAACCGTAAACTACAAAACTCGTTGTAGACAGATGGACCTTTATTGGTTTTTCATGTGATTCTTATGGCATTTCTTTTAAAATAGATTAAAGATGCGAAAAATACAACGTATATGATATATGCATTAAGGATGACACATACGAATAATGTTACAAAATACCATAGGTTGAAATTTAATTCTAAGTAACGATAACTATCAAATATATACAACAAATGTATACATTACGAATTTTTTTATTTTTATTACGAAATTTTTTTATTGATGAAGCGATATATAAAGATTAGATATTTTTATCCAGTATATAACATATCTATACCGAATTTTTCATCTATTATGTTTTTCTTTTTTTAATAATTTTTTTTTTATAATGCTTTACGCATAATAGATTCTTTTAAAACAAAAATAATTAAGATGCATTTTAATTGAAAATGAGCCTTAAAATGTAAATTATAAAGCGCGTAATTATTTTTAAATCGTTTATTATATAATTTTTTTCTTAGTCCCCCGTACTTTGAATTGTACTTATATTGTTTTTTTTTTTTTTTTTTTATATATAATATAGCAACAATATTAGAAAAAAAAAAAATTAAAGACTCGAAAATCTCTTATATTAAATCAAATTTTAGTAGTCTACAATCTACTTTACAATCCACAGTGATAAGTATCGAGAAATTTTTGTCTCTTCAATCTTTAAAAAAAAAGAGCCAGAATAGACGAAGAAGAGGGATCGGCTAAAGCACACACACACACACACATTCGTAAGATCCAAGAGTAAGAAAAAAAAAAGAAGAAGAAGAAATTCGAAATCTCGTGCTCGCAAGGTGGGGCCTTACGTAAGAAAAGTAAAGTAAATATACCAGCAGTTTTGAAGTTAAAGATTCGATTATCGAGGGCGATTCGTTGCGCGAGACTCGTATGAGAAAAAAAAAAAACGTTCTCTTATCGCGAGAGCTCGCACACACATACGCAGATTGTAACGGAGAAAAAATCTTGAAGCTTCAAAAAATCGAACGACGCGTTAAACTCTTGTGTTTGCTCATCCGTCGATGTATATATATGTATTGCCGGTGTAGTCATGCACGTTTTCGATCGGTTTCTCGTAAAAAAGAAAAATGTGATTTTTACGTCAAGCGGGTATCGTCGATTTGTATAGTGACGCAATAGAATTCGATGAAAATTGTTGACCGATGCGAGATTTTTTTTTATTATTGTTATAGCCAATTATTGAAACTATATATTAAGTAATCGTACATTGATTAATGCTTATTGATACACTTTTTTATTAATCATTTTCAAAAATAGATATTCATTATCTACGCGGTTTCTAATGTTCACCTTTAAAATCATTTTGTTTTATTGTGATGTAAATCAAAAAATTATAAGGCATAATATTATAGTTGAAATGTTAAATAAAAAAAAAAAAAAAAAAAAAAAAGAACTTAAAAATCCATTTAAATTATAATAACAATGATTATTTTAATTGTTTACGTGTATACAAGAAGTGACCAAGAAATGTACAGCTCAATTATCTAAGCCAATGAATTGTTACCATAAGAACGATTCCTATAAATATATTATGCGATTTCATTGACAATTTATACAAGAACAAAGTCACACCACAAAACGTCCTTCTAGAAAAATCTGAAAAATAGTTCTCTTCAGCTACTTAAATCTGGGATTTTGCGGGGAAAGTCCAAACTTAATACATAAGCTTATATTCTCCAAGGGTCGAGGAAGAGGAGGAGGAGGAGGGGGGGGGAGGGAGAGAAGAAGGAAAAATTGACCTGGACTTTACTCGACTTTCTTAAAGAAAGCTTATCTGCATTATACACATGTATAGATATCTAAATACGTGCGATGCCGGATGGACCGAGAAGCGCGTCACTAATTAAACATAGGCGAGGACGAGGAGAAGAAAGACGAAGAGATACTGTACAAGGTATATACAGTAGAAGACGCACGGTCACGCGTACGTATATCTCTACATCCGAGCAAACATGCACACGAAAGAATCTAATCGGTAACGTATATGCACAGCTTATCGCTGAATCCTTGACGATTCTCTCTCCTTTCTTATTGACAGTCATCCGCAATGAGTCGTACACAGCATCATTCTTTTTTTTTTTCCAAGGATCGACGACGTGGGATGAAAGCGAAGATGGTATGTTGGAGCGGAACACATAGAAGCGAGAATTCGGAGGATGGAATAGTTTTTGAGTTTTAGAATTTCTTTTCTTTTCTTTTCTTTTTTTTTATCTTTATGTTAACCGAATAGAAGCTTTTTGAAAATTATCATTGTCAGTGAATTTAATGCAAAAGTGTTTATGAAAAAATATCATTGAACATAAATAGATGTAAAAATAAAAAAAAAAATTTGCTATTCAAAGAGTTGCTTCTCAAAAAATTTTCACACGAAAAAGGCTATAAAGCAATCCAGTTGTGTAAACCAACAAACACTTCATCGCGGTATCAAGTTCGTGTGCTAGTCGTGCAAACAATCAATTTTTTCATTGCGCGCACTCTTTAGTATTCATCGATGCATACGCGAGCGAACAAGTCGTATATTTTCAGCTAAGCTCTCTTCGCGTCTATTTTCTTCTATCTGTCTCCTGTAATCTATGGTAGAAAAGAGAGGAACGCATCTCAATTGAATTTGCTTTTCTTTCTTTTTTTTTTTTTTAAAAGACAAAATTTTTTGACTTTATGATTAAAAAATGTTAAAATATAGTATTTTTAAAATTAAGATTACCATGAAAATTTAATAGATTTTTTAAATTTGAATTTTACATCGGTACGTCGCTATAAAGTAAAAAAATTGAGTAACAAATATGAAAACTTTTCTAATCCTCCACTTATCATTATTAAAAGAAGAATGAAATAAAGAAAATTCCTTATCATCCCAACTATCCACGGAGCTAAAGTCTAAACATTTTTTCAGCGCGAGCACACGCGGTCTTGTGTACGATTGCGTCGTATCTCGCGCGCGGATGTTATATACATGTATATATATATATATATATATATAAACGACCTATTTTAACGTTGGCGGCGTATACAACGCCGGCGCAACGGGCCTGGCATTCGGAATGAGGCTATACGTGGGTGCGCGCACGCTCAGATACATATATATATATATATACATGTACGTGTATACTTGAGCACCAGGGCGACCTATCGGTTGGTTGGCCCCTTCCTCGAGGGGCGCCGGTAGATCTAGGTTATCCGAAGGGGGAGGAAGGAGTGCGATAGCCTCGATGAAAAGTGCCGAGTATATAGGGATTGTGTTTGAAAATGGGAGGAATGAGTCGTCGCTGCGATGAGATTTCAGCTTGAAGTTTTTTCTTTCTTACACTTGATTTTTTGGTAATTGTCTTACCAATCGATGTTTAATAACATTGTTTAATAATATCATAATTATAGATAAGAAAAATATTTATCTTTAAATAAATATTAATCGAAATATTTGAACCATATAACGCAGTACAAAAACTTAAAAGTTTAATTCATAAAAGTAACTACTCCATTTCTTAAAAAAATAAAAAAAAAAAAAAAAAAATTCTCAGCTCGTTAGATGCAGATGTCCAGGCGTGTCCAGTTTTGGAGCAGCGTAGCCTTCGATAGCTCGCGCGCGATGTTCGAGTTCCGAGTGCGACCGGAATTGCGGCACGAGCCAGCAATGAACTATACCCAAGAGTCACTTCTCGGCCGGCTAGTTTTGCCCTCTGATTGTCAACCTCGCACGAGCGCGCGCGCGCGCGCGTAAGGCGTCATCGCTTGTTTGTCGTCCACGTGGAAAATAGCCGTTACTATTCGGGGTGAAAGTTTTACGAGCGCGTTTGGTAACTTCATTTTCTTCGAGTAATGGATAACGTTATGCCGTGTAAATTTGATAAGTTTTATTGTTCAGTGTAATAGAATTTAAACGTTACTTCCTTTTTCTTTTTTTTTTTCTTTTTTACCAATGTAATGAGGCGTGTTTAACTGTTTTTTGATTTAATGTTGCAATATCGAGTGTACATATAGGATCGAGAACGTTTTGAAAAAATTTTGTAAATTCCTAAGCCATACCTTACTTTATACAAAATTTATGACAGTATCATTATTATTAATTCTTTGAAAACTAATTAATTCATAAACATAGAGACGGAATTTTCACTAACGACGCGATAACGAATAAAACAAAATGAGGAAACGGGAATGGGATAAAGAAAGAGAGAGAGAGAGAGAGAGAGAATCGTCGTCAAGTGGAGCAAAGATCTTTTCAGACCATTTACAACGACAGCTGTCCGGCAGGCGGGCGCGCGTAAATATACCTGTGTCGGCGACACCTTATTGTATACTTCGTGGATCTTTCTCCCCTTGCGCCATTACGTGTATTGTCAGCTCGCGCGCGCGCGCGCGTGCAATTTTCCATCGCTGTCCTCGGGGTTGTTCAAGAAAGGAAAGCGATTATGTTGTTGTGATATATAACCGGTAACGGCGCACGCGTACGACCGATCAAAAAAAAATGTTCGAGGGAGTGAAGGAACTCGCGCTGGCCAACTGGATTTTGTACCATAGGTACGATATGTCGAGGGGTTGATTTTATAGGGAGAAATTTCGGAGGCTTGGCAAGGAAAAACGAACTATATATAACACATCGTTCAATAAGTCCCGAGACTAACCCAGAGATGGTGCTAGTAGTACCAAACTGGCCACGTTTCCATAGAGTGCGAACCTTTACATGAAAGGTGTAAAAATTTCACGTCGATCGGATCACAGACAGCAGAGTTATCGAGGTTAGAGTAAAGTCACTTTGTAATTTGTTTGAAAAATGGAAAAAAGCGAGTTTCGCGTGTTTATAAAACATTGTTTTTTAATGGCTAAAAACACCGTAGAAGCCCAGCAATGGCTTGAAAAACATTACCCGGACTCCTCTCCATCCAAACCAACGATTTGTCGTTGGTATGCTAAGTTTAAACGTGGTCGTACGGACACAAACGATGCGGAACGTTCGGGTAGGCCATTGGAAGCCGTTACACAGGAAAATGTGAGTGAAGTGTTAAAAATTGTAATGAAAAATCGCAAAGTGAAGGTCCGTGAGATTGCAGAAATGACACAGATATCATCTGGAAGCGTATTTACAATCCTTCATGAAAAATTGAGCATGAAAAAGGTTTTTTCCAAGTGGGTGCCGCGATTGCTTTCAGTGGAACAAAAACAGCAACGAGTCGACGATTCAGAGAGCTGTTTATCGCTATTTACTCGCAATAAAAAGGATTTCCTGCGTCGATACGTGACCATGGATGAAACATGGATACATCATTTAACTCCGGAGTCGAATCGGCAATCATCTGAGTGGCGCATGGCTGGCGAAAGCCGCCCAAAGTGTCCAAAAACGCAGCAGTCTGCTGGCAAAGTCATGGCGTCTGTTTTTTGGGATACACGTGGCGTGATTTTCATTGACTACCTGGAAAAAGGTAAATCGATCAACAGTGATTATTATATTGACTTGTTGGTACGTTTGAAGGAGGAGATCGCAGCAAAACGACCACACATGAAGAAGAAAAAAATCCTTTTTCACCAAGACAATGCACCATGAAAATGCACCAAGTCCATGAAAACAATGGCAAAATTGAACGAATTGGGCTTTTATTTGCTTCCTCACCCCCCGTATTCGCCAGATTTAGCCCCAGCGACTACTGACTCTTTGCTGATCTCAAAAAAATGCTCCAGGGAAAAAAATTTGGCTTGAATGAGGAGGTCATTGCCGAAACTGAAGCCTATTTTGAAGCAAAGGATAAATCCTTCTATAAACATGGTATAGAAATGTTGGAAAGGCGTTGGAATGATTGTATCACTCTAAAAGGAGATTATATTGATGAATAAAAATGATTTTTGAAAAAAAATGTTGTTTTCGTTGTTAGTCTCGGGACTTATTGAACGATGTGTTATATTGCTCGGATAGATCTTGTCGTTAGTAATTTTGAGGTGTTTGTGGATTATTTTAAAAATTTATTTAAATTAATTTGCACTCGTGTAAGAAGTATACTTATAGTATTTGTTAAATTTAATATCGATTGTAAATTTTTTCTTTATAAAATAAGTTAAACAAAATTTTAACAATACAATAAAATCTTGATAATAAATTTTATCAAAAGAAACAGAAATATGTCTATAAAGAAAAAATATAAAAAATCACTACTACGTGGATAATCTACGTAAAATTTTTTGGTTATTTTTATTCTCAAAAAGATTTTTTAAAACGTGCGCGATGCGACACGTACAAAAAAATCATCTTCTCCATAAAAAAAAAAGGAATAAAAGGAAAAAAAAAGAAGACAAAATTCCAAGAGAGCATAAGGCCAGGAAGAAGAAAACAAAATAAAAACGAAAAAGTCGAAATCTCTGGACCATAATCGACGTTTTCCACCTGTTTTCTATGCGGTCACTCACACATTTCAACGTAACGGCAATTCGTCAGAAAGAGTTTGTCTTTTTTTTCTCTCTCTCTCTCTTTCTCTCTCTCTCGTTCTCCGTGTCTGCTGTCCCTTGATCGTACATGTATATACATATATATATATATATATATGTACGCATGTATGCGTTTACAGAGAACGAGGCGGTCATCCTCATTCGTAATTCCGTCGCGTCTGCGAGATGAAAGGGAGAGAAGAAACGAAGCTGACTACACGAAGGGCATAGAAAGCTGCGTATAAAGTCGACGATCTGTAATCTACTCTTTTAGCCTTAGCTCGGATCGTGTTATTTCTTCTTATAAAATGTACAAGCTTTTTCTCTCTCTCTCTCTCTCTCTCTCTCTCTCTCTCTCTCTCTCTTTTTATTCTTAGCCACGATGTTTTTTTTTGTTCTCTTATTCAATTTTTTCTCTATTTTCTTATTTTTTAGAATTTTATGGACCTTTCTTTATCTCGACTTGTCCATTTGTCATTTACATAATTTTGACGGTTTTTTGATAATGAAAAAATTGACGCGGAGAGATTTTCTGATATGATTCAACGTTATACAATAATTGCATTGTTCGTTACAGGCAGAGTTTTTTTTTTATTTTTTATTTATTAGTAAAAATTCAAATTTGAGGTATATTATAGTAAAGAATAGTACTTATAGATATTAATATAAAACATATAGCGAATAAAACAATATGTGTGTGTGTGTGTATGTGTGCGTGTTTTAACTAACTTAAGTAAAATCGAGAAAATAAAACGGAACATTCCAGACACTTATTTGAGTAAACATAAGAAAAAGATAAAAATGTTCAAAGTATCCAACTATCAGATTCTTTTATCAGATAAACCATGATAACTATTTTTTATCGATATCATTCGCGCAAAAAAAAAAAAAAAAAAAAAATAGTAACGCGAGAAAAGAACACTCGATCGAAAATCTTCTCTTTCTCCTTTAATTAACATTACAGCAGTCATATCCTTTATTCAACATTTTTATCATCCATCCAACTTCTTCATCGCCTCCATCCGCTACAAACCGCGTACGTGTTTATGCGCACAATCTCACACAGGCGCATACGCATTTACAGGCGTATAGAACACCACCGACCGATATATCTCGCTTCCTTTCCGACTTTTTCTCTCACCTCTCTACTCGTTCGGTCTTACAACGCGCGTATAGAGAAGAAAGACGCTCGTGGTCACACACGGTAGAAAGAGAAAAAGAGAGAGAGGGAGAGAGATAGCGCGTCGGAGGCTGCTGCATCACTCGTGGGAGACAGGTAGCTGACTTCCGGCGCGCGGGAGCTTCCATTGTGCGGGATACCGCCGCGCGAGACTCCTGTATATACTATATGTGCTACGTGCAACGAAGTATATACGTAGTTTGGATGTTTGTGTGTGTGTGTGTGTGTATGCATGTATAAGTATAGAACTTACTGGCTGCTGCGGAATGACGAGAGTAGACGCGACGCGAACTCGTGTCCCTTCCGTGACGGAGAGAAGAAGCATTGTTATGTAGAAAGAGGAGAAAATGGGAATAAGAGCGAGGGAGAGTAAGAAACGTTTGTGTCTCTTTACGTAGACGCGGATGCGTGCGGAACGAGTGTCTTACTTACACGAAGATGTGGGTGGCTTTGTGAGCACGTCTATAATGGACAGTCTGCCTCTCGGCGACGGGAGAACGTATGGGAAACAAATCGTTTTTACGTATACACAGTCGAGGATTTCACGTCAGCCGGTTATCCAAACATTTTACTCCGAATTTCATCAATGTTAATCGAGTTTTTAAGAAATTTATCATCTTAAAATTAAAATTGTATTATGTATGTCATTAATTAATTATGTTTCAATAAAATATTAAGAATAATTCGATTAAGATTTAAAAAATCGTCGAGGAAAATTAAATTTTGCGTCTATACCAAGGGTCGAATTTTAAAATTTGGCGTGATCGAAGCAAAAGCTTGACCTAGTAAAAGAAAAATAAGAGCAGTCTATCGATCTAGTGTTCAGTTGCTGGATATTTTTTATTTCGCTCGAGTTAAAGAAAAAAATGGAATATCTCCGAGTAGAAGTTGACTAAATAAATAATTAAAGTTATTGATGAATTCCCCCCTGCATTATTTATGTACCATGCGTATACATCTATTTGCCATAATGATAAATCTTTAAGAAATTTTATAGTTCAGCGAATGAGATACATTTATAATTGATTCTCTTCGATTTTTCAATTACGAATTTATGGTAATTCAACACTTCAATAATTACTATAAATGTACTATTTATTTCGCGAAGATTTCATAAATAATATGAAGATATCAAATGAAAACAATGATAATATCATAAAATTTAGTAAAGGTATGAAAGATAGCTTCGATTTTTTAAGTTTCTGAAAAATAAAAAGAAGAGAAAAAAAGGTGAAAACGTGTATCCATATATCGATTCACTCAAGTAATAATCTGATGGAGACAACTTAGATAAAAAAAAAAAAAAAAAAAAAAAAAGAAAAAAAAAATAATCAATTGTAACACACGGTTATTAAAAAATAATAAAGTCCCATCTGCTCGGTATTGACATCCGTAATCTCCTGTAGCATGCATAACTAAAAGACAAGCCGAATCGAATGTATAAACGAAAAGAGAGAGAGAAAGAGAGAGAGAGAGAGAACTATGCACAAAGTTGAAAAGAAATGAATAAGAAAAGAAGGACGCGCGGCTCTTTTGTACATATCCTCGTCTCTCCCTTTTTTCTCCGCATCTCCGGAATGCATAGCGCATCTCGCGTACAATCCGCACACACGCATCGATGGTACAGGTTGCAGCAGGTTAACATATGTCGCGCCTTGAATATCTCCCTTGCTCCTTTTTTTTTTCTCTCTCCCGTCTCCTTCTTTCCTTCCTGTGTTGCTTTTTAACTATATACGTATATACGCGCGTGTCATCGTCCTGACTTTGTGGCACCGTGGGGGGGGGGGGGGGGACGTCGTGTGGAGCAAGAAGCCTTTTAACTACAGCAGCCGAATCTCAGCATCCGTAAAGCGGAAAGAGAGAGAGAGAGAGAGAGAGAGAGAGAGAGGGGAAGGAAGGGAGAGTTATTCTTATGTACGTGTGGACATCGTTGAGAAAAGGTGAGGGTGCGTATTATTGATTCTTTATGTGCGAAGACTTACGGGGATTCTGGTCACGGTCTTCGGTTCTTTATCTTTTGTTGCTGTGCTGTAGGTATGATTGATTTCACGTAAAAGGTGAATTTAACGATCTTTTCGTTGGCCACTTGAACGTTGAAGTAAATTGATAAAGAATAAGATTTTTTTTTAATATTTCTGATATTTAAATGAAAAAAAAAAAATCGTGAACGTTTATATTATGACGAAATGGGTAAGATTTTATTAAAAACTAAACCTTTTAACCGTTGTATATTAACACCAAAAAAAAAAAAAAATTTAATTAACTATTGCACCGACACGAATTATTTATACAATAAAAATACTGTAAAAATTGAACTTCGCCAATATGTTTAATAAAAAATTAATTCATCTCCGTATTTTGAAAATGTTGTGCATATCGAGAGAATTATTATATATTTATCCCATGATGAAAAAGAGGCCGTGAACCTGGAAGAGGGAGAGAGAAAGATAAGTCAGACGGCGATACGTATACTTGCGGCTTCGTCGTGTAAGAGCCAGAGGTGGAAGAACCTGCAGCACAACGAGCCATCTTCCACCACCTGCTTCTTCCGCGGCTGATGGCTCTACCAGTGTCAGTTTCTTTTATCCGCTTACGCTTGACTTTTTTTGTTTTTTTGTTTTTTTTTTTTTATTTCATCTCTCGCCCTTCGGATGTGCTCGGAACAGCGTCGATATTCTTTGTCTGATAATCGGTTTTTTCTTTTCTAGGTTGTGACTTCGATCGACTATATTTTCATTTATAATGCAATAATAATCTAATATTTATTGTAGAATATACAACTCAAGTTAATTACAAAAAATGAATTTCAATAAAAAAATGTTACCATAATATTAATTGTCTATTTTATCTCATTTTATTTTCGTCGTCATTCTAAAGTTTAGTCTAAAAAGTAAAGTCTAAATTTTTGCATCAACGAAAAACGAGGGGAAGAATAAATCGGTAGAGGCGCGCGTGTTGTCAGCAAGTAAAGCATTAAAGACGAGGAAGCCGCAAAGCGCGCGCGCGCGTATGTGCTTGTGTATTTACACGCGAAATGTCATAAATTATTATCATCGAGCAACGAATTTGCGCTCGCGTTTAAATACACGATGTTTTAAGATTACGTATGTGAATAACACTTTAGTAAAATTGCGCTTAAATGTGCAAGTAAACGTTATGAAATTTATTTACATAATGATATTATAGTTCATTAGCAATGCAATTTATCTTCGTGATTTTATTTCTATTTTTAAAATTTGATTTTTTTTTAATTTTGGATGTTTCACATACCAAGATAATTGTGCGTGTAAATTTTAATTTCTTGTGGGATTTTAAATATTTTTAATTCTTATTGATATTTAAATTTACCTTTATTACTTTATTATGTAGTAATTGATTCTATAAAATTCAATAAAATTTTTTTCTACTTTATGATTAATGAATAATAATTTAAATCTATAAATGTACATTTACAATTCTTAATGAGTTACTTTATTAAGAAAATTAAAGAAAAATGCTGAATAATTTATAATTTTAAGCGATAAGAATAAAAAAAAATTTTTAAACAAATATACATATATAACCTGAACAATGATAATATTAGAAAAATAGAAATTAATGTCGAATAATTTGCAGGTATGTATAAAGGATGGGACATGATATTTTGTATACATATTATCGATACCGTTTCAAATCGTTTGCAGAAAAAAAAATATTTCAGATTTAGTTTTGAACTTGTGTCATTCATGCAATAAACTTTCGAGTTCTACTGCCCCATAAGTGATATAAGTCATGTAATAAAAGAATTCAGCAATAAATAAAACTGCGGTCAATGAACAAATATATATTTAAAAATTTCAGTGCTAAGTGTAGAGTGGTATGAAAAGTATCATTTCTCCACTAAATTAAAGTGAAAAGTAAACAAAAATTAAATTATTTAAAATTTTTGGATATTATTTCACTCTTTTTTATTTAGCATTTTATTTTGAATTTTTATAATATCAATTATTAAATGACTAGCTAATTTTAAACGAGGCTAATAATATAATACTAAATTATATTATTAATTTTTAGAAAGCGCTTGCCCAATCAACATCGATCTGACAAAAATAAAATTTCGCGCGAACGTGGTACAACTTACGGGATACGCTCCGTCATTTATAATCAAAAGCACAATAAATAAAAATTTCAATACCCGTTCTGTTTTAGTATGCGTCAGTGAGAAAAAAAAAAAAAAATACCGCGGAGTTTATTTTTAATTTATTTATTTTTTTTTTTTTTTTTTTTTTTTTTTAACACAAAATAAATAAAGCGTTCGCATACCTCGCTCGCGCAACAACTGTCGGTCGCGTAACTTTTTTCCCTTCTTTCAACCCCCCGATTTTCCTCATTTAAAATGTCGTCGTTACACGACGTTTATTTTATGAGATACGTCAATTGCCCCTGTCCGATCATCGGTATAAAAATATAATATTTCATTAATAATTATCCGAAAAGTGAATTTAAATAACTTTTTCAACCTCAAGATTTTACAGCTTGGGGGAAAAAAAAAGTAAAGAATTTCAAGAAACTAGAGCGCGAGAAAGATAAATTAATTAAATTTTTTCATTCGTCGCAGTGCGTTGCTGCGCGGCTGTGATTACGCAGCAAAATAACGAGTGAGAGAGAGAGAGACAGAGAGTGAAGTCAGAAAAATATCCATCGAAGCTACACTCACAAATTCGCACAAGCTGATACAGGCATCTACGTACACATCTACGTTCTCAGGTGGATGATCGCATACACCAAAGCCTTCGGCGGCGTAAGGCGCACGTGCCACAAAAAAAAAGAAAAAAAAAAAAAAAAAAAAAAATGCCTACTCCATCTGGTTCCCCCACTTTTTAAACTTCTCGTATCAATTCGCATCTTGTTCGCTCTTTTTCCTTGGCATTTTATTCTCTCTTCATCATTATCGGCCTCGATAAAACTCGAGCCGTCCCGCGCTCGCACATGAAAGATGATAAACAAATACAGATCGCTTTTTTTCCCCGAGTCTCAGACTTGCTTTCTATATATATATATATATATATATGTTATATCGAAAACATTGGTAAAATGTTTGACTTTTTTGCACGTACATACAACACAACACACACATATCGTATTATTGATTGCTAATTTTAGCGATTGATTGTCTTATGGATCTTATAAGAGCATAATTGTGTAAGTGTCGATTTTCCAATACGGAAACGCATGTGTATGTACACGCGCAGGTATGGTTATGACGTTTGTTGATTGATTTACTACCGTTGTACGCCGACGGTATAAGCAGTTTTATTCTTTTTCGATGCTTCGCTTAATATCTCGCACAACTTTTATTTAATGTGAAAAACTATGTGTTATTAATAAGAAATATTGGCCTGCAACTGCGTTTAAATTTCATTAGATAAGAAAAAAATCTACTAGTGTAACAGTGTGTTAAATATTTATTTATTTATTTATTTTTTTGATTCATTTATTAATTTAACAAATTAAATAACGACACGCAGTCTAATATAATATTTATTCTTTAATTTATGAAAATTTATCGCTCTTTTTCAATATTAAACTTTTGCTAAAAAATGTACATCATCATAGTTTTTATTATGCAGCGATAAAAATTTGATTGTAGAACAAGATAAAATAAAAGTTTTTTAAAATGTACACGTCGGTAAATTTTTTAAATTTCTTAATAATTATATACCTTAAATAATAAAACCGCCGTGTATGATGAACGTATGCGTTTAATCTTTCGTCAAATCGCGTTATTTACGAGAACAAGTGTAATTGCGCCGTTTCACCGGCAAACAAGTGAAGCAATTTTATAAATATCTCGATTTGAAAATAACCATACGTTATTCTCTGAAGATTATTTCTGGTTATGAGGTAGATATGCGTGCGTCTACATACGAGTATATGTATAAAAGGATTTGATGCTACGAGGAAATCGGCTAGTAAAGCGGCTCCACTCATAAACCGTTTATGGATGCTTACACATCATCTTTTGCTTCGAATGTCGCGGATTTTGATAATATTATGAGATAAAGTATTTTTTATTATAAAAATAAAGATGTATAAAGAGGCAGGGTATTAGACGCGCGATATTACTAAAGGTAAATTAGACCTAATTTTTCAAGATTAACATTTTTTAAGAATTCAACCAATGCTGCAGTTTAGTTAATCTTAAAATTTACCGATAAATTATTTAAAATTTTTTACAAGTTTTTTTTTTTTTGACATTTTTCCGTTTACAATAATAATGTAAAAACTAAAAACAAAAAATTATTCAAAACATCACTTATTGTTATTTATTCATTGTCAGGCAATCGTTAGTAAAGATAATCGTACAGAACGACCCAATTTACTCACGTTAAACTCAAAAGTAGAAAAACAAAAAAAAAAACTAAAGGATAATACATTCAAAATCAACACACGAAGATGTGTATGACGCAAATATAAACGAGAGCAAGTGAGAGAGAGAGAGAGAGAGAGAGAGAATGGGAGATTAAAAATTATCAGTCGCAGTATGTAAGCTACGTCTTCTCGGTATACGCGAATACGTATATGTCGATGGGATGACAAAGCGAAGAGAAGTGAGGAATGAAAGAGAGAGAGAGAGAGAGAGAGAGAGAGAAACACCGAGAGATAATGTGGTCCGTGTACACAGGTGCTCATGAAGAGGTCGTGCGAGGCAGATGCTGCGCACCGAGAGAAGACGAAGAAAGAAACCAGCCTCGAGAATATATATATGCGACACGCGTATCATTAACTTTTCACTGATCTTACCCTTGTACACGCAGCGCCATATTACGATTATTCTTCTTCTTCTTCTTTTTTTTTTTTTTTTTTTTTTTTACTTAATTCGCTTGTATATTATTCGGAGGGACTTGCTTTTTTTATCTCTCGCTGCATAGGCTTTCATTGTAAAAAGTATACGTTTGTTGTTTAAGAAACGCGTTGACGTTAATTGATTTGAATTATTTTTAAGTTGAGCGTAGCTTTCTTTCATTTTGCGTTGACGAATTATAAATGAGTTTTCATTTACATTTAAATTTTTATGTTCAAGGAATGAATAGATTCATTTTAACGTTGTATATTTGCATGCTAATTTTTTTAAGATTAGTTAAAATTTAAATTAGAACATATATTTTATAAAAGTTTTATTTTTTCATAAAGATGTCACTGAAGTAATAACATTAAGTTTGATTTGCATTTTTTGACTTTTAATTTTTCTAAATGTTAAAAAACGAATAAATTTCAAATTTAATCAAAACCATTATATTATGAATTTTCGTCACTTATTATTTTTGTCATCAAAGAAATAAAAAGTCAAAAAAAAGATAATGTAAAATCTTTCTTTTCTCAAAAACGCTCGTAATTTATAATTAAATAAAATAGCGAAAAAATAACGTCGATGATGCTCGGAAGCTTAAAACATTTTCGATAGATTTAACGCTAAAGAAAAAAAAAAAAAAAAAAAAAAAAAAAACGAAAATCTCTCTCGCTTTCGTTCCGGAAAAGATGAGGATCGAAATGAGAAATTAAAAGCAGCGCGTAATAACGAGAGAGCCAGCTTTAAATGCGGGATCGAGCGAGCGCTCGATTCCTCGTTGCGCGCTCGTTTCTTATCTTAACGACCGCCGCGAGCTCGATTCTTTTTTCTATATATATATATATGCGTGTGCGCGGCGCATCGTTCCGCTTATCTCTCTGTACGTATGTACATGTGCGATTGTATGCGCGCGCTAGCGAATTTGAAAGTGAAATATATACATATTTCTCGTAATCGTTTGTCCGGCTAAGCATGAAGATGGGAAATGTGGAAGAAACGACGTCGAAAGAGAAAGAGAGAGAGAGAGAGAGAGAAAGTTGGTTTCTCTCTTCGGGCTTACGTTGAAGAAAATTTTACTTTTATCACGTTTCATTCGTGGAAGAGTCATTGATGAGATTTACTTAAATTAAAATTTTTTCCTTCTTTTAAGTAAAGATATATTGTTTACATTATATGGCCGTTATGTTTGAGATTATTTAATTATCATTAGCAAAGTTACTTATAAGGAAAAATTTTGCTCGAGTTTTTGAAATTTTATGATGTATATTCCTGCATGTTCATTTTACTGTGTAATTGTATTTGTTATAGTTTCATAATTTTTATGTTTTTATAAAGATCTTTTATTTTATATACATTTAATTTCATCTTAATTTCGACGTTTTACTCGACACGAAATTTTCATAGAGCTTCTCGTTAGATTTATTAAATATTATATAATTTAAAATAATTAACAATATGCAATATCAGTAAATACGATTTAATTTTATAGCATTTTAAACGAACAGTATTGAAAAAAAAAAATATATAGTCTTTGCAGATAAACGAATCGCTTTTACCTTGACTAATATCCTTAAAAAAATTCAATAAATTTCTTTAGAAGAAGAGGAACACGATAAACGAAGCAAATTAGCCTATCTCGATGTACTTTAGCTCAGCAGAACGCGTAAACGGACGCGTTATAGTTATGTTTTTTTTTTTTTTTTTTTTTTTTTTTTTTGCCATCATTCGGCGGCTGGTAATTCTTTTCGCGAATCAGCGAGCGAGTCGCGCGTTCTTACTCTTCCGAGATACGTACTCCTCGCGTCGTATTTTCCGTGCGCTCGAGAAAGACTTCCGGTCCCTCTTCTCTTCCGCCGATGGAGAAAGAGGCTACTGGTTTTTTTTCCTTAAGATTAAAATTACGCGGTCAGGTGAAATGTGCGCGCTTTTGTATTAATTAGTACGCGATGCCGAACGAGAAGAGTGTCTTTGAACGGCGTTAAGAAGTTCGCGGAATATCGCGGCGATGATTTCTAAAGAATAAATTTTATAGTTTTGAAAGTGAGAGCTTGTTAGTATATGTAGATTTTTGATCGGAAAAGGGGGGGGGGGAAATTCAGAGCGAACAATTTCTTAATAAAAACGGTATACGATAATAAATTACTTATCAGTTTGAAGAATTTTCAGGTTTTGAGACTCGAAGTAATCAAAAAGAGTTTCACAGGTAAATTTGGAATTCAATTGTGATGGACATTTCTAAAAATGAGTTTTGCTTTTTATAAGAAATTATATGCATTTTACGATACCTAAAAATAAAAGAAAAAAAAAAAAAAAAAAAAAATTAAACAGTAGTATTTAATTTAGTTAGGAAATAATTCTTTTTGAAGGATTTTAAAATGTTTACGCTGCAAAAAATGAAAACAATTTCTGTTAAAGTACTAACTTCTCAAACAACGCGAACTACTTAAAACAAAATATTTTTAGCATAATACAGCTAGAGGAGAGTCTCGACTTTGTTGGTAGCTTTAGAGCGTCCGCCGCGGTTCGTTAACTGCGTCGGCCAATGCGTTTGAGCGAGCGATGGGAAAATAAAGTGTCTCTCTGCACAGCAGCAGCAACAACTTCGTCCTCTTCGTCAGACTGTCAGTCCACCTCCGCTTCTTTCTTTTTCGCTTTTCGACGCGATTCGCGACTTTCTTTCCGTGCTAGCTCTCACGTATGTCTATAACCCAGCGCGTTTTCTATTTTAGCGAGTGCGCCGCTCTATATAAAACGTTTGTTTTCTTGTTATTTATTTTTTTTTTTTCGTTTTTTACGTGTACACACGTTTTTTCCTCCCTTTTTGTTGGAAAATATGCCGAAAAATTGTAGTGGTACAACAGAAGTAAAAAATTGTTGCCGATAAATTATGAGTTTTCAATTGAATATATTTAACATAAAATAAAAACGTATTTAAAATAATTAAAAATTGCGTCTTAATGAATAATTATTAAATTAAGTTTTACATTATATTAGAGATTCAAATAAATAACTCGAATAATTATATCATAAACAACCAAATGGGTATCGAAAATGCAATAATGTATTTATAAAAGGTAATCGTCTAATGCAATCGGGAGAGCGATCGACGAAAAATTATAAAAAAACGCGTTGAAAAGATAGATCACGACGCAATAACCAAGTGAAGAGTAGCATAAACTATCCCGCCTGCACAGCAGACATTACATAAAGAGAAAAAAAAAAAAAAAAAAAAAAAAAAAAAAAAAAAAAAAGAAAGAAAAAGGAAAATCTTTCGGCGTTATGTTTACGCCACGCGACTCGGATTTTTCAGTAGCAGGTAACAGGTGTGCTCGCGTGTGTTAGAGAGAGAGAGAGAGAGAGAGAGCCGTGCGTCGGTTAAATTAGCGATTCCGATGTCGAAGCCAGGCTCGTGCTTCATAGTTTAATCGTTCGCCTTACATCTATACGTATACATATATACTTCTCCTTCTTCGCCACGTATACGTCGTTCTTTTTCTTTCCTTGCGTAATTTCGAAATACTTTCCATGGTAACGTGCACATATACATATATATATATATGTATGTACATATACGTGTGTGTGTGTGTGTGTGTGTACATGTATGTAAGCGTCGTAAGCGGCTCGAAGAAAGTGCTTGCCCGACGCGGTATTCTCCGGCCATGCCACTCGGAAACCAGAAACCCAGTAGGCGAAACCGTTGACTTGGATATAATCGTGAACGATGTGGATATGTGTGTGTGTGTGTGTGTGCGTATGCGAGCGTGCGTGCCAATGCATGCAAGCGCATTGCGCGCGCTTCTCGCTCGTTGCGCTCATCATCGATTTTTTTTTTTTTTTTTTTTTTTTCGCGCTCCCGCTACTTTTCGCTACTCTTGTTATACCTCAGCCTTCTTCGTTTCTCAATTATTTTTTAACTCGTCTTTTTTTCGCGCCATATCCTTTGAACGTAATAATAATGCGTAACAAGCAAATTCCGCGAGGAGTTCGTTTTGGGTCCACTTAAAGCTCGCAGCTTGCCGATCGTCGGATCGGGTAAGCGATCGAAAGCGATGTGTTATAAATTTTTATGCGCAATCTTTGATGTTCACTTTCTGAGAAGTTGTACGTATGCGGAGAATTAACGAGTTGACAGTTTTTAACGACGTTTGAGCGCTGATTCATTTTTTCAAAATTACACGCCGCTGCTTTATAAGTAGGAGCTGAATATTTGAAAAAAGAAAAATTATTTACGTTTAATTTATGCACTGTTTAAAATGAGATAATCAATTATCTTCAAAACAAGACGGTCAATATTATCCTTTTAAGATTATCAATCAAATTTATTGCTGTCATTTACAACAATTTTTAACAAAAATTTTTTTTTTTCCCTGTAGATGTAACATTAACATTCGATCCAGAATGGGATTAATTGTTGGGGGAATTAATTTTTATTCAGATAATACTGAAGTTCTGTAAAGTATTCAGTAAATTATATTCAAATTATTGTAAATTTAATAATGTTTTGAATAATGTAACCGAGAAAAAACACAGACATTATATTTTTCGTTTCATTTTCAACATATACTAAATTTTCAACAATGAATTTTTAATTAAAATAATTTTGAACATTTAAAGTTGCACAATTCTAAAATTAAAAAAAAAAAATAAATGAACTTTTTTTCCAACGCCGTTTTGATATTACGATTATCTTTTAAACACATTGTGCAATATATTATATAATAATTAAAAATGCAATAAATTTCTTTGCCATACACGCATATTTAATCTTGATGCACACATTCTAATTACAAATAGAAAATGTCAAAGTCACAATATTATCATCGTTCAAGGAAAATATTTACATAATGATTGTAAATCTCTCACATATTATAAAAAGATCACCATCGGGTTATCGAACAATTAATTAAAACAAAATTATAAAGGGATTCAAGAATTAAAATGACGATCAAATTTAAAAAAAAAAAAAAAAAAAGGAGAGAAAACGAAAAGAAAAAAAAAAAAGAAAACAAATCGCGTCGAGCCACGTCGCGACGTTATCACTCGTATAGCGATAAAACCGACATCGTCGGGTACGCGATCGGAAGTTTGCAATCGCGCGCGTGTTTGTGTACACGTACGAAACGTTTCAAGTCGTGTTCATCGACAATTAATGCAAAGTCAACGACGAGCCCCCGCAACTATTATAACTCGTGGTGTTGGGTTTCGGATGATAAAAACGAGCTCGTGGTTTTGGGATACGACCGGCCACGGATCTCTTTATTTCCGGAGTTGTTTTAATTTTAAAGGGACTTGACACATTGTTAAAAAATAATTTTATCGATACTTGATTTAAATTTTTAGAATTCTTTACAAATGCTCGTCGTGTCGACAACTATTTTAATTGTATGATGTAGATATTGAAATAATTATTGCGGATTGTTCTTAATAAAATAGGAATAAAATATTATTAATGAAAAATATAATAATATAATAATGAACAAAAATCCAGTAAGTTGTACGACACAAATTGTAAACAATAAAAGTAATAAATATTGTTAATTAAAAATTAAAAGAATAATAAACGACAAAAGAAAAAAAGCATACTAAAATTTATGTATATAAAAACGAATATATCGTATTTTAATAAAAGTATTATAAAGTTTATGTATATAAAAGCCAATATATCATATTGTAAATTGAATAAGCAAATTGTGAGATTGAAATCAAACAAATATGAAGATCCCTTAAATTCGCAGCAGAAAGACACACGATACGCGTATTATGCACTTCCTCGGAAGTATATAAAATACACGTATATATATATAAACTTATACAGACATACGTCAAACACTCGACTCGAAACGTCTTCTTATACGTGTGTATAAACACGTGCCTGTATATACCGATCGCTCGAAATTCGACCGAGTCGCGCGCGCCTCGGTATTTATACGTATATTCATATATATATATATATATATATATATATATATATATATATATATATATATATGTATATGTACAAGTTGAGAAGGGCTCGAAATAACACGATAACGTTTCCATTCATAAAGTCCCGCATGCCTCGCGTGGTTCGATGAAATTAGCGAGCGTCTGTGACAACTTGAGTTTTTCCTTTTTTTTTTTTTTTTAACTTATATCTGTCTATCTGTCGAGTCTTTAAAATTTTATTAGTTTCTTTATTAGATCGATGACTTTTTGGTGTATTATAAGATAGATTTTTATACCAAATAATATTGATTTTTCAATTTTCACTTGTAATTAAATTAATGTACAGTAACTACAAGTCACTCATATCGTAGACGGATAATTATTTTGTACATCTTGAAAAATTTAAATGTTTCATTGAAATTAAGAACCTTAGATAGTATAATGCTTTCTTAGACTTATCGCTCATCGAATAGCTCAACTAACGCTTTTCAACGTGTTTCTTAGGACTTCACGTCTTTCTCGAACAAACGGAAGAGAAGGAAATATACCAACAGCATGCGCAGCTCACCGAGAGTAAAATAAGAAGAACAAGTATAGAAGCAGGCATGTAACGATGTGGATGTAACAATCAGTTTGGCATTCAGGTGACATCATTTCCTTCTTCGGTCGTTTCCTATACACACGTCGAGAAAGAGAGAAAATACGAGGTGGTCGACGTGAGCTGCGCCGAAGTCGACGGTGTGTACGTCTCCTCCTCGCATCCAGTGCAGGAAGCGTACCGAGAACGCGCGCGGATTGCAATTGCGAAGTGAGTATTTTTTAGAAAGGTAAGAGAGAAAAAAGAGACTTTTTTTACTTTTACATCTTCATTTGGATAATCTTACTTTTAAAAAAATTATTGATAACTCTATTAAAGTAAAATATTTATCAATTTTACATCGTTCGAATTAAATCCGCGTTGTCCTTTTTTATAAAAAATTACGCCGAGAAAAATTTTTTTTTTTTTTTTTTTTCACCTACGCGAGCATACATCGCAAAGACAGCAAGTCCTGTAAGGACAACAACGGTATCGCCCTTATATACATCGGCGTATAAAATGGTATGCGAATAAACTGGCTTTCGTACATGCCTATATACGCATGTACATGTGTATATGATATGGGGGGTTACACGCGTCAAAAGGGCACGCGACAACAATTCGCCGCGTGTGTCGGTCCACTGAGACGCCGCGCTTACATCGATCCCGTTGTAAGTGTCCTTTTCTCTGGACTTTCAACATTTCGAATTATGGACTCGTTTGTTTTGTTTTGTTCTTTCTTTTTTTTTTTTTTTTTTTTTTTTTTTTCCAAACTCGTTTTCTCATCGTCAATTGTATTAAAGTTGCTTTTGTACGAGCTTAAGTGTTTTTAAATTTATTACGGCAAAAGCCATAAGTTGCATTAGATTTGAAGAAGATTAAAGTTTTGATTTTTATTTTTTATAAAACATAATAATAATTATTTATCGACGGTGTAATTTTGGTTTTTTTTTTTCAAAACGATGCATTAATTTTTAATTAACTATTTTATTCCATTGAGATAGTATTTTTAGATAAAAGCAAAAGAGTTTTTTACGTATCATTTAATTATTTTAAATTATTTATTATTGTGATAATTTGATAATTGCAAATTATACTTTATTGATATCTGCATTATGCAGAAATATTATAATTTTAAAACTACTTTGCATAATTTTACATCATTTTATTGAAGCAATAAATTTTAAACCACTTTAATAACAGATCTATTCAGATAAAAACTATTTTGTTAAAGTCAACGACGATAATATACTGCGACATTTAAGCAAAAGTTAAGATTACCATATAAACATTTATGTTAATCCCTAAAAAATCGCTCGTGAAGAATCTAAATTTTGTCATAAATTAAAACCCAAACTAATCACCTTGCAATCAGCGAAAATTCTAAAGCGAGGCATTAAAAAAAGAAAGAAAGAAAAAAGAAATAGCGAACAAAATTGAGCGCTTACACATATAGATTGCAACAGTCAAAAAGGAAAGAAAGAAAGAAAGAAAGAAAGAAAAAAAAAAAGAAATAAAATAAAAGAAGCAAGAAACGGCTGAACAAGCGATATGATCTCGGCGCGCGTTCTCGCTTCCTCGAAATGTCGCGCGATTCGGCTTCTGTGTATCCCGCGCGTTCTGATGGTATACTCGTCAAAAGCGAGTCGCGTTGCTCTCGAAAGTAATAAAGACAAGAAAAGAAAAAAGTAGCGAGCGAACGCTCGACCGGCTAATCTTTCGTACGCGGTGTCGCGTAGCACTTCGCGTTTTTTTTTTCTTTCTTTCTTTCTTTCTTTCTTTCTTTCTTTCTTTCTTTCTCTTTTTCTTACTTCTTCCTTTTTCTTTTGCTCTTGATTTTTGTTTTATTCTTTTAATGTTACATGTATTCTATATATGTATGTGAGTAAGTTCTTACTTCCTCGTGGTTACTGTATTTTTCGCACCGTCGTGTCGGTATAAGCTTCTTTCCTGTTAATTGTGTATTCGTTTACTGAGGCGTATGCTATGCTCCAGATGATTTTAAGAAAAAGAATTGTGGATATTTTTATATAAAGAGGAATTAAACTAGATGTTTGACTATGATTAGAAGTTAGACAGAATGAAATTTAAGTTAATTCGTTATTTAAGTTAATTTTAAACGAGAATCGAAAGTTGAATACTAATGAAGTTTAAAATGGCAATTGATATAAAAGAATGATTAATTATTTGAAATTTTTTAATTTTTACAATGAAATTAAGTATATTTTGTCTTATTTATTTTAAATTATCATACAAAATTAATGTTATACTTACAAAGAAACGAGCAAATATTACGTTTGAACAATATTCATTGATTAAATATCGTGCAAATAGATCAGAACAATTTTTTTATCGCATCTAGAATGGCGTAAAACATTTTTTGCAATTAAAATAAAAAATAAATAAATAAATAAATTACACATCATTAAAAAACGGCACCGGAGGACAATCGCCAGAAGGTCAAGAAGCTCATCGTAAACCCTTCGCCGCGTCAATCATCAAGCCGTTTTTTCCTCACCTCGTAGAGTAGCTCTCGAGCTTCTGCGATCTTCATACTCGGGTACATACCGTTCATAAGCGCCGCGAAACTCTCGTCTCAAAGGCAGCACACACATACACACACGCACACCTATCTCGCCATACGTATCTGCTTATTATTATACCTGTCTCGTCCAGTGTCAAATTCTAGAGCGTGGGACAACGAGCGTTTACGCGAGCTCACCGCGTTAATGTCGCGATGACACGAGGAGGAAAAAAGAGAGAGAGAGAGAGAGAGAGACTTGCTTCTCCCGCTCGGTTATTTGTTTCTTTCTTTTTTTTTCGCGAGAAGTGTATGTAAAAGAAAAAAAAAAAAAAAAATAATAAAGAAAGAATGAAACGGCGCGATTCTCTCGTTAGGGGACTTGCTTCGCGAGGTCTGGATACTGTAAATCTTCCAGACCGGCTGGGTAAGACGAGAAGCTTGTGAGAGATGATGAATTCCTTTTTTTTTTTCTTTTTTTTTTTGGAAGAACTGCTACAGCGATTTTTTTTTTTTGAAAATGGTGAATTTTTGATGGGTTTAAATGTATTTTTTTTTATTCCAAAACTTATGCAATTCTTTTTATCAAAATTTAATCTAAAATTCATAAAAATGTGCGTTGTTCAAGTAACTTAATAAAACGGCTTTTAATTTATAAATCGTTTAATGTTGTAAGTAATGCCAAGTTTTCTATATTCTAAGCAAAATATTTTTTATTACGTACGTACATTTGTCTTACGGTCATTGATAATACTTTATGTATACGACACCGAAAATCAGGATAATTACAATTCGCGATAAGGGTTGAGGTAGAAATCTTGCAAAATGGATTAATGAAGTTGTAGTAAAAGATGTAAGGTAAATTTTTTTTTTTCTTTTTTTTTTTTTTGTATCTCGAGTAACGTATTAAATATTAAATTTTCATTATTCATAATGATATAGAAGAATCTCGAAATGCAAATAAATAAAAATTGTCGATGACGCGTTTAGAAAAACATAAATCATCAGAAAATCATTTAATCTTATATTACAGGTATGTGTAACATAATGATAAGATTAATTTTTTATATAAATCAATAATTATTATAAAATGATGATTCAGTTTGTAATTTTTATAAAATATGTACCTTTTTTACATCGATTCTTGATGACCTTTTACGATAAAAATATTTATAGCGTCTCTAACTTATTTTTATATTTACTAAAGCAACTTTTTAGACATCGACATTTACTCTCAAGGATTTCAATTTCGATTTACGAAATAAAATTCCAAGATAGCGAATTATATCAACCGAAGAATGTAACGAGCGAAAACAATATCGGTGAGATAGGAGCGATCCCGAGAAAATTCAATCACCCACTCATAAATACGCTTACATGTATACGCGCGAAATTGTAAAATTCAATTTCTGCGCGATAAATCGATCGACGTTATTGCGCGGTCGCGCGAACTGTTACTTTTGATAAGATGACAATCGAGGACGGCCTCGCGATAAAATCCGTCTGTTATACTCGTACAGCAGCCGGTGTGCATCATCCGCTGCATCGGTCCACGCGGCCGTTATGACTTTGCCTTCTGAGAACGAATTACGAATCGTTTGAGCGCGTTAGTGTGACGTATACCGAGCGCGCATACGTATACGCGATGGTGCTCGTTACGTTTTTTTTTGCGCTTTAGGTGTTTGTTTCGCGCATAATACACAGCTTGAGCGCGTCACAACAGGACGATTTAGAGAAGCAGTTTACTTTCTGTTCCAGCGAATGTAGAAGTCTAGATAATTCAGATATATTTTTTGACGTATTTTTTTTTTTTTTTCTTACATATTTTATTTCTGCCTCAAACTTTTATATCTATTATTATTATTATATATCTACTATTATTTCAAAATCGAGTTAAGCTAAAATATAGCTACTTACGAGAACACAAGGATGATGCGCAGATACAAAGTATTAAAAAAATTATTTTTAAATAAATTTTAAGAATCTGTAACATCAATAAAGCGGTAAGGCTTTTTTAAATAAATATCATCGGTTTTATTCTTTCAATAATATTAAAAAAGTTTATGTACAAACAAATTCACATTAATGTATCTTATAATTCTAAAATTGTCATGTCAAAGGAACTTTTATTTTGTTGGCATTTGCATCATAAGTCATTGCATAGTTAATTTTTCATACTAATACGGAGATTATAACAATTATCCAGTACTAAAATACCCACGTAAAGAAAATTTAAGATGAAGCGCATAAGTCTCATTAATAAAAGATGCTTAACATACGCATACAGATATCCAGACATTTATCATTTTATTTGATAACACAATAACAATAAGAGGAAAGAAAAATTCCTCTCGGGAGGTAAACTCAAGCAAGAAAAAATTCCGATCAGTTGTATAAATATTTCACGTGCGATTCTGCAGTAAATCTTCCGTTGTGTAGCGTAAGAAAAAAGATAAGAGAGAGAGAGAGGCAGAGAGAGAGAGAGAGAGAGAGAGAGAGATAGACAGATAGACAGAGACAGAAAGAATTTAAATCTCGAGATAAAAATCATCACAAGTACTATCGCGATAATGACCTCGTTATATTGTTTGTTCGCGTTATCAAAGTCTTCCGAGTCTCTTACAAGCGTAGTATTCCAATAGATTGTTTATATATATATCATTAGACAGATGTAGATCAACTACATACAAGTGATACCAATCGTCAAAATTTTTTCAATTTTACTTTTATAACTTTATTTTTAATATTTTTTTTTTTTATTTTTTTTTTGTTTATTATCGAATGTTGAAGATAAAGCGGCATTAAATCCACCTTATTATAATGTTAATTTGTTGATTGGCAAACGTCAATCGAATCGATTAGAATTTTGATTTAATGAAAGCATTAAATCGTTAAACGAAAATACAAATTTACATTTTTATATTTTTGCTTCGCCTTTTTCTTCTGAGGATGGAAGAATCTTACGGAATATTAATAATTTACGATTTAATTTTCTTGAATGGAATATTTTGTCTTTTTAATTGATTTAATAATTAAAAAAAAAAAAAAAATTTAGGTTTATTTTTATAAGTATACTAAAATTACTATTCTGTTACTTTAAATCACTTTTATCGGTATAAATTAAAAAAAAAATCATTAACTTCAACTCCCTTACCAATAAAAATTAATAAAGTAAACAAAAACTTGAAAAAATTTTACGAAAAATGTATTTACAAAAAGATTATTCCATGATATGTAATTATAAAGTATATAACGTCAAATATTGTAATTGAAATTATAATTTTTATTGAAGTTATTAGGTTATCATTCACTCAATCAAATATATTAAAATTGATATTTCGTCTTCTGTCAAGTATTTAGACGTTATTTTAAATTAATTTTCTTTTTTTTTAAACGTGAAACTTGATATCATTAAATTTGAAAGAATTTCATTTGATTGAACGTTCATAATACGTACACTATATAAAGTATACTTATTTTTCATTTAAAAATTTAATTTTATGATACTACTATTTATACAATACACATATTACTATTGCTCATGGCAAAGGTAAAAACGAAAAATGTTTATATTATGTAGTATTTTTATTTAATTTTATCTAAAATTCATCTCATAAGTTTTTTTTCTTTTTTATTAAATATTTCATTTTAGCTTCATGACTTGATCGAGACTGCCTAATTTCCCTTTTTTAAAATTATTCCAATTTCTTTCCTTTTTTGTTTTTATTATATTTTTTACTGTTGTATACATTTTTCGTACAAGTCTCGCGCGTCTTTGTCTACGGAGGAGCCTTCGCAAATCGCTGCTCCATAGTTCTTTTTTTTTATCAATTTTATAGTCGGTGAAACATCTGTGCGCATAACAATTAAACATCGTCATATCGCTGTTCTAACACCGCTAAGTATCGAGACTTGTTGTACCTTTCTCTTTCTTTAATCTGCCCTCTTTTTTTATCTTTCTTCCGTAACAACTGCTTAAGATTATTTGCTGTTTTTAATGACATGTATTGTTCAATTAAAAATCTTTTTCAAAAAGGAAAAATCATATTCGTCAAATCTAAAAAATCCTTCATTTCGTCTGAGTAATCTCATTAATTATGCCATGCGTATTTAAAGTTTAAAACGGCTTGTTTACAAATAACTATATTAATTAAAAGATTTCTCGCGAGAAAATGAAAATCTTCATTTTTCTTTCTCTTTCTATACATATATGTATATAGCACACATAAATAATTAATTTGCTCGAAAAAAGCTCGCGAGCGCGCAGTTCGATTCGTTTCTCGTCTATATGCATACGTACTAGCGAATTATCATCGAGAGAGTTTTGCACGTATATAAACATATATATATATATATATGTATGTATATATAGATACACACAACTCAAGCAGGCGGTGAAAAAAGAGACGGACGCGAAGCGTGAAAATTCAAACGCGCCGTGTATGTGTTATGTGTATCATAATCTTGGCTTCCTAGCTTCGAGCTTATCACAGCCGAGATACAATCGGCGTTGGTGTGTGTGTGTGTGTGTGTGTGTGTATTTGTACGTACGAGTACGAGTGTGTGGACGCGCGAACACTTTCGTGAGCACGACGGCGGAGTTACCGCTTCGATGAGCGAGAGACCGCGAGTGTCTGCTGATGGATTATATCGCGGCGCTCCTCTCACTTTTCCCTTCTTTCCTTTTCTCTCGTTCTCTTAGGCGCGCGCTCGCGGGCGTGCACGTGTACATGTAATGTGTAGATATAGAATCCGAAGCGGTCAATATTACACACATATGTAGCGTTTGAGATATAAAGACGCGACCGGCCGCTCTCTGTATAACGAGCGAGTTTTCTAATTTTTTTTCTTTTGCTTTTTTTTTTTTTTTTTTTTTTTTTTAACGAATTTCTCGCGATTGCCTCGCTTGTGACGGTGAGTCGATGCGCTGTTCGGATCATGGCTAGGTGTGTTGTAAACTTGCGCGTTGAAGAACGCCGTTTTTGAAATAGAGTAGAGAATAATGTAATGATTCTATCGTCTGATAATTAGTGATTAATTATGATTAATTTTAAATTGCAAGGGAAATTATATCTTTTGATAATGCGTGATTAAGAAATTTTGACTTCTTTTTTGTATTACCATTAATTTTTAAATAGTGTGCAAATTCCGTATTCGTGAAAATTTTAATTTTTCATTATTAAATAATAATATTTTCACAATTGATACAATGGTTTAATGGAATACCACAAAGAATTACCTTTTAACAGAGAATTATTAGATGCTGGCTAGATCTATGTAAGGATTAAAAATTATTTTCCATATATAATAAATCATTTTTATTTAATTTATTTTCATATGTTTCATTGTCACCGTAAAAATTAATACTTATTGGTTTCAAATTATTAGATACGAATATAAATTTCGCAAAACTTTATTGAACCAAATAATATAAAATAATTAAAAGTCAAATTTATGTTTGAAAGAAAAAAGATTTTGTATAAATGATTTCTTTCTATTTTTTATTATTTCTTCAAGGAAAGTAAACGTAAACTATAGCATCTAGCCGGAAGCAATATAAAAGCGCGAGCATCTTCTGGCTCACATCCTGCATTAGTTTTTCCTCGTTTATCCTTCCGGCTTTCCGCGGACACCATCTCGTACACGTATATATGTATAAATACGTGTATACATGCGCACAAAATTCACGTGTATAAGTATCTCGGCTGGCTGGTCGTCGTTTTCTCCCGCTGCGCTAATTAGCTAAACTTTTCTACTCTCTCTCTCTCCCTCTCTCTCTCTCTCTCTCTCTCTCTCTCTCTCTCTCTCTCTCTCTCTCTTTCTCTTTCTCACTCTCAGCGCAACGCGCAAGCGAAACGAGAGAGGTGGTACTTTACTAAACCGAGCCGCTCGGTCTTTCTCTCTTTCCTTTTTTTTTTCCTTTTTCTTTTTTTTTTTTTTACGTAACGCCGCGGACATCGGTCGGCAGTGCGCGCCCGCGCGCGCGTACCACATTTCTTTTTTTCGCGAATTCCTCGTGCAAATGCGCGTTCCAGCTCGCTCGCGCATTGTTACTCTTTGCACGTTGTACATTAGCTGCAACGCGCACGCACAGCTGCGAGCTTATGAAATTGGGATTACATCGAGAGATTTGTTGTTTTGCTGGCGCACGGCTGGCCTTTCCACGGCGGAAGGCTTTGAGATTGAATTTTTTCTTTTTTTTTAATTTTTTTTATTGCTATATGCTTAAGTTTGAATTCTCGATTTCTTTTTATTCTTCGATGATGTTTTACGATGAAATAAGAAAAATCGTTTTTCCAATGTTTACAATTTATTTATTTAAATGAGAAAGAAACGTTTACTTCGGTAGTTTTTTTAAGAAAAATAATTGTGCTCTAGTGGTGCATAATTAATTAACATATTTAAATTAACAATGTTTAAATTATTGAGATAACTATAATCTTAAAAATGTAAATGTATGCTTTTGGTGCGACATTAAATTTTAAATTAAAATATGAAAATTTTCAATGCTTTTTTTTCTTTAATTAATCGCATCAATAATGAAAACGATAATAAAAATTTTTTCCTCAAATAAATCCTTTAAATTTATCTGTAATGATGCCGTTTAAAAGATTCATCAACGCATGATTATAATTATTACGACCTCCTCGTATAATTGTCTGATGTAACGCGAAGGTAAAATCTTACACGTAAAAATCTTACATTAAATTTCAATTTTAACGATCACGATGCATAATATTTCCAATAAAACGCAAAAGGAGAAGAACCTCCGTAGCGTTTTTACCATCACAAATCTTCTTTCATGAGGAAGTTTCGCGTTAATATAACACGCGAAGAGGCAACGTTGCGCGCGAAAGGGAAACTCATCGATGGAAAAAAGGGAAACCGCTAACTGGCTTCGACTGCAACTTCAGTTTTATCTAATAAGAACTTTTTCGTTGGGATACGTATGTACGTATACATGCACGTACATACGCGAACATGCATAATGTTTCCTCAACTTTATCCGAAAGGAATAGCCCAAGTAGCGCGCTACTTTCTAATTTATTGCATCCACACCATCATCACCATCATCATCATCATCATCATCGTGTATACGTGAATTACGAGCTCGGCGCATGAAAGAACTCACCTGGAATTACGTCGATTGCGCGAATTCGTCCGGTAGTCACTCTCTCTCTCTCTCTCTCTCTCTCTTTTTCTCTTTCACTCTCTCGCGTTACACAGCTTCATCTTCCTGCTTATTTATATATACGTGCACTTAAAAGTACGAGAGCGCATAATACTTGCGCATACTTTTAGCGCAACTGCCTATATGTATACAAAAACACGCCGTCTTTTTTTTGCCTATGCAATTATGCTGATTCTGCATCGTCGCTCTCTCTTTCCCTCTTTTTCTCTCTCTCTCTCTCTCCCTCTCCCTCTTTCCTTTCTTTCCTCCTAATCGTATCGTTTAAAGGTATTTGCGCGCATACGAAAGTGCGAGTGGACTTTTATGTGCAGTTCTAATTTAGAATTTTTTATCACGCTGTGATACGAGGATACGACTATTATCTATATACTTGAATTTCATTTTGTTATGTAATTTTATATTGTTAAGAAGCAAGTATTTATCTCTCTTTTCGTTTAAAGGGACTGGTGCTTGCTGCCTGTGTATAAATATTTATAAGAAATCAATTTAAAAAACAAATAATTGTACTTGAAAGTAAGAATATATAACAAAATTTAATCAAATCGTTAATTTTAAAATAATTCAAAATTATTTTTGGTGATTTCAAAAAAAAATTTTCCTATCAATAATCTCAACGAATTTTTAAACTTTGACACCGTAATCATTTATCTTCTATTTCTTCATCCAATTGTTTAGTTTAAACTTTCCTCTTCACCCGACTTAATTTGTATCACCAAAAAGACTGAATTATGTGACCTTCGACGCATTAATAGCCAAATTGAATATTCATAAGATCGCATTTGACGAAAAACAAGAAAAATAAAACTTCCTTTAAATAACATTTTCATACTAATTCAAAGGTCAACGAGATTTTCCTGGTACACGCAGTTCCAGTTTAAATTAGAAGCCGGCATTAAAAAATTGCAAAACGATAATTCTTATCAATACTCAAATATCGTCATAGGTGTATCAAATGAAATAAAACAAAAAATTTTATTTATCTCGAACGAGAAAACACTTTACACTTTATTTCGAACAGACACATACATTTTCACAAAAAAAAAAAAAATTAATCATCGTGTAACATCCGCTAAAAGCGATAGTGATCACGAGAGAAACCAAGATATATATAAAGTTATCGATAACGGCAGAGTGATAACGAAATGATGAAACAAACCGTGCGAAGCAAAAGAGAGAAAAAAAGAGACAAAAAAGCGAGGCGACACGTTTCTTCAAACAGTATTCGTACACGTTTCGGATGACGAAAGAGTCATCAGATTTTCTTCGATTTCATCGAGTCATCATTGCGCTGTATTTGCGAAAATAAAATTTCGTTTTCTCCGCTCGTTTCTTTTTTAAGCGATGATCGACGCCGTTCGTTTCTCTGTGCTTAGTTTATCGCTTCCAGAGATATTTGATAAAACAATTTTATCGATTCTTTTTTTTGTTTTTATTTCTTTTTTTTTTTCCCTCGACGAGCTGTTTTTTTTCTTCTTTTTTTGTATAAAAAAAAAAAAAAAAAAAAAAAATGTTCGAAAGGAATTTTCATGATTGTTGATTTTCCAATTGATAAATAAAAGTTTTGATGTTTTTCGCGCAATAGATGAGTTTTTGAGATTTGAACGGAGGAAAAACAAACAATCACTTTTAATCGGTAATTTTAAAATCGATCTTTATTACATTGTAACATAGTCTTTGTATTTTAAAGCATTTACTTTAAATTTAAAAATATAATAATTGTAACAAAACTATATTATCATAATTAATAATAAAATGTTGAAAAATAATTTATTTATTACATAAAAATTCGATTAATAAAAGGCAACAAAATCTAAATATATGGAAAAAAAAGAAAAAAGTCCCAAAAATGAAAAAAAAAAAAACAAATAAAATCTTGATGGTCTCAACGATAAAGTCTGTCAAAAAAATGGAAATTTTTTTGATATTTCAACGGCACTAAAACACAACGGGTAGTGATCTAAATTGGTGCCGTTGTCTTATTGCGTTATTTTTCATATGACTACTCAAAAGTGTGATCTATTTGCTGGTAGATACAGGTATATAAAGGAAAAGACAGAAACGTGTGCGTACGAGTTTATCGAGAAGTGAAAAGGTCATCTCTTATTCAGAGCTTTACTCTGGAAGCATATACTAATAATAATACTAGTAATAATCATCCGGTCGAGTAGCTGGCACATACATCCATTCTCGCACTCTTCTCTCTCTCTCTCTCTCTTTCCCTTTTCCTCATCGACCACATCCTCTTTGAAATGCTCTTTAAGGGATTCGGAAGAGCAAGGGATCAATGACATTCGTGATTTTTTTTTTCTTTTTTTTTTCTTTGTACAATGGAAGATTGTTTTAAACCATGATTGACATTCGTTGTAGGTAGTGTTAGGATTTTTGTTCGAAGATTATGAAATATGGATACACGCAAAAAATATACAATTGATTAATGAAAAATATTTGTTCTAACATTTAAAGAATTTAAAAAATTAAAAATTATCTTATATTTATGTTTCGAAATAAATTAATCGATATAAGTAAATTTATAAAATTACTTTAAAGAAATTGATATTATAATTGAATAAGAAAGTATAATATATAATTGAATAAGAATAGTAGTATTTATAAAAATTTTTAACTGATCTACGACAAAATCGATAGTTTCAATTTCACACGATAAACGGAAAATCAGACAAGCCACTAAAAACCGCACGCACGCGTACGTCGTACGTCCTTCGAACAACAAAAAGCATTTCGGCATCTCCGGCATTTGTCAGGTTTTTTTTTTTTTTTTTTTTTTTTTTTTTTTTCTTTGTCCCTTGCACGAGTTCGTAAGTACAAAACCGTGTCCGATTTCGGTACGATTCTCTTTTTCTCTCTTCCATAATATAAGGAAACGCCGTGTCTCGGCATACGCGTGTGAATCAGCGCGCGGATCGTTCCGTCTGTCGCATCCGATCTTCGCGTGCGACTTCTTCTTCCGCGATTCCAAAGGCAGACGCTGCTTCGACGAATTTCTCCTTCGGTCGATCTCTTATACGCGCTTATACGGGAGATTGAAATTTCAACTCGCAGCAGCCGCGCTCTTATCTCACTCGGTATTAATTGACGGACGAAGAGATCTTTCGGCTGCTTCTCCGGATCTGCTTCCGGGTTAGCAGACGGTAGGTCAGCAAAGTCGACGTTGATTAGACGATTAGGCGGTTCGAACAAGTTTCACGGTCACGTTTAACTCCGTATTAATTAACGAGAAGACGTCGAGACACGAGAATCTTTCATATATCTCGCCTGCTTCCGTATCACCGCTAGACGAAATCGGAGATGTTGGAGTTTTAGAACAATAATAGAGATAAAAAGTTTACACGAGTAACCTTGACACAATTTTTCTTTTTAGTTATATCAACGGAGATGATTTTATTTTCCTTCTTAAAAAAAATTTTAAAATTAAAGTTGATTATTTACATATATTTCATTAACTGAATTGGTTAATTAGGCGAATTAAATGTTCATCGGTAAGGATGATTAGAATCATTTTAATCATTTATTTACAATAAAGCATTTTTTTATACATAAAATACAGTTTAAAATAATATTACACTATATGTGGCAAGTTTTTATTGTATAATTAATACTAAAAAAAAAAAAAAAAAAAATATTTATCAAAAAAAACTTTTTAGAGTATAAAATATGTCATTTTAAAGATATGTATACTTTTTATTTCACATCTTTTTTGAAATTTTATTTAAAATCAAAAATATTTAAATACTGTATTAAAAAATGACAATGTATACTTCAATCTTTTATTTCTTAGAACCTTTATTATATCTCATATTTCATCGTTAAGGAAGACGATCTTTAATTTTATTTTCTTCCGCATCAGACTGTAAGTCAGCGAATATTGTATTCGGATCTTTCAAATCTTTCTCTGAAATTCTAGTCGGTTAAATAAAAGACGAAATGAGATGTTGAATCAGATTTAATTTCGCTCGTTAGTCATTTAACGAGAGTGAATCGTCACAATTTACTATCCATGATAAAGTAATTTTTTTAAATTTTAATAATTACTTGCGATCATTTGCTGATAAAATAAAAATATAAAATTGTGAAAAAAAAAAAAAAAAAAAAATCGCGTACGAAGGAAATTTCTTAAAATTATATTAAATTGGATAATTTTCTTCATAAAGTTTATTTGCTTTATGCTATTTAAGAATTTCAAATGTAAATATTTTTTACGAAAACTTGATCGTCGCAAAAAATTCGATATCGTTTCATAAATGTAAATGTCCTTTCCGTACGAGAGCAAATCAAATTTTCGCTGCGAAAAAATTAATGCAATCGCGTGTGTGTTGGGTCGAAAAGTAAAAGCAAAAAGTAATAGAGGCGCGAAACGTTAGGCTTTTTTCCCTATCTAAAAATTAATCAAACCGAAATGTCTCCAAGCGGCACAAAATGCGAGACGTGCTACGAAAAGAGAGAAGCCTGAGGAAGAAGATTAAGAAACTGGCCTGAGGTCAGCAAGATCCTTAGAATTTCGCTCATATACGTACGAATTCTCTTATGAAATCGTCATTTTGGCGGACGTGCATCGGTGTCGTGCAACTGCTTATGCTGCTGGTCCTCCGAAAAAAAAAAGGAAGTAGACCTATTAAAACGAGTCTCGCGATATTATTGCGAGATAGAGATTGTAAAAGCTCTCACTTGGCACTCGTACGCCCATACGTGTAAGTGTACGTGTACGTGTACGTACGTAAGCGTGAAACAATTGTCCCGTAGATTCTCATTGTGTCTCCAAAGTTGTCCGCGGCACTTTTCGTTTCTTTACCCGGAATTTAAACGCGCGCGACACACGCGCACCTTATGCAGTACCATAAATTAAACGAGACGCATGAATTTGAATTTCATCCATGACATTTGAATTTCTTCCATGGAGAAAAAGAGGAGAGAGAGAGAGAGAGAGAGAGAGAGAGAATGTGCAATTATAATAAAGTGCGTAATGATAGAGAGATTAGTCATTACTTCACGATTATTCTCGAGAATGTCTGTCCTCTCTGCTTAGTTTTTCTTTCACTTATTTTCATATCATTTTATTTTGCTTGAAATAATTTATAACAATTAAAGGTATTATATTTATGTTAGGAGTGTTCTTGGAATGACTATTTTAAAAATTTTGCTGTGAAATATTTTATAAAATTTATTGGTGTATTATTTATTTTACTTAGTATTCTCTTTTCACGTTAAATTTATCATTGAAACTGATTATTTAAAATAATTTTTCCATTCCTTTCTAGAATTACTGAAAAAAAAAAAAATTGTTCTTTCCACGGTTAAAGATATAACGTTTTGTATACTTTATTCTTGGAGACATACTTGTTAAGATAGCATTAAATTAGTTTGTAATAATAAACTAAAATATTTTTCTTTTAGAATATCTTATATTAAAAAAAGAAAAAAAATGGAAAAAAAAAAGAACAATTTGTAAAAAAGATAAGATAGTAAAGCAATTTCTTTAAAAGAAATAAAAAATTCTTATATTTTAATCAATAACACATAGTAAAATAGTAAAAATCTTTATAATGTTAAAATTTTAACATATTGCAGTTAACTATAATTTTGGGTCATAATATAATGGCTAGAATTTAATTCTAGTAAACGTATTCTAATTTAAATACCTATAAAATGTCTATAAAATATTATGATATTAATAAAATAAATATTATCCAATACTAATATTAATGCCGAAAATTTGTCATGAATCTTGAAATTTGTATTATAAATAAGTGAGCAAAGTAACCGAGGATTAAAGTTTTCAGGCTACTCTATTTGAGCAATAGGTTAGGCGCAACGTTGATGATGTACATTACAAAAGAAAATATACGCTCAAGCGTCTATTTTTTATCTTTGATTTAAATAACACATTGGTTATTATTCGGATTAATCTAGCCTTAATTATAAATATTATTTATTAAATTAAACTAAAAAAAAAAGTATGGATAATCGTTAACGTGTTCGTAAGTATTGTTTGAAACAAAAACTTTTAAAAGAATTAAAAACCAAGTCAACAAATGAACAATTATTAAATCAGAATATTGAAGGTTATAGTGAAAGCGATATCGATGATGCGAATAAAAATATTTTTAACGCACAAAACAATGATTTTAATTTAGCATTAAATTAACCAGATTGTAACATTTTTTTATAGTAGTGTAGAGGCTGAAATATTTCCTAACGATGATTCTGATTATAGCAACAGTGAATAAACAAATTTATCGCATTGCGAAGATAAAAATGAAGAATCAGAAATTTATGAAATAAAAAAATGGAAAAAAATATTACATGGCCAAAAAAAAATATATTTTTGTTTTTAAATAAAAAAGATAATTTAAAAAATAATTTAATTTTATTATTATTATAAATAGAATACACAGAAAAGAGCCCGCACACATTCATGCACATAATCCTAAAAATTATTCCTATAATATAGTTTATATTTAAGTACATTATGGTTACAAACAAGCCATATTTTATTTATAGAAAGATTAAGATTTAAAATTCGACATTCTTGGCTATTTTCTAAACCTTTTTTATAAATTTATACATTTATTTTCTTTTGATGAGCAGCATTTTACCTTAAAATGACCTAAAACTATTAAATATTTTGAAATCTATTAATGCCTAAATCTAAAAAAGCGTTATATTTGAGGTCAAAAAATGTCCAAATTTAATGATGAGTTTAAGGCAAAGTAAAAGTATCTAGTAAAATGGCTAGTTTATATTAATAAAATAGATTCGATTTCTACCAGGGTACTGTAGTTACAGTTTTGCCGTTTTAATTTCATTAAAAGACGCGATGAAACACGATCTTCGAACGAGTCATTCATCATCAAGAGGAAAAAAAAAAAAATAAATAAAAGAAAAACACCAGCAAGCGTACCTATGCAAAAAAAAAAAAAAAAAAAAATGTCATGTTTTATGTTTGACATCCTCCCTGTATAAAAGCGTGCATTATCTACTGGATTAATATCATCTCTCGAGGATACATTACACACCTTTGAGTGTATATAGCTTTTAAAGAGAGAGAGAGAGAGAGAGAGAGAGGCGGATAAAGCGAATGAAAACAACATGAGTAAAATTGAAAACAAATCTGGAAGATGATAAACAAAATGTAAGTGGATGACGCATGAGCTTTGTGAAAAATTGTTGTCCACGCGATTGACGCAATTCAATTTTACGAGAGTTTTATACATATATCAGTCAAAATAATAAATATTTATTAATAATGAACGGTAATAAACTAATTTTGTTCTCTTCCCTAATATAATTTTCTTCTGCGATTTGTTGCAACTTTATTTTTTTTTAATTTTTTTTACATACAGTATCAAACATAATTAGATCAAAAATAATTTTAAAAAAACCAGTACAAAAAATACGTGATGTTAAGAGAAACTAAAGTACAAAAGCGTGCGACACGTTTTACAAAAAAAAAAAAAAAAAAAGAAAACAAAAAAACAAAAAAAATGATGCGCGCGTGTACGACACTTTTCCGAGTCGCTCTCTCATTCGGTGTTCTCGGCGTGGCACGTGCCTCATAATACGGAGAAAAATAATATCGTCCTCGTGTAGATATACGTTAAAACATACATAGATACGCGCAGTCACACGCACACAGGTATACACTCGGAGCGATCGTTATTATAGACTAGGGCGTCCGGATAAGGCGTAACACGAAACCGCGGAAGCGAGTTGCTATAGTAGGGTGAAGATGCGAGATAAAGTTATTGCCACCTAAATGACATGCTTTTTATTTTAATGCATTTTTCTCTCTTTATCTGTCTCGCCCTTTCGCGCACGATTTTGTCCTCGATCTATCTGGTGCTCGTGCTTATTATTTTTTTTTTTTTTAATCGATTTTTTTTTTTATAAAGATCGCAATCTTTTGGACAATACTTTTCGTAAAGTGTATCGAGACAAATTTCTGTTTGATTTTCAAATATTTATTACAAAATTTTACAATTCTTACTCTCAACTTTTATAAAAAATGCAATTGCTCTCGCGAAGAAGCGATCTCACGTATTTAAAAAAAATTTTACGAATTTCTCTCTTCTCCATTCTCATTGCATTTTCTCTCCTCGTGTCCGCGCGCGTTTACATATGTATGAATCACGTGAATACTTACCGCCTTCCTACATATGCGTGTTCGTACGCAGTGTATACCTGAACGCGGGTGCAGCTCTCGATCTACGGCATAATCATAACCGAAAAGGGGGAGATATTACAGTTCTATATATATATGTGTGTGTGTGTGTGTGTGTGTGTGTGTGTGACTCACGACCGGTAATAATTTCTAATGTGTCTGCGGGGATGCGGTGGATCCATATATATATATATATATATATATATATATATATATATATATATATATATATATGTATCATCAACCGACGAAATTTTACTCTTTGTGCACTGATGATTTTCATATAACGATGTCTATATTTTCGTTAACTTTTTTATAGGAGGTAGATTCGAGTAATAATTTACACATTTTTTTTTTTTTTTTTTTTTTTTTTTTTTTTTTTTTTTTTTTTTTTTTTTTTATCGATTGTTTACTCCTTCAGATGTAAAATATTTACTGTGCATATTGTAAATGATATAATGCTTGGTATTTTGTGCATAATAAAACAATTATATTTTATATTAGTTGAAGTTGATAATTTTACTGCCTCAAAAACAATAATTTATACGATAATTGTTTATCGAACTAGTATGAACCAGTATTAGATTTCCTTATTTTAAAAAAAAACTTGTGAATATCGATGTGTGAATAAAAAGTGTAATTACATTGCAAAATAGTTATGTACGAAAATATAGTGTTATTGAATATAGAAATAATTTTTAAAATTATTATAATTTATTAAATGTATTTTTTATTTGTTGTTTACGTTTCATTAATTTCAATAGCACCTGTTACTTATAAAGTATTTATTAGCGTAGTAAATATATAATGATTATATTTTAAATTATTTGTTAATAAAATTATTACGCAATTTTTTTACAATATATAACATATATATTGGTATGATAAAAATAATACAAACGTAAAGAATTTCTGATAATTCAAAAGCGAAGATTTGATTAACCAGCGAGGGAACCTCGCGCGTACTTTATCTTCAGATATCTAACGCTTATTTAGTTATATAGATTGTAAGTTTTGAACATTAAACTCAAAGCTCCGATTACGTGAACTCTGATTCATTCATCGCTAACGCAAAATTAAATATTTTTATTAGCGTAATATTGATAAATATTTTATGTAAACAATGTATACGTAATATTTAATGAGCTTATTCGATTACAAACATAATTCGATAATAATAACAAGAAGTAACAGAGAAAGAATCAAACAAAATTTGTAAACATATTAGCAAAAACGATAAAAAGTGCGGAAAATAATAAATTATAAAAGGTAATTTAAACATTTTCAACGATGCATTCAACGCTAATAATTTTTTTATGCATAGCATAAATGAAAACAAATTTCATCTCTCGCGAAACTTTATACAAAGTAAACAAAAAATAATCGCTTTGAAAAAAAAAAAAAAAAAAAAAAAAAAAAGAAAAAACAATAAATAAATGAAAAGGAAAAAAAATACTCACTCTTATCAGCAACGCGGATTCAACTCGTTCTCTTCTCATCCAAAAAGTCGACAGCGCTCTTCCTCTCGCCCAAAGTCCTTGAATCTCGGCAAAGAGAGACGAGAGAGAGCGAGAGAGAGAGAGAGAAAGAGACGTGCTTAGGACCAGGCGTTGCATCCGCGTCTCCTCGAAAACTGAAGTCACGCGGTCTTGCAGCACGCTCGTGAGATGTCGCGTTGTAGAGACGACGAGCGAGTCGAAATACGAGAAAGAATAAAAGAAGAAAAATAAAAAAAGTGCGTGCGATGCCTGCTCCAGTTTATCGACCAATGAGCGCTCGCGTACCTATTTCTAGCGCACACAACGGGGTGGGCTTTCCTTTTCCCTCTTAACCCTTCCTCGCGGTCTACTTTCGTCTTTTTTCTTTCGCCTATTTTTTTTTTTTTTGCTTCTTCTTCTTTACTTTTATGTTTACCCTCTTGGGAGAGATGTGTAAGTATTTATATGTACGAGTGTATGCGTGTGTGTGTGACCGTTGACGCGAGGTGAAATGCGTTCATGACCCTACTCTTAATTTTGATGCTTTGGCATTATTCGTTCGGTAATAATGTTCTACGGGCTGGTCTTATTAACGGCGAGCATTGTTTTAATCGTTGTTTTGTTTATATTTATAATTAATTTTTTGTTTATTAAAATTATGTTTACCGTCTTAAAGATCAAAAGAATTAAGAAAATTTTAAATAAATAATTTTTATTGATTAATTGATATTTTAACTTTACGCGTCTTTGTATTTTTTGCTTTCAATAATTTATTTTAAAATAATTTATCGTAAATTTATTACAGATAATTTTTTTGGCTTGGTGTAATACTTAATTTAAATATTTAATACTAGATGAGCGTAAAATGTTTAAAAATTTTACGTTCGCGAAATTATAAAGAAATTGTTATTGTTTTTTTAGTGTCATTAAAAATAAAAATTGAAAAATGGAATAAACAATTGAATAATAATAAGTTAAATTGAGTTTGTTTCATAATGAAATTAAAATCTTATTTGAAATAATATTTCGAGCTATAATTTATTGAATTATAGTAAACAATATGGTGTGTAAATAATAATAAATAAAATAATAGATTTGAATAATAAATCTAGTTTCGGTATCTTAAAATTTTCTATATTGCCTACGTGATTTTCAAATTCTAGTAGTTCATATAGATCGATTCATCATGAGATGATGACAGATTTTTTCTTTTCTTTTCTTTTTTTTTTTTTTTTTTTTTTTTTTTTTCTTCTTTAAGTCTCCGAACCAACTGATAATAGAAATATGTTTGTCAAACGATAATGTTTCTAAAAATAGTGTTCGCAGAACGGCAAGTATATTGCAATTTATCGCTTCGAGCCAAGCAGCGTACCAAGGAGAGTCGCTTATTTCTTTTATTTTATTTTATTTTTTTATTTTTCTTTGTCCCCCTCTTCTAACCTGTTCTTTCTTGTGCTCTCGATAACGCCGAGCGATGAGAATAATTTTTTTTCCTAACCGCGTGAAACAACGTGACTCACGAATGCGAAATATAATGTGACTGTGTGTGCGTACGTATAAAGTAGCCTCTTTTTAAACTGCTTTCGGTTATCTATCTTCGCGAGGAAGAATTAAAATTGCTGACGGAGTTATTTTTAAAGTTATGTTTTAAACGTTATACCGAATTAATTGCTTTCGTTAGATTGTTCGAGCTGAAATAATAATTGAAGCTCTTTAACTCGCATTTTATTTATTTGTATTATCGTACGCAAACATTTTATAAAAAGTAAAAGAGACAATAAATGAGTTTCTTTAAAATAATCGAGCCAGCAATAATTTCTATCGTCCCACTATCGCAATCAAATCCTTCCATTCACTAATAACAGGCCCGCTGTCAAATTATAAACTAGATCAACTGTTTATCTATTCGCGTTGATTCATCGCGAGCGCCCGAGTATTATTTTTCCGGGTTCCCGCGTGTTTTTTCTTACTCTGTCTTTCTCAAGCGATTGTATATATGTATACGCGTCGATGAAAAATTACGTGTATATTCGAGCAATTGCGAGTCTTATTGGCCGCTAAAGCGCTGATAAAACGTATACTAAGCTGCACAAAAATTTTCTAGCGTTTTAGGCCTTTTACGTAAACTTGAGCATTTAATTTTTTTTTTTTTTTTTTGTTTTTTTTTTGTTTTTTTTTCATTAACTTACCACTCGCTCATCTGGTCTACATTTATTATAATATTAACATCTTGTTAAATTTTTTAATTCAATTTTTAAAGTTAACGCCAGCCGACTATGGACTAATAATACTGTTACAATTTATAAATATTTTTATGTCTACTTTTATAGTTTTTATTTTCCTTTTTCGATTAAAATAATCTAAGAATCACACACGCAATATGTTAATTTAATTTGATTTATTGAATCTATAACGAAACGTTGAATAATAATAATATTAATAATAATAATAATTTTAATTAATTAGTTAAACAATTATTTTCAATAAATGCACATTTACGATAAAATCAACATTTGCTTCGAACAATCCATCTCACAATAACACTACAACTTCTTCAAATATCATCGGAGCAATTCTCTCGTTAATAAAAAAAAAAAAAAAAAAAAAAAAAAAAAGAAAGTAACCAAGAAACCGTGACACGATAAATAAACACAAGCGGCGAAATATTTGCGTGCGCGCGAATCCTACGAGCGATCGCGACGAAATGCGCTGCCCGTGAGCGAAGAGATCGCGATGCTGCGTATGAAGCAGATCGTTGAGAAACGCGGATGAAAAGAGAGGAGGCTGGACCACGGGAGATTTCTGTCTCCCGGGAGAGGGAGAACCGCTCGCTTATTGGCCGCTCGCGATTAACCAATCGCGCGACGCGCAGCCTCCGTGTCTGCCCACGTATATATAGTACATGTATACTGGATATATTGATGCCTTTTGATCTTTACACGCTGTAAGATAAATCTTCGATTCTTTTGCTATATTAGAGGTTTTTTTTTTCTTTCAATTTTATACATTATTTTATATGTCTTTGGTTTATTTTAAATTTTTTATGTCTACATTAAGTATAATATATTTATAAATATTTATTTCGTATTTTAAATTTTATTAAAAGCTTATGTTTTATATCAAATTTAGAATTTTATTTTAATGTTTTTACTATTTTATTATATCATCAGTTTTTGTGGGATAATTTAAGTGTTTACGATAATATAAATTTTACACTTTAAATATAATTAATAAATTTATTCGATTATAAAAATTCACATTTATCCTAATATCAAAATTCTTTTATTGAATAAATTGTTAATTTAAGTTTTATTATTGATATTTTCTACTTACTTTTATTATTGTTTTTTGTTCTATTTTTATGAGAAGAGTTAAGATATACACATAGTTTGATAAGGTAACAATATTAATAATTTAGAGTTTCTCCATATATAACTTTTAATTGCTTATTTTGTCTCTTTATACATATGCTTAGCAGATTTTTTATATATTCCTGATATATTTACCGAATAAAAAAATATAGGATACACATTTTTTGAAATTTGAATTTTTATTTATTTATTTATTTATTTATTTATTTATTTATTAATTTTTTTTTTTCAAAAAGCATCTCCAGTATTTTTATGGCGTATTTGATTTACGAAATAAAAACTGGCATTCACATACATGCAAATACATGCTCGTTCTAATTTAATTTAATGTAAATTGCATGCTAATCAAGTCCCAAACTCGCGAATATCTTTATTCAGGCTTATTCCTCGCTTCTATCTTGTTACACGATCGCGAATTGAATCCATTTAGTCGACGTGTATGAGCCTCGCGGTTTGCGAAACTCGAAACATAAATATGTAGAAGAAAGGAAAAGACGAACGTCCGTGCGCAGATATATATCCATTGTCTTTGAATGATTCGATGATGAGAACGTATTAACTCATTATTGCTCATGCCTTGAAATATATGGATTATAGAGGTTAAACATTGAAAAGTTTTTTATATTTTATTAAAAATAGCTCAGTTATATTTATAAGTAGATAAATGTGATTGTTTGATAATCGTATATAAAAATAATATTTGATAAGTTCAGTTCAATTTTAAATTGTTTATGAAAATGTATTTCGAATTTTAAAATTAAAACTTTTTTATCAATATTTGTTTGTTTTTTCCTATTTGATCAATTATAATACAAAAATTGTTAATTATTCTGTATAATTGACAAATATAAAATTTACACGTATACTTATATTATAAGAAAATTTATTTATTTAAACGGCGAAAAAAATTTCAATTTGAATTTCAATTATATAAAAATTTTGTATAATGTTGAAGACCAATATCGATTAACTTCCTTACATAAGACCAAGAACAGCGGTTCGTTTCCTTCCGTTCATCTCGTACCGCGCACGGATCATCACTTTGTTGGCAACCGGTCATACGTGTCGCAGGTACACGAGCCTCTTTTATAGGCATAAATATGTATATATGTGTATATATGTATACCTGAGCGCCACGGGTTGTCTTTCGACGTATCTTATATATATATATATATACATACACACATGTATAGCGGGGACCGCCTGCGGATTATTCGCTTACATCGAGATTTTCAAACGAAGGGAGGATAGACAAAGTCGGAAGGCCGGTTTTTCGTTCGCGCGCGCCGACACAACTGGATCGCGGCTTGGATAAGCGATGTTACGAGCTGATAGGCGACAACCTGTTATAGATTGCAACGCGTCGTTGCACCGATTTCTTAACTTTTATCTGTTGGCTTTGTGCTTCGATGCTTTTTGGATTTTATAGGCGTTGATGCGTTGGATTTATTAGATTATTACTTAAACGTGTGTTTTATGGAAATTATTTACGATGGAAAATAAATCGATAATTTTGATTTGCTCGAATTCAACTGATTTTTTTTTCGATAATTTTATAATTTTAAAATATAAGTTTTCTTTAAAAAATGTATAAATAAATATTTAAAAGTAAGTAATTCCAAACTGTCTTTTTACAAAAATATACAATCCAGTTAATCAACTTAACCGTTGAACATATATAAAAATCAACATCAAATCGTTAATACGATCCAGCAACAACAAGTACTAAAAAATTCGGCACGTCCATCCCGGTAAATTTGCAGCGGTTCGAGGGCGCGCGAGTCGAAAAACCGGATTTTTCCCCGACGTCCGTTCGAGTTCTCGGCGCGCGCGCGCGGACGCTCGCACGATACAATGAAAATCACATGACGCTTTCGGGTGCGCAAGGTGCGCGCCCTTTTCAAATGCCTGCTTTGTGCGCGAATGTGTGTGCGTGCGCGTGTGTGCGTGTGCGGTAAAAAGGCGCAGGTACAGGCGCATATTCACGATGGGGTTCATTTAAATGGCCTCGTTTGCATACGTACCTTATAGAGATTGATTCCGCAGGAGCGTCCGCGTTCTTATAAGTTTTCTAAGGTACACATAAGCCAGGTCGGAGGATCTTTCTGTCCGTTCGACCTTTCCTTTCTCTCGCTCGCATTTCTATTTTTTTTTTTTTTTTTTTTTTTTTTTTTTTGTACGCGGACATATGCAACTTGCGGGTTTAATGCACGCGGGACATTTCAAAGACCGTTGGAGTAAATAATACCGTTTTCTGCGCGGATGGAATACGGCTCTGCCGCGATGATGTATCGTTCTCGAAAGGTGTCACTACGACACGCCCTTTCTCGCTCCTTTTCGTAGGAGAGGGAAATAATATGAGCGCTATATAGCACGCGGTGGTCGATGTATCGCGCGATTTTTTTGTCCGTTAAATTTGATACCGATGAAGGTTTGTTGAATGCGATATGATGACCGAGTACAATGGGGCATCTTGGAAGATGAAGACGCGATCTTTCTTCTAAGTTCTTAAGAATTGCAGGCTACATTGTATTTTATGAAAATAAAATTTTTTGTTTTATAAAGGGCGTGAGAAAGAAACTTAATTTAAGTGGTATAAACGGTAAATATTTGATGTAAAACTTTATGTATCAGTCTTGATAATGGGTAAATTTAGCCATTTATTTTAATTAAATTTAAATTATAATGTATTTTTCAAATTTATTAAATTACAAAGAATTTGCTTTGATGGATGTCCTAAATTTATGACTTTTCTTAAATTAAACGACGAATTTTTTTTTTATTTTTAACAAATTAATCAATTAATTCTTCAAATCTTGTAAAATTATGCTCATTACTATGTAAATAAATATCATGGAAATGAAAATTTTACAAAACTTTTTTCTAGTGATCAATTCTATGATTATGATTGTATAAATTTTAAACGTAAAAATGAATGCAAGGATTAAAGAAAATTAATATTATATACTATAAGTATGTATATATATATATATATATATATATATATATATATATATATTTAAAGTCGTCATAAAACGTAACCGCGCGCGAAAAAGCTATCGTGTCATACGACTAGCCTTGCCGTAACATGATAAAGCTAACGAGGTTCGTTTTCTGTCAACGGCTGTCCGCGTGCGCATATTAGAGAAAAACGCGCTCGCGCTTACATATGCACACTTACGCGGAATGAAAACTAGATCAAAAGCTAACAATGCGCTCGAAGGTCCGAGCTGTATAATATGCGACCTCGAGCGAATATGAATACGCGTAAATAGATCGACTTCTGTCTCTCTCTCTCTCTCTCTATCTCGTTGCAAAACCGTTACTCTCGCATACTCACCACGCACATATATACCTACTCATTCGGTCGCGCAGGACTCGATCACCTTTCTGTTACGGCAACGGAAGCCTTCCTGGAAACAAAAAGCCCACGGAGGAGAAGAAACTCGTATCAGGCCAAAAAGTGCGCGCAGTCGTCTTACAAGACGGAGTCGTGCCATTGGTTGCTCCAAGTACGACGGCCCTCCCGTGTTTTATATACGGGGAAAAAACCGTTTTTCTTTCCGACCAAGCTGCTCTCTTTTTTAACCTTTCTTCTTTCTTCTCTCTCTCTCTCTCTCTCTCTCTCTCTCCTTCCTATACACTTTTTCGTCATCGGATGACCAGAGTCCACTGTATAGGTAGGGAGAAAATTCGTTGCTCTAGTTAACAAAATGGACGCGAGGGTAACGAATCCTCAAAGCGTTGATATGTTGTTTGTAAAAGTTTATATCGTCCCCGTAATAGTATTACAAGGCTTATAAGCCGATCATCCGAGTGTCCAGCTGAAGTGGTTCGTGGTACCGCTGGTAGCGGACGCGCCAACCGTTCGAGCGTTTGAATTTTTTAAGGTGGGGATTACGTTTAAATTATGTGTGATGTAAAAGCCATTTTATTTAGATTTTTTTTTTTTTTCTTTTTTTTGCAACGTAACGTTTTATAAATTTAATGAGAAATTAATAATTTAATAAAAGAATAAGTTTCTTGTTTTCTTTTATTACAAACATTATAATTTATTAAAACATAATGAATGCTATAATAAAAACTATTTATACAAGTTTAATCGATGCATGCTTATATTATATAGTTGCTATGATAACGATGATAATAACTAAAAGTTTTGTAATGCACACGAAAGATGGGCAAATTTATGCAAATAACTTAACTGTATTCTTCTTTAATAATTTGTCTTTGGAAAATTAAGATTATTCTTGTGGTTAAAAAAAAAAAAAATTATAATTATCATTTTGTATTATTTTAGAAGAAGACATTAACCAACAAATTAAAATCCTATAAAATAGCACATGGTTTAGTTAAGGTTTAAATTTATTCGAACCATAGTTGACCATGCGTAACATCGCAATTTTTGCATCTAATTAATAATCCAAGCAAACAGAATATCCCTGCTCTATATATACGTATGCATAAGATACTCCGAGAACTTCTCTTCGTTTTTCGAAGGGCACTTTCCCATGAGACACCCCAAAAAAGTCATAAACGGTCAGTCGAGTCATTCCGCGTGGACGACGGTATCGCGAGCAGAAAAATCCCTCCCTGATCATACCTTATATACCTTTTGCTCCCTTTTCCCACCTTCGCGCGCCAACGTAGCGACGGATTTTTTTTTTTTTTCGCCCTGATTTAAATTAAAGGCACGCAGATCCTTTTCCTCGCTCGGTGCGCTCTCTTCTAGAAAACGATATACAATTACCGGACGTGACGGACACTGTCCAGGTAAAAATTGCAAAAAGTAAAAGAGAAAGAGAGGGGGGAGAGAGAGAGAGAGAGAAGATAAGGAAGGAAGGAAAGGCGAATAAAAAATCGCTAGTCGCAGGTATACGTTGCGTTGACCGCACATCCATGGGAAATTATCTTCCGGCTGACCATCAAAGTACCTTTTTCGTATATATATGTACATGTTGCATTGGTTCTGTAGACTCTTCGTACCGCACCTTATTTATCTCTTGACCTTTTTAGGTCCTCTCGCGAACCTCTGTGCTTTGGGTGTATACAGAGGGGGGGAGGGGGGGGGGGGGCTAGCTGCGGATGGTCAAATGTTTCTCGTCTTTGGGATTGTATTTTTGAGAGGTGATGAGGAAGGATTTTGCACGGACGTATGATGGGAAACGCGTGAGATTTAATTTGGGTATTTGCGTTAGGTTCGTTTTTTATTTTCTCGTGGGAACCTTGGACCAGAGATTTACTGTTGGTCAGCGCAAACCGTAAATGCCAAGATAATCGAGCATCTTTTAAATATTTATTGTGTAAAAAATAATTATTAAAAACAGTTATTTAAACTTTTTAAAATAATTAAATATAAACCTTTAGTATAAAAAAAAAAAAAAAAAAAAAAAAAAAAAAAATATGTTTGACTGTCATTAATTAATTATCATTCACTATTTTTCGTCAGAGTATATCATTTTTACTTTGTCAATTATTTTACAAAGATAATTATGTCTTTTATTATTAAATATTACATTAATATATATTATTTGTAATTTTAATTATTCATTTGTTCTATGTTATTTAATAAATATTATAATAATTTATTATAAAAATTAAAAATTTTAATTATCGTTCAGATCACCTGACATATTAAAAAGTGATAATTAAATAATAAATTAAAGCTCGTTCAACCTGTATTCCGTAATTGTATAAATAATCTGGAAATTATAAGAATATCTCTGTAAAGAACCGTAAAAATTCGCAATCTTCCAAAAAAAGTAGTGAAACCGCTTCGTTTTCCGACAGGTCGAAAATTTAAAGCGTATAAGCCTCTGTTTTTTTGATAAAAAACAAATAACACAAAGATAAGTCATTTTCTCACGGATTCGGGTCTGGACGCTGTTGCCCGTATCCTCTTATCGGTCAGTCACGTATCCTACGTGTTAGTTCCTACGTCCGGAGACTTACCGGAGCGTCTCGAAGTTTCACTTTTCCGCTGCTCGTGATTATGTTTTCGGAGATGTTGCATGCTTGTTAAAAAAAAAAAAAAAAAAAAAAAAGCATCGCGTTGGTTTCTTTTTTTTTTTATTATTTGAGAAATTCTCGCTTGCGATTTAACTTAAAATAATCTTGAATAATATTGCAGGATATCGCGACATGTTTTTTAGTATTTTATATATTGTTCAAATTCACAGCTGGGTACTTTTACAATAAAGATATTTTGTGAAAATAAAAAAACGTAGCGCGTTAAACGCGCTTTCGACGAAGCAAGCCGAGCCCGCGATATAGCTGATACATTACGATTAGCATAAATTTAACGAGACGTCAGGTGTGTAACCTTCCGCTAATTTACATGCGCATGATCCCCGAGAGTTGATGTCGTCATCGTCATCAAACGAATAAAGAAGAGCAGCTTTACGTTATCGGTTTGAAAGTTTTGCATGAAAAAAAAAAAAAAAAAAAAACAAAAAAAAAAACAGTGAGAAAGAGAAAAACGGAAATTGTCCGAGATTTTTGGGAGACTTCCTTTTCCTGTTGTACAAAATGTCCTTTGGATTTCTCAACAAAAAGATATTTTTTGTTAAGTTCTGGTATGATACGTCTAACCTTGAATACAGAAATTTATTAAAAAAAAAAAAAAAAAAAAAAAAAAAAAATTCAAGCTTACGATTACATTTTACAGCGTTTAATAAATTTATTTTCAACGCAGTTTTATTAGTTTATTCAATTTACATTTTTAAAGAAACCCAACGATATAAAATTATACATTAAAACAAAAAATTAGATAATAATTGCTTCTTCGATTTTATCTTTTATTTTCTGTTTTTAGTAGATAAAAAATAATTTTTATTTATTTATTTTTTTTAATAATTTGTTGAATAAATATTCGCGGATAAAAAATAATAAAAGTATTTTTGTAAATTTAACTTTTTGAATAAAATATTTTTGAAGTAAAAATAAAAATAATTAATTATTGATGTATTAGTATAAACCTAAGATTCTGAGATGTTTAAAATTTTAAGCTATAAATTTACTATTACTGAAATTAATTAAAAATTTTTCCTTGAAATTTTTATTTGAATTTTAAATCCGTATCTCTTATGTTGCCATGCATTGAAAATTCTCCAATCAACGAATAATATCAATATTTATGTGAAATTTCTTCAACGATGCCAATAACACAATATTATTAAAAATTCAACGATCGTTATTCTTTTCTTAGCTCAACTTCGTCTTTTTTGTATTTATTTTATTTTCTCGTTAAAACAATAGAAACTCTAAAACTCATTTTATTAACGTTATCCATCATCCATTATTTTTTCTCAAATCTGTCTTCCGTTTCGAAAATCGACTTACGCGTATAGCGTATATATAAACATACATACACACACAATCAAAAGTAAGAAAAGAAAATCGAAGCAATGAAAAAAATAAAAAAAAAAAAAAAAATACGACGTCGAGGTCACTGAACTCTATTGACGAGCCTCAAAAAAAGCCGGAGCCAAAGCAGCAAAGAAACATACAACGTCGTGAAGGTTTTGTCTACGCGACGCGTCGAGAGATAATAATGAAAAAAAAAAAAAAAAAGAAGAAAAAAAAAGAACGTTTCTCAGCGGAAGAGGCGCCGTCATCATCATCATCTTTGCGGACGCGAATGGAATATCGTTATAAGAGGGAACTGATATTCGGGAGGATTTTCGTCAGTGCAATGAACGGTGCTTGGACGTATATATTTTTAAAGTATATGCCGATTGAGTTGTATTGAAAAAACGTATGTACAGCTTGAAACAAATCCTCCTCTATAATGGGTATTAGTTTTATTGAATATTTTTAATTTTCAAAATTCTACTGTTATTGAAAAATTTTGTTTTATACAATTGACATTGCTAAGATTGAATCAATTTTAATATCGAGATTATGTTTTCAAGATTATGAAAGGTATTTTTTAATCCTACATTAATTTGAATTTTTACATGTAATTATTATTAAAAAATATATTGACACAGCATAAGATTTCTTATTTTGATAAGTGGGTTATTGAATTCTGCTAATAACGGTTAATTTGCCCAGAA